>CAMZMU010000097.1:36835654-37388917 GCA_947311845.1 Poa pratensis | reverse complement strand
CAATTAGACTTGTTTGTTCTTCTTTTTGCATCATCATGACATCATCATGCATATCACCTTTGCATATTTTACTAAAACCAAAAATATTATTTTGTAAAACCTTGACTCTATTTTATTTCTCTTCTCTCTAATTCTTTTTTCCCTCTCTCCTCTTTTTTATTTTCCTTGGGAAATTGTGAAACTCCTGAAATTCTTATAAGGCAGCAGCCGGTCAGCCCATCTTGCCCTCTGGCCCAGATTGGCCCAGCCCACTTACCTCCTCCATGTCACTTTCTTCCCCATACGGAGAAGAGCACGCAAATGGCGCGCGTGACCGTGGTCGTCACCAGCGCTTCCTCCTCCTTTTCCCCTCCATAAAACCACCACGGTTGCCTCCTCCTCAGAACTAGATTTCCTCCTCCCCTCTTTCCGCCGCCACCAGCTCTCTCCCTTCCCCTTTCCTCTTCTTCCCGAAAAATCGACGCCATGGCCGTGGCGAGCCCAAGCTCGCGGCCCCGTTGACTCCATCCACCTCGTTTTCTCCCTTCGCGCCAGGAGCCGCGCATTGCCTTACTCCGCCCTCGACAGCAAGTAGGAGACCCTGGAAGCACGGACGACGCCACGCCAAGCTCGTCTTCTTCTTCCGGCCGGGTGCGCGCCTTCTTCTTCCGGCCGGGTGCGCGTCGTCGTCGTCCCCGTCGGCTCGCGCTTCCCCGAGCGATGCCACCATGTCCTGGAGGTGCGCCACGACATATTCTTCGAGCTGCCGCGAAGAACCGGAGCTGAAGCTGCCAAGATCGTCGTCGACCTCGTCCGGCCGCCGCGCACACGCCATGAACGCCGAGCTCGTCTTCCTCTTCTTCACCGAGCCGACCTCACCGTATTCTTCCTCTCGGTGAGCCCCCCCGTCCACCTGGACGCCTTCCCCTTTCCTCTCCCCTTGCTCTGGGTGCTCACCGTCACGCGGCACCGCGGTGGTCACCGTCGGCCTCGTTCGTCGCCGTCGCTCTGCTTCAGAAAGTCTGCAACTTTCCCTGTCAAAATTCAGTTAGCGTCCCTCTGTTGCTTCATCTAACATCAGTTGCAGAACCTAGTACAAACACCGATCCAGTCCAATGGCTGTGAGCCTGTTCGGCATGAGTTCGAATCACACCGGCGCCATAAATCCACCCCCTTTTCCTGCTTTTGTCTATCCAAGTTTTTTTTTTTGATAATGTACGTATATATTAAGTCTAGAACATATGGAGTACAGAACACGTACACAGAGAACAGATACGGTCCAGAAGTTAGACCCGTACAAATTGCAGACAGGCCCCTGAAGAAAAACAAAATTACAAAGAAGCCCTTGGGGAACCCTGCACCACACGAACGAAGCCGCCGCTCGTCTCCGACGCCGAGGCACCGCGAGAGCAAGAGACGAAGACCGCCACACCCGAGGTTGAAGAAGCTCCATCGCCATCTGGCTTTGTGAACCACGAGAAGAAGCACCCAAGGTGCCCACATATCGCTGTGGCACGCGGGTCGGGGACCTGCCCCGAGCTCACCTTCAACCTCCAAATCCAGCCCCTCCCGTCGCTGACAGCGAGGAGCAGCACCAGATCCACCACCGACGGACCACACCCCCAGCACGGACCACGGCATCCTCCAGCCCGCCGCCAGCCGCAGCAGACCAGCGTCCGAAGCTCCTGCACAAACTCCCCCTTCTTCCCGACGACGCTGGAGACGACGGCGCCGAGACGCGGACGAGAAGGAGGAACAAAAGTCCACAGCAAGGTCGCCGCCGCACTGACGACCTCGCCCAGACAACCTAGCACCGCATCTCCTTGCCGTCGCTGCACGGCGGCGACGAGACGGAGATCCGGAGCAAATTATTCGCAACGGCGGCGTCGGCATCAGCCGCACACCACCACGAAGATCTAACAGACTAGCAAACCCTAGACTAGCTGTACACGGGTCCGGCCGGCGATTCAGCCCCCCTCCCCTCTCCAACGGCACGGAGGCCGACGAAGGAGAGGAGGGCGGCGGAATCACCGGCGGAAAACTCACTGTAGAAGAGGATAAGTGTGGTACTGTGCCGCGTGCACTTGTCTATCCAAGTTCAGTTAACGCCGACGTACACTTCATATGCCTTAAGTTGTGTATCCATTCATAAGCAGTAGCATAGCCCAGTGGCTAGCGATCTGCTTCACCTCTTCGGGGATCCTGTGTTTGAATTCCATTGTATGCACAATCTCTGCCTTTTCTTTTTCTTTTGCAGAAATTGCTCTATTTTGTAAATGCTGTTACTTGTTCATCTTAATTCCAATAAATACAAATGATATATCTATTTTGATCATGAAAATGCAATGAATATTAATATGTCATCCATGCTCATGTTTGCATCATCTAGCTTGTTGCTTAGTGGTCTTTTGCATAATCATCTAAGTACTTAAATATGGAAATGTGTGGGATAATAATATAAATATTGTCCATGTTCCGTTTAATTTTGTGTAGCTCACCCATGCTTTGTCTCACATGCTAATCAACATTTAAATTGGTGGTTAGATAAATAACTTGAACTCAATATTAATTGTCCGAATCTCGGTTCCGCTTAATTTGGCTCAAGTTGTATCTTGCCTTGTCATGCATCATCTCATGATCATGCTGGATCTTTTGCCATAGTAGTAAGTGTTGCATCCGATGTTCTTTTCAGTGTTTGTTGCGTCTTTGCGAATAGGACGTTGAGATGATGTGAGCAACGACAAGATCTTCTTCCATGCAGGATTCCATGCAAGCTTTGCTCACTTGCTACCATTACATTGTCTTCCATTCTTGCCGTTGATCTATGCTATCCTTATGTTACGATGCTTGTGTCTCGATCCCATTTTTGTTTACCATGCAGCCCCATAAAGCCTTATCCCCACATCCTATTACCTTATTGTTTGTTTACTTGTTAGCCTTGCGAGTCGTAGTTGCATGATTAGGTTTGTTGTTGCGAGTCTGTCTATCTTTTGTTTCCCATGCTTAGTATGATAGGTTGGCTCAACTTTACTTAATATGATGATAATGTTTGTGGGATATGAACTAAATGATAAGGCACCCGGTGGAAGGCCAATTCGTTGGTGCTTTGTTCTGCTAAGTGTCACAATAGGAACTCAGTTCTTGTCCTCTTATCCAAGTACGAGCGCACTACCCACTCGTGGGAGGTCCAATGGAACCCCCTGCGACTCTGACCGGAACTTAAGCTTGTCCAGGCGCCACAACTAGTTCGGGTTTTCCATTTGCTCATATGCATCTGCACGTGACTTGATGATGAGAGGTTCGATTATATGGGGGAGCATATAGGTGCGGTACGACGCGAAGTGGACCTTCCTACTGTGGTCTGTTCCACCTAGTGCGTAGACGCAAACGATTGAGTCCGCTATGGAGGTATCGGCCGGACTCTGGACACGGGTAACAACTCAGATGGGTGGTACCTGGACTTGCTGTAGTGAAGGAAATGAGTCGTGTTGAGAAGCCCTACCTTTTATCTGGGTTGATCGCACGTGTATGGGTTAACCATAGTGCACCCCTGCAGGGTCAAATCTTTTCGAGAAGCGAGTCCACGGTTATGGACAACTTGGATCGGATGCTGGCGTGCACGTTATGTCTGGTGGGCGACCTAAGATCGTTATTATGTGGATTATGGCGGGATCGCTTAAATCTGCATAGTACCAATTTTGGGGCGTCACATAAATGATCCACAAATTTAAGCATTCATCTAGTTCATATCTCAAAACAATTGGCAAGTATCAAATTACTCAAGATAATGATCTACAAGATTATTTAAACTTCTTTTACCACTTCCTACATGATAGTTCCTTTTCAACCAAACACCAATCAACTTATTTGAAACAACTCTCTAAGCAAATATGCATGTAACACAAGAGAGTACAACCTAACTACAAGTAACTAATAGCTCTGAACAAGAGATACATGATAAACAAGATCTAGAAGCTAAGATAATAAAAAGCTAAACACTTTACACATATAAGTGAAGAACAAGAGTGTATTATGAAAAAACGGAGTGTGTCTCTATCCCACACAAGAATGCTAGGATCCATTATTGAAAAGACCAGCAAACAAAACAAAACAAAACTGAAAGCAAAACATAAATGACGCTCCAAGAACAACACATAATATGTAAAGGAATAAAAATATAGTTTCATGGGATCGACCTGATTAATTGTCGATGAAGAAGGGGATGCCTTGGGCATCCCCAAGCTTAGACGCTTGAGACTTCTTGAATATTTGGTGGAGGTCCAGGGGAGCCTACCAAGCTTGAGCTTTAATCCCTTCTTGATCTTCTTTCATCACCGCATTCTCTGAGCACTTGAAAACTTTCTTCACACAAAACTTCTCACAAACTTATTAGAGGGGTTAGTTCTCAAACAAAATAATCCACCTTCAGTTCTCATTTAGCACATTGTATAAAATTATTTCAACATTAGCTACTGTCACAAAGCATTAAGTGGTGCTATTAGATCAAAAGAACCTCACTCAACACTTGTAAAAGACACAACGCAAAACTAAGACAGAATCTGTCAAAAACAGAACAAAACGCAAAGATGATTTTTTTCGAGACACTAAGACAACTCGAATCAGAAAACTCAAAACTAACGAAAGGTAGACAAAACCCAGATGCTTACTGTCAAAAATTTACAGCTCCAGATCACGTTCTGTGATTGTTTGGATTTTCGTACGGTGACGAACAGAAATCTGTTTCTGGACAGCAAACTCGAAATTTACTTTTCTCTCATTAGAGGCTATTCTTGGCACACAAAATGAAAATAAAAAGGATACAAAGGAGGTGCAACAGAAGTAACAGCCACCTTGACTCAAAGAAAAACAAAACAAACTGAAAGTAATAATAATGGGTTGCCTCCCATAAGCGCTTCTCTTTAACGCCTTTTAGCTAGGCACAATAGCAAAAGGTCAAGTATTATCAATATCAGCAAGACTAAAGCGTTTACCCTTGGATATCTTACCCTTTTTCTTATGTTTAGGAAAGGTATGATGGCCTCTTATTGTAGAGTGGAACTTCACAGTGCCTTCATTCATATCTATGACCGCTCCTACAAGCTTCAAAAATGATCTTCCAAGTGTAATTTGTCCTTCTCCTTCACATTCAATAACGTGGTAATCAATAGGAATGAATTCACCAACCACTTTTGTATGAATATCTAATGCAATTCCTAAGGGAATTTTGATGGAATTATCAGCAAGAATTAGGTGAATCCCACATTCTGAGAGCCCCCACAAATCTAAAGAATCATAAAGGGACTTAGGCATCAAAGAGAACTCTGTCACGGTATCACATAAAGCCTGGAAATTCTTTCCATTGATTTCAATTTTAAAAGTAGGAGACCAGTTTGGCAAGGTTTTATTCATCATACTTTGCGATGCTTTATTAAGAACCTCTCCCATGCTAGACATATCCTTTTCAAGAGCATCCAATCTATTTAGCAATATTTTCAAGAGTTGAATCTGTTTTGCTAGTTGTTGATGAAGATGATGCTATTAAATTCTTTATAGCGTTGAAAGCTTGATCTCCATCATGACGAAAGAAATCTCCCCTACTATAGTGTCCAAAGCATACCTATAGCAAAGAATAAGGTCAAAATAAAAACTGCTAAGGAATAGGCTCAAGGTTAGTCTAGGTTCAAATTAGTAGGAACTTCCTTGCTTGAAAGTGAGAACTTCATTTTTAGTAGACATAGCATAAAAAGTAGAGATATCCATGATAATTAAGACAAGAAACAAAAACTAGACAAAACCGAAATAAACTAGGTGCTTGAATTTTTAATTTTTTTGTGTTTTTGATTTTTAAAGCAAACAAAAAGCAAAAAAAAAAAGACTAACAAAAAATATACTAAGCAACACAATAACAAAATTAGGGACATTAAAACTGGCACAAGAGGGAGCACTCTCACGACCTCACCATTTTTTACCGTCCGATTGACCTTCCCTGTTGTTATTGACCGTTTGATTTCACTCAGTCCCGCACTGGGCTCAAAGTCCCTAGGGGAAGCTACTCTAGATATCAAATTGGTCCACTGTGGTTAATTTGGGCCCTAACTCGGAAAAGCCCATCTGCCGAAGGAGAGAAGAGGCTCGAACCATGTCAGCCAAGCCGACTAGGCGACGAGCACTTCCTTTTCCCCTTCGCGTTTCACCCCCAGCGCCTCCTCCCGTCCACGATCAATCCCGCGCCGCCTTCCTCCTACCGCTGCCGCCACCGCTGCCTCTAACCACGATCTCCACAGCGGCGCCTCCTCCCCCTCCCCTGCCTAGAGAAGTTGCAATCTGTAAGCAATCTCCACGATCCTTCGCCGATGGCGGTACCACGAGAACCGACTCCCGCATGTGCGCTGTGACAGGCCTGAAACTAGGAATCAAGACTGTCTACTGCTAATTAATTGAAGAACAGAGAAATAGACGCCAAATTCAGAGATGAATTGCACGGAATTAGAGTCGATTACAGAGGAATTATCGCCAGACCTCAGCAGAGGCGGCTAGGGTTTACCCCAGTTACAATAAAGATGATGAAACCCTAAAGAGTCTTGGGCTAAATACATCTCTACGGCAGTACACGACGAAGAAGAGAGCAGGTAAGCTTCAGGACAGGTGTAAAGTGCCTGATGAAGAACAGCAATGTCCGGAAGCGTAGCAACCGTAGGATGCGAGATGAACGGCTAAGCTTGTAATTGGATGGTGCGAAGCGTTATCTGAACTTCTCTTCAGTGTCGATGATGGAAATCTTCAGAGTAGCTTCAGGTCCTAACAACTTCCCCGTTCTTAAAGAACAGACTTGACCTCAAGGCTGGAACGCCGGAAAGACCTTCTGAATGAAGCTTGCATTCTCCCAAGTGGCAGCCTCGACCGGCAAGTTAACCCATTTGATCAACCAACGGACAACAGGAACGCTGATATCGCCTTGAACCCGAGGAATCGGCTTTCTTTCCAATAGAGCTTCAGGAGCTACCAACACATTGCCATCCTCGTCCAGTAAGGGAAGATGTGGGTTTGGCACTGCTTTGGGGCCAATGTGCTTTTTTAAGCTGGCTCACATGGAAGGTGTGGTGTAATTTGCATCCCTCCGGTAAAAGTATCTTGTAAGATGTGTTTCCCACTTTGCTCAGAACTTTGAATGGACCATAGTACTTGGAATGCAGTTTGAGACATCGATGTAAGCTGAGAGATGTATGGCGATACGGTTGGAGCTTGAGGTACACCATGTCTCCAATCTCGAATGATCTATCCACTCTACGTTTGTCAGCAAAATGCTTCATACGCTCTTGAGCCTTCACTAAGTGCTCTTTGATTTGATTAGCTATTTGTGCTCTTGCTTCATCTCGGACGAATGCATCAGTGTCATCCTCCGAAGGAAGTAGCATCTCAGCTAGGAGGGGTGGAGGTTTGCCATACAGAGCTTGAAATGGCGTCATCTTGAGTGAGGTGCACTTGAAACACCTTTTTTCCTCTATTGCTTGCTGAATAGCAGCAGCTTTGGTAGTATTGGTTGTTGCTGGAAGTGTGCTTTTGTTCTAATCAACAGTAGCTGGTCTCTTCACATTAGAGAAATATTGGCGAGGAGTAGATGGAGCTGGTGGTGGCAGTGATTTTCCATTCGCCTGGCAAACCACATAGCTTCCTGCATATCCTTCGGCCTCAAGCACTGTAAATATTGCTGAATATATGTGCTGGGACCCGAGATAAAACTATTGACATAGTAATCATCTTGTATAGTTGGGTTGTCCCTTCTGAACAGGTTCATGGACTTCTCAAAACGCATTATGTAATCAACTACTGTAGTTGTTTGAACCACTGAATGAAAGTCTCTGACATTGTCACAAATGGAATTCACAACAAACCTATCAATAAGATACTTGCAGAACCTTGGCCACTGAGTGGTTACTGTAGCAAATCCAGTGCTTCTCCACCACTGTCGTGCTGGTCCAATTAAGTAAGTGACATCAATCTGAGTTTTCTGTTCCACAGGTGTTTTTGCTGCATCAAAGTACTCTTCAAGGTTCTGAATCCATGTATCTGCATCTTCACCATCGAATTCAGGTATGTTCAACTTAGCTGGTTTAACCACTGGTTGCAACCTTCTCATTTCAAACTGTGGCTGATGTCTGTTAGTACTTCTTTTGTACTCATTATCCCCATATTCCTCATCCATACCCGCATTAGCATTTTGTTTAGCCAATTGGTTCTCCCTCGCAGCTTGTTCAATGCGTTGTTGCTGTAGGTGACCTGGACTGCGTTGGTTGCCGTAATGAGGATGTCTGTATGTTCCCTTCACCGTGCCGTCCAGGTTAAGCTCTCTGTTATCTTTGTCATGCAAAGTAGCTGAGCCTAATGGTGCTAGTTGCTTGTTGTTGTCTTGATCCACATGCACTGGATTGTTGTTGCTTGCACCTTGACCCATAAATGTAGGCCCTTGCGGAGTATGCATGTACACACTGCCAGGAGAAGCTGCTTGCTCGGACAGCTTAAGTTTCTCTGCATCTACTACATCAGGAGGTGCCACTGTGCCTTGCTGAACTACAGGTGTTGCTAACAGCTTATCGAAATTTGCTTGTATTACGTCGAAGTTTTCCTGGATGCTAGCGAAACTCTTCTGGACACTGGCAGTGAACTCAGTAAACGCTTGGTGATCGAACTCTCTGTACTGTTGCAGAGTTTGGACATCCAACTGAAGTGACCGAACTTCCAGAGCTTCAGTGTCAGTCGATTCCGTAATCTTTGCCATGGCTCAGTGAGGATTTCACGATCCGGCAGAGTACCAGAACAACTCACCTTGCTGTAATAGCCTGCTTGAGTTGAGGAGGAGTTTTACGTCCCTGACAACCGGACTCAACAAAGCAGACTCTGCCGTCGCCGACTACCGCCGCTTGCGCCGCCCGCCACCAACGTCACACGGATCAGGGAGGGTGGTGGGATTTAACACCGAAGAGAGGTTCTCCGGAAACCACTTCCTTTCCCTTGATCTGCGACCGAGCTATGCCGCCGCCGCCAAGCCGCCACCGACGCTCACCTGAAGACAGGAGCCCAACACCGCCGCCGGGATCAAGAACTTGGAAGAGGGATTTTAGAGGAGAACCCAACCTCACCGCGTTCCTGATCCAGTCGCCTCCGAGGATCAGAAGGCTCTGATACCACTTGACAGGCCTGAAACTAGGAATCAAGACTGTCTACTGCTAATTAATTGAAGAACAGAGAAATAGACGCCAAATTCAGAGATGAATTGCACGGAATTAGAGTCGATTACAGAGGAATTATCGCCAGACCTCAGCAGAGGCGGCTAGGGTTTACCCCAATTACAATAAAGATGATGAAACCCTAAAGAGTCTTGGGCTAAATACATCTTTACGGCAGTACACGACGAAGAAGAGAGCAGGTAAGCTTCAGGACAGGTGTAAAGTGCCTGATGAAGAACAGCAATGGCCGGAAGCGTAGCAACCGTAGGATGCGAGATGAACGGCTGAGCTTGTAATTGGATGGTGCGAAGCGTTATCTGAACTTCTCTTCAGTGTCGATGATGGAAATCTTCAGAGTAGCTTCAGGTCCTGACACGCTGCCGTCCAAGGGCATAGGGGACGCACTCCCTGGACGCTCCCCTACCTTGCGGGTCATAGGGAAACCCTAGGAAGAGCCATGAAGGGGGCGGACGACGTGGGAGCGGATCGGGCGGCCTATCATGGTGTTCTTCGGTACTTCAGTGCGCATCACTTCTCTTCTTTTGGTGCAAAGGATATATGGATGGGAGGTTGCTTACAGATTGCAGAATACTTTTGTAAGTTTGGGTATATGGATAAGAGGTCCCATCTGATGTGTATTTTTGCATGGTTGATCTAGGTTTAGCGTTTGGGTAACTGCTAAAATTAGAAAGCCTGCAGGATATATTTTCTTCAACAAGGCCTGCAGGATTTATGATGCAATGAATAACAGGATATGATCAGCTTATTTAACTGGGGACAAGGATTCTGAGCACAAAGGATTGAAAGTTTGACTCCAGTATTACTAATGCATTTTCTCTGTTCTTGCAGCGTTTAACTTTGTGTTGGGCTATGTGATGGCATCTACAATATGAGCTGAGCATGATATCAGGATGCTTCTTCGACAAAGCAAATTCGTATTGCCTTTGATTTCGTTGAAATGGAGATGCTATGGCTTGATGATATGTCCACCAAACTCCATATAGTGGACTTTGTTTCTGTTATATACTTGGAAAATTAAATTGTAATGGCATCTCTGGTATGTCTCAATATTATGGTATGCATAACTACATACATATGGGAAAATATTTTTAAAGAAGCCATGGAGACTTACAACCAGAGATTACCTTGGGTTATTGAAAGCCATGGAGACGCAGTTTTGATTTGAGAGTCCTTCCTATTTCGACTGTGCAGATGTTGGGCAGGTATATTCAAAATTATAGGCAGCAAGTTCGCATGTACCTTCCTTATTTCTCAATTTCATTTAGTAATGTCGCATGTACTTAAAGTGAAGCTGCTTAATTATACTAGATGACATTGTCATGAATTTGTACTCTTTAGAAATTATATTGCATTCAGTATCTCTGGGCCTTAACTGAATCTTTTCATGAGTAGACATCGGATGCACAACTCTATAAACTCATGTTTTCCTTTTTCACGGCTTAGTTCTTGTAATCTTTATTACTGAATTGGAGTTCGACACTTTCATGTACTTCTAATATTTCTATTTTTTACCATTCTTTGTTGAGCGTACATAATTCATCCTTTCTCTTGTGACATGTTTCAGCATCGACATAAAAAGCTTCTGTAAACTAATTTGTAAAGAATATTTCCCCGTACGCCACCATATAACCGAAAGTAGGCTAATCATTTTGATTTATTCCCTTGAGCTATTTTTTACAGCAAATACCAAATACTGTCTGTTTCAATACTCGTTTCAGGGAAAAATCAAAAAGGCGGCGGCTCGACTCTGTCAGGGTCCCAGGTCCAGGCATCTGCGCCTGGGCTGTCCTTCTCAGCGCTGGGTTCTCGGGCTCTGAGTGCTCCGGCGAAGCTGGCCGCGGCTGACGGTCCGGCCTTCGAGCGCCCGGTCTCGCTGCAGTCCTTGGGGTTCCCGATCTCGCAGTACGGGTCCAACCTCGGGGCTGGGCCGGGGGCCCTGGACCTGTCTGGCCTTGTCTCGGACACCTTGGGTTCTCGTTCCCCACTTCAGGAGGAGGTGGGGGTGAGGACTCGACGAGTGTCGGGATGGAGGTCATGGCGCCAGACTCTCCTCGCTCGCCAGGAGAGGTGTGCTACCCTCGCTCCCCGGGGACGCCTGCTGCCCCAGTCCTGGAGCCGGTCACGGTCCTCCCCGACACTCCCGTGGCTGGCACCAGGGTGCGCCCCAGCCTACCCGCTACAGTGCCCGCCTGGCACGTGCTAGGGGTGAGGACGAGGTGGTGGAGCCGTCCGTCTCGACGCTGGCGTCACGCCGGCGTGAGGCACGCGACCTTGGGATTGGTACGTCTCAGCCTGCTTCCTCCCATATCCCCCGCTCTTCACCTCCTTCTGGCTCTCGTTTTTCGGTTCTCGACACGGTGCCTCTAGACCACTTGTCTTTGGTGGCGGCGGACTGCGACGTTATTTTCCGTGGTGAGAGGGGTCCTCGTCTTGAGCAGATTGCCGCTATCAAGGCTAAGGAGGTCTATGAGGGGGCCCTCGCGGCGGCTCGCGCTCAGGCGGAGCGTGAGCGGCAGGGGCCCTCGGCACCCGCTGGACCTATGCAGGAGGCGCATGGGTCTGGTAGTGGAGCCCCTCCTGTGCCTGATAGTGTGGCAGCTCCGGCGACAGCTTCCCAGGTGGGGAAGAAGCGCGGGAGGCCGCCTAAGGCGACGTCCCGACCTTCGACCTCTAGTAGGGCTCACTCTGCCCCTCCTTCGCCTGTTAGTGTGGCAGCTCCCGCGATACCCTCCCAACCTGGGAGGAAGCGCGGGAGGCCGCCTAAGGTGACGTCCCAGCCCTCGACCTCTAGTAGGGCCCGATCGGTCCCCCGTAAGGGGACCAACCCCGATATTGTTTCCCTATGAATATTCTCACATTTATTTGGAACATGAGGGGGTTCGGGCAGGAGGGCCGGCGACGCCAGTTGATCAACTATCTTAAGGATGAGGATGTGGATATTGTAGGACTCCAGGAGACGATTCGACAGGACTTCTCGATCTCCGAACTCGAGAGCCTTAGTCGCCACAAGTTCTTGTGGCATTGGCTCCCGGCTTCGGGACACTCTGGGGGCATCCTCCTTGGGGTCAAGGAGGATACTTTCGAGGTAGAGGATATGGACCGCGGGGAATTCTTTGTGAGCATGTCGCTCACCCACCGACGATCTAATCTCCATTGGGAGGTTATTATTGTCTATGGCCCCGCGGACCATCGGAGGTCTGCTGAGTTTCTTGCAGAGCTCAAGTCTAAGGTGGAACGTTGCCCTACACCGGTGGTGGTGGCTGGGGATTTTAACTTGATTCGTTCCCCTGATGACAAGAGCTCAGACAATGTGGACCTCCCTAGGATGCGTATGTTCAATGACTGGATTGCTGATATGGCGCTTCGGGAGATCTCTCGTGCTGGGGCGCGGTATACGTGGTCCAACAACCAGGCAGACCCGATCCGTAGTGTCCTTGATCGGGTCTTGTGTCGGTGGAATGGGAAGTGGCCTTTCCCTTGTGTTCGCTCCGCGCGTTAACTAGGGTTGGCTCAGACCATTCCCCCCTCCTCTTGTCGTCTGGAGGAGGGGCTCCCCCGAGGTCGAACCGCTTCCACTTCGAGGAGTTCTGGCTGGGTCAGCCGGGCTTTGTGGAGGCGGTTCGACTCAAGTGGGAGGCCGCAGTCGCATCGCCACCCCGCGCATATAATGCGGTTGATATTTGGCACCATTGTGCTAAAGTCGCCCGCCAATTTATGCGAGGGTGGGGCGCGAATGTAGGGGCTGAATTACGAAAGTCGAAGGCGGAGATCCTTGGACAGATCCAGTCACTGGATGCGACGTCGGATTCGGTGGGCCTTACCGCTGATGGTTGGGCCCAGCGATATGCCTTGGAGGCCTCGCTTATGAAGATATACGAAGGCGAGGAAACCTTCTGGCGCCAACGTAGTCGGCAGAACTGGCTTCTGCGTGGTGATGCTAATACAGCTTACTTCCATGCCATTGCTAATGGCCGACGCCGAAGGTGTTCCATACCGTGTTTGTGGGCGGATGGCCTCCTATTAGAGGAGGCCGAAGACCTGTCCGCCCACATCTACTCCTTCTATAAGGAGTTATTCACGGAGGGTCCCCGCACGGGTGTAGCGTTAGCCGCGGACTTCTGGCCCGTAGGGGCCTTAGTCTCGGATAATGAGAACATGGAGCTTACTCTCCCATTCACCCCGTGGAGGTCCGGCAGGCGCTCATGGGGATGAAGGCCAACTCGGCCCCGGGCCCGGATGGCCTTCCTGTCTCCTTCTTCCAGAAGTTCTGGAATAGTATTGAGGCGGTCATTATGCCGATGTTCCAGGAGTTCTATACTGGCACATTGGTTATGTCCCGCCTCAATTTTGGCGTGATCACTCTCATCCCTAAAGTGGCAGGGGCCACTGATATACGTCACTTCAGACCGATTACGGTGATCAATGTCATCCAGAGGCTGCTTGCCAAAGTGTGTGCCTCACGCTTGGCACCAGTTGTGGAACGTCTCGCTCACCCCTATCAGTTCGCCTTCCTTAAGGGACGATTTATCCATGACGGCATTCTAGCGCTTCATGAGATTGTTCATGAAGTTAAGGCTAGACACCTAAGGGTGTCTTCCTTAAGCTAGACTTCCAGAAGGCATATGATCGTTTGGACTGGGCGTTCCTTCGCCAGGCTCTCGAGCGACGGGGGTTCGATGATCGGTTCATATGCTGGATTATGCAGATTGTCATGAGTGGCAACACAGCGATAAATATTAATGGGGAAATTGGTCCCTATTTTAGGTCGTCGTGTGGGGTAAGACAAGGGGATCCCATTTCTCCCCTTCTCTTTGACCTTGCCGTCGATGTCCTTGCGGCTGTCTTGGACAAAGCCAAGATGGCCGGCCACATCTCCGGTGTGGTAGGACACCTTATTCCTGGAGGTGGGGTCACCCACCTCCAGTATGCGGACGACACCATGATCATGGTGGAGGGGTCGGAACTTGACATTGTTAATCTCAAATTCCTTCTCCTCTGCTTTGAGGTATGTCGGGCCTCAAGATTAACTTCGACAAGAGCGAAGTCATGATCATGGGCTACTCCCTAGAGGAGCAACAGCGGATAGCGGACAATCTTAACTGCAAGTTGTCCTCCTTCCCGGTTACTTATCTAGGGATGCCCCTTAGTGACTCTAGGATCATTATTAGAGACCTTGAGCCGCTTCGTGGCCGTGTCAGGTCCAGGGCCGAACCTTGGCAGGGGCGGTTTACCTCCAAGGCGAGCAAATCGGTTCTTATTGACTCATGCCTATCTAGCTTGCCTATGTACGTGATGGGAGTCTACGAACTCCCAGAAGGCGTGCATGGCGAGTTTGATAAGGAACTCTCGCGCTTCTTTTGGTCGGCGGCCAATGGGCGCCAGAAGTATCACATGGTCAAATGGGCAGATGTGTGCGCCCCCAAGGACATGGGGGGCATAGGTATTTTAGCGTCGCGGAAGATGAATACTGCCCTTTTGCTTCGCTGGGTTTGGCGGATCCTTAGGGAGGAGGGGGGTTATGGCTGCAGCTTATCAAAGCGAAATACTTGCAGGGACCCCCTCCTCGCGTGTGACCGTCGTGATGGTTCGCAATTTTGGCGATCCATCCAATCCATCAAGCATGAGATTAGAAAGGGGACCCGCTTCTCCATAGGGAATGGAGAGGGTACCCTCTTTTGGCTAGACCCTTGGCTGGGTGATGGTCCTTTACAGCTTAGGTTCCCTTCCTTGTTTGCTATCTGTTCAGACCCGACGCAGTTGGTGGCCGCGGCGGGGCAAAATGGGACTTGGAACATCTCGTTCCGACGATCATTTGGCCTTGCAGAGGCTACAGCTTGGACGGAGTTACGGAGTTTGCTTCCGGAGGCGCTGCCAGGGGGCAAGACTTGGTGTCCTGGCACCTGGCGCCCTCTGGGATATTCTCCGTAAAGTCGTCCTATCGGAGTTTATTCAGTGGGCCACATACAGCCTGGGCTTCCCCACTGTGGAAGGCTCCCCTTCCCCTAAAAATTAAAATCTTCGTGTGGCAACTTCTTAGGGACCGTCTCCCATCAGGGGTGGAGGTCCGAAAGCGTCGTGGACCGGGTACTGGGCTTTGTCCTCTTTGTGGGATCCCCGAAACGGGAACCCACATCTGTTTAGTTGTCCTGCGGCCAGGTTTCTATGGAACTTCGTCCACGAGGCGCTTGGGCCTGCTTGGCAGGCCTCAGACCTTGGCGAGTTCCTTGAAACACAGGCGAACCGTACCGGGAACAGGCGCCGCCTGTTCTGGTTGGTGTTCGCCGCGATGGCATGGACTCTTTGGACTATTCGTAATAAGATGGTGATTGAGCGGGTTTTTCTTCGGCGTGCTTCTGACTCCATGTTTAAATTCCTGGCTTTCTTGCAGCAGTGGCACCCGCTTGCTAGGCAGCGCGACAGGGGGCAGCTAGATGTCATGCTTGACAGACTTATGGAGGCCGCGCGACGTCTCTCCTCTACATCTAGCAGCTAGCGCCGACTGGCCTGGGTTTTTTGTTCTCTCTGATGTACCCTCCGTTCTCTCCACTCCCTGCCCCTAGTGCTACTTTTACTGTTTGGGCTTACTTGTGCTGCTGCCCCAGCTCTTCTTTCCTAGCCTCTGTTTCTGCTTGTTGACTGTGTATGGACTTGCTTGGCATGTTGCTTTATTTATAAAGCGGGGCGAAACCCTGTTTCGAGAGAGAGAAAATCAAAAAATATATCCTTAGCAGTACCCTATGTTCGCCTGCATGGTAATTCATTCCTGAACTTGGTATGAAGTTACTTTCAATGCAGTACTCCTCCAACGCCAGGCCTCACCAGGACATGCAGCAGTCTGCGGGTCTCGCCAGCTGATGTGTCTGCAATATACAGAGGATCGCTCGTCATTGAAGTTGTTGAGCCATCAACCACTAACTAGTTGAATTTAGCGCGGCGGCACGCCGCGCCTTTGATGAGATTTTTTGTCAATTACTTGTACCATGAAACACTAACGTGAGGATTTTTAGTTTCTCAAAAACTTGAAAGATGGCATGGTTAATTCTTTATTGACTTGCTATGATTGCTATAGATCAAGTACATGATGTGTGCAGTGTGCCACAATAAGAATTGAACATTGCCAATGGTACCACAGATCATAATTTAAAAAATACACTCACCCATTAGGTAAACAAAAACCTATAATACCAAATTGCTTCTGAATGAATAAGTGCCAAAGCTGAAGTAAAACTTAACGTACATCACACCATGGATATATTGGAGTCGAACGTGATTCTTCCACGTCGCATTAAAAGATATATTGTTTAACAGTAAGACATTATTTTTTTAACATATGCAGTACCGATGACAAAAATAAAAGGAAAAAATCTATAGCTCTAAGTGAGTGGTCGCACGGAAGCTAGCAAGTTCGATCCTCTTCACACCTGAATGTTCAAGCAGCACCCAACCAACTGGTGGCGGTGGTGGCTTCCAGGTCCAACCGAGAAGCGGGCAGTGGTCATCGCGGTGGAGCGCACGCCCTCAAGTGCTAGTGAAGCAAAATAACAGCAAGTAACATCTATCGTCGAGAAAATCATAAGCAGTAACAACCAATAAATCATATTTCGCATTATATAAACATTAATAGGTCGACATAAGGGAGAAAATACTAGGGAAACTACATTCTAATCGTGTAATAAGCTATAAGCACGTTCTCATGACTCCCTCTCTATCTAGCAATGACGGAAAAGGCGCTGGGCAGCCTAGATCATGCATATTTTGGATAATGAACATCAAGCACATACTGCGTATACCTGTCTCATGTACGACATGACATTACCACCAGCAAAAACTTAAGGTGACAAACATGCCGAGCATCCAAGGGAAAAAATATTACCTTCATATAAGGAAACAACCAAATCGAAAGCTATGCTGCCTCTAAAGACCACCCTCCTCATAGACAGATTAGAACAGTGACTAATGCTGAAATTCATAATGATTCATAATTAGCACCTTCAATTATCACATACCTAGTAGCACACAGTTGAAGTTCATAAATTGGATACTGCATGCAATGCCATGTTTATAGATGATCATACTGGCAGCAACTAATGCTAATAGATACGTGCATTTCAAAAACAAACATAGAGAAATTCCAGTGTAAAGAAATTAACCAACAAAATTTGTAGATTCAAAAAAGTGCCTTAATATGTGAAAATTTTAATAGAATTTTATAATAAACAAAGGATAAATAATCTTCTTCTTAATGGTCTAAAGAATTATTCTTATCCACCCACATGATACTCCTGAAGTATCAACCCTCTTATGCCGCAAAAAACTATATAGGAAGATTTTAGCTCACCTCGAGTTCAACCTGAAATATACGCAGACGATACCTTTGAGAAGGCAAAAATGCATGCGGCTAAAAATACATGGTACTTAAGCTAACCAGTTTACCTGATAGATCGACACCAATATTTGTTCAAGGTTCTGAACTTTATGCATTTAAATGAAAGCAATAATTGGAAATTGGGTATTCTATTTTCTTGAATGAACAGTTTGTTGAATAATATCCGAATTATATATTAGACAAACATTCATACTGACCAGCATATCCTTAGGATCAGAACTGAGTCCGATAACTTTTCTTTGGTGTTTCTGTGTAGAGATACTACGGAGTAACATATTTTTATAAACAACTGGCAGTAATAATCCCAGCTATCTTAATAATCCATCAAATTCTAGCATGATCAGTAGGTTAGTACACTTGCTTGAACATATCGCCACGATACATAAAACTTATGCATCCGTATAGATGGGCCTGTAAGAAACGGAAACAGAATAACATCACCTCCTACCATAAACTTCTCAGTGGAGATTTTGCACAACTGTAGCAGAGTAATGTGTCATTTTAAAAAATGGCCTTTGAAATATATAACTACATACAAATATGGATCCTTCCAAAGTGCTTTTGTTGTTCCATAACAAATCAGAAACTGATTGGAGCAGTAAGAATAGTTAAGTAAATTTAAAACAATGGCCACTGAATATAAAAGTACATGCAAATCTGAATGCTTCTAAAGTACTTTTATCGTTCCCATAACAAATGGAAATCCAATTTGAGTAGTAGGAACAGTTAAATGTCAGGCCTTCTGAGTAGCTTGCCCTCTTTTCCTATCACTGCTCTCATAGCGGCTACAGATCAATGCAGGTCTTCAGAGTATCGGCTGCTTGTTGGCAGAAGCGAATGTAGATGCAGATTTTTTTTTCATCTTGCATTGCATGGAAGGATTCTAGGATTAGAGTGTCAACCGTAGTATATTCTGGATCCTAGTCATGACATGTCGAAAGAATTTTCTGCTAGGATGCCATTCACAACTGAAGCGAACGTACAAAAGAACATAACATGATTAGTTCAGAATGGCAAAATAATCAACCTGCCTTTTATTACATTCTTAACGCTAGTAAATTCAGAAGAAAATTCTTGGCTACACCACACATCAATATTTCTCTAGAGCTGTTGCATGTAAACACCAAAGGCGCTAGTGATGTAAAACCAAGGAAAAAGCACACATGTAAAAATTTGCAAGGCTTGTTTTCAGTCGGGACAACTGACAACCTTACTTTCAGTTGAAGCTAGGTCTTTGATGCTGCCACCAACATCGTGTCCGATGGGAAATTGGCTGCTCTAAGAAATTGAAATCAGATAATAAGTGTTGTTATACGACAATTAAAATCTTGAAACACTCAAGAAGGTATTTATTTAAAAATGACAGGACATTACCTACTTTACATTCTCGTATGATAGTGGACAATGATGGCCTAAACATCTGTTCTCCAAAGCATCAAAGAGTTTGAACAAATGTGCTGGGACCTGCAGATGAAATAGAGAAACTTATTAGAATCTACCTAGATTAGCAATCGTGTCTCCCCCAGATTTATGTTATCAAATGATTTCCAGTAAATACAGTTGATCGGGAGACCAGAAACTTGCATTTGCTTACTTGCCTTCGTGTAATAGTAACCCAAATTGGGACCGTGAGAAGTATATTCATAGGTCTCCACACATCTGCAAACGGGAATCAGAAACACAAAAAGTGTGTAAACATAAGCCATAACCTTTTGGACTTACAACAATTAGGAAAGACAATACAAACGCATGAAGTCAACGATTAGATACTCGGGTAAGCAGATTTATTACCGAGAAAGTGCAGCGACAGTGAGCTATTGAAGCATCCTGGACTACGGATCCATCGCCAAAACTTTCTCCAGTAGAAGTAGTAGACACTCTGATTGCACAATGATTAAATCCAGAAGCGTGTAAATTCTTTCAAATCAGAGGCAGGAAGTGGGTGAATCGACCAACCTGGGAAGCTGCAGTGCCGCTGTATAGGCGCTCCCAAACTTGTTCTTCACCACCTACTACAGAAAAATCAGGGATAATTAACGGCAGCATTAGAGTCGGACATGGGAAAAATTACTTCGTAACTTCATATGAATGAATAAGAAAAGGGGATTGGGAGGAGGGGGAGGACCAGGCACATCTGTCGAACAACGCCTTCCTTGAATTCTTTGGTTCATCGGCCGCCGGCAGCTGCATCTCGTCTCGCCGGCACCCACACTCAGTGCAGGGGACGTGATGACGGCGACATTAGCGGAAGCGGCGCTCGGGAGCGGGCCGGTGGCCGCACAGGCGGGGTCGCTTGGCGGCATGCCGTACGTCGGTGGCTGGAAGGCTCCCTGTGGCGTCCTACAGAAGGGGGCTTCGCCAGCAGGGCGCCGGCGGAAGGCAGGCTTGCCTGTGGCGGCCAGGTCTGCAACACGTCAACGGGCCGGGGCTTCGCCTGCAGGGATCGACGGCCGGCGGGGATGCGCGTGCATGGAACCGGCTGCGGTCGGGCAAGCTCCCTGTGGCGGGGTGGAAGGCGTCGGCGACATGGAACTCGCCGCACCCCTGCTCGCCGTCGCACGGCCGACCCCGCCGCGCCCTAGGCCACGCCCTTGCTCGCCGCCGGTCGGCCGGCCTCGCCGTGCCCCAGGCGGCGCCCCTGCTCGACCCGCGCCCTAGGCCGCGCCCTTGCTCACCGCCGGCCGGCCGGCCCCGTCGGGCCACGCCGCGCCCCAGGCTGCGCCCCTGCTAGACCCGCGCCCCAGGCCGCGCCCTTCCTCGCTGCCGGCTGGCCCCGTTGCGCCCCGCCGCGCCCTCGGCCGCGCCCCTGCTCGCGGCAGGTCCGGCGACCACGGCGGCGACGATTGCGGCGCCACGCGTGCGGCCCAGCATGCGATTTCCGGCAAGGAGTGAGAGGAGGCGGTGGCGGAGCATCCGTGCGCGTCGATCTGACGGGGGAGCAATGGCGCGGCGGCTGTGCGCGTCGGCGACGCCGGCGACGGCGCGGTCGCGCGGGAGAGGGAGAGAGGAAGGAGGGAGAGGGGATGTGAGGTTATTTTTGCAATTTAGTCCGCCTCTTTTTCGCAATTTTCGAAACGGCCCCTCACCTCGTGTTTTCGTGGTCTGCGGGTTTGATTTATGGTTTTTGTAGGTGTGTTTTTGCA
This sequence comes from Poa pratensis, assembly GCA_947311845.1. NCBI lineage: Eukaryota > Viridiplantae > Streptophyta > Magnoliopsida > Poales > Poaceae > Poa > Poa pratensis. The sequence goes on along the minus strand of CAMZMU010000097.1, from coordinate 37,368,164 downwards.
AAAGCGTCACGGTGTGCTCTGTTGGCCGTCGGATCAGCAGCGGATGGCACGGATCATGGAACTGTTGTTACTGTTCTCCCATCCCTTCAACGGTGGGCAGAGGAGGTGCTACGCGGCGGCGTCTCATGGGAGCGGTGGGAGGCCAGCGGCGGGCATAGGGCGGCGTGGCCTCGGGCCGGCGCCTGAGTTCCCCAGCGGATTGGGGGCATGGAGATGGTGGGGCGCCGCCGGAGGTCGCCGATCTGGCGCTACGTGTCCAGGATCTGGCCAGCTCGGGGCGCTGGGATTCTGATGCCTCGATCTCGATCTGAGGTTGTCTGGATCCGGTCGGGGCCGGCTGTGGTGGTGGCTGTGGCCTCTGGTCACGCCGACAACCTAGTGGGCAATGGTCTACCCCTCCGTTGCTGCCGTTTCTGCTGGGAGTGGCCTTGCGGCGTCGGGGCTTGCGAGGCTGAAGAATAATGGCGGTGGTCCTTGGTTCTTATTCACGGTGAGATGAAGATCTACCGGATGTTGGGCCCCATCGTTCTGGCTGGACGGTCGTGTTTCGGAAGGCTCCACCGGCGAACTCCACTGGGCGACTCATGCCTGGAGATTGCTGGATCGGATGGTATTCGATCGTGCGCACCCGTGTTTTTTCTCTGACCGTTTGGTTTCAGAGGGAGCGCTTCGAAGCTCTGCTGGCTGTTAATATCATGGAGCACGCTTTCTCGTTCCATGGTGCTGGCGGAGAATGACATGGAAGGCGAGATCTGAGAACTGGCAATTGTGGTTCAAATCTTTCTGGCGATGAGGAATTGGCTTGGTGTTTCATGACTTGGAGCAGCGGCATGTAAGTGGGGGCGACAACATACGTGAAGTCCAAAGTCCTACCTTTCAGGGTGAAAATCCATGGTCTGGCCTTAATTGGTTGTGCCTGACAGTGGTCTTTTGGAGACATTGTTTTGAGAGCGAGTATTATCTTCAGGGTGAAAACCCAAGATCTGGCCTTAATTGGTTGTGCCTGGCACGGTTCTTCTTGAAGACGTTGCTTTTGAAGAATTGGACATCAGGTGTTGTTTTGGTGGTGGTTGTGCGGCTGCTGTAAGGACTGTAACTCTGTAGCGGGACTTTTCTTTTTATTTCTTCTTCTTATTGTCTTTTGGCTGTGTGCATTCGTAATAGTTTTGGTTATCGCGTTGTTGCAGAGGCTGGGTGCATGTTGTATCTTCTTGATATTAATAAACACTCTTTATCGAAAAAAAAAAAGTTCCGTCTTTCATATAGTTAGTAGATGGCAGGTGTCACTGGCAGCGAATGAAGATGGTATGTTACTGTTTCAATGCCTCACCTCCTTCAACTTTATGCACCTATATCTTGATTGAAGCCCCCAACAGAACCTTCAGCTTGATTGAGTTGTGGATTTATTTGAAACTGTGATGTTGGGCTTCTGATTTTCTCATGGCGAGTGTTCCTACCCTAATTAGCAACATCTATTTATTTTTGCATTCCTTGAGACATTATATATGAACAAACTAGGATGTCTTTCCAATCCATTTATACTCCAATATTGACTATTGAATAAAATTAAATAAAATGGAAACATATAAGAGGTAAAACCAATCGTACATGCACAAGGATATGTTCTTCTTTCAAGGGTATGGATTTAGAAGAAACGGCGACAATACTTCCAGGCTCTTGGTGTCACGGAGCAAGGTGGCAATAGACCGGACTGCATGGTCGTTGGGCAAGCAGCCCTCGAGGCTCAACTGTCTAAAAGGTAGCCTGCGTACAGCATCTGCGAACAAACTGCTCTGGTAATCCATCGATGGTACAGTGACCGAAGCAACTTCTGTTGATTCTCTTTTGGATAGGTCTTCACAAATTTCAGTAGTCAGCACCACAACTCTATAGTTTTCAACCTTGAACAGCGACTCACTGGGAAGGCCATCTTTGTAGTGCAGCGACCGCAGTTGCAAGCTGTGCAACTTTATTCTGGTTATAGTACCACGGATGGTCATGTGAATATATTGCTTTTTTGAGTTCAGCTTGGGTTATAGTACCACATATGATTATGTGAATATATTACTGTTTTGAGCTCTATTTGTATTATGAAGGCACATTTGAAAAAAAGGCCCCATTTTGATTGTGGAGCAGATTGGATAAGTGCCTCTGTTTGGTCTTTGGGGCAAATAACTAAATGCTTCTTATTTTATTTTATTTTTGAACAGTTCTAAAAGTTCTCTAATATAAACATTGTAACATCCAGATGTATTTCCATCAATTCCTACCAATATATTTTCCTAATGGACGGGTGTGGCAACGCGCGCCTAAATGATCTAGTAGAGTGTAAGGATGTGCGAAAGTCCCCTCGCTGAATCTTCCAAGTCCCCGGCAACGGCGCCAGAAAAGAGCTTGATGGTGTGCATCACACGTTCGCTGGGAACCCCAAGAGGAAGGTATGATGTAGCGTAGCAACAAATTTCGCTTGATTGCAAAAGCAAGGTTATCGAACCAGTAGGAATTGGAGAAGGCTTCGGCTAGGTGTCAATGGAAATGGCGCCGAAAAGAGCTGTTGACGTGGACCTGCGTACACACAGACAAACTATTTAGTCCCAACAAAACAGAGAGGGTGTCAATCTCTCCGGCTTGCTGAACACAAAGAATTATACGTATGGTGAAAAATAATATGAGAGCAAATATGACCAGCGAGCAAATGACTAGGAAAAGCTATGAAAATGGTTGTAAGCAATATAGGAAAATAGGATCGGGGTCCACAATTCACTAGTGGTGTCTCTCCGAAAGATAAACATGTTGGGTAAACAAATTACAGCAGGGCAATTGACAAACATGGACGTAACACAATACTATCATGACACAAACTTCACCGTTTCATTTAATACGGGCATTACGTCAAAATACATAGACCGTTATCCAACTGCATCTATGACTAATAATCCACCCCGGGATTGCTATCCAGCATGTCACCCGAAAGTATTAAGTTGCAAGCAACAGATAATTGCAATAAGCATGGTGCGTAATGTAAGCAATGGTTACAACATATAGCAATAAACACCGCTGTTTTCTCCCTAGTAGCAACAACACATCTCAAGTCTTAATTGTTTCTGTCAACTCGAGCTCAGACAAAAGAGGCATGAACCCACTATCTAGCATAAATACTCGCTCTAAAGACACAAGTAATTACTTCGGCCAAAGCATACACAACCATCGAAGAGCATGCAAGATCATAAATAAAACATATCATAGATAAACTGAACAATAATGTCAATGACTCCATAATTCATCGGATCCCCGCAAACACAACATGTAGCATTACAAATAGATGATCTTGATCATGTTAGGCAGCTCACAAGATCTAAACAATGGAGTACAAGGAGCAGAGACAACCATCTAGCTACTGCCATGGACCCGTAGTCCCGTGGTGGACTACTCACGCATCACTCCGGAGGCAGGCATGGTGGTGTAGATGTCTCCGGTGACGATCTCCCCCTCCGGCAGGGTGCCGGGAAGAGTTTCAGAACCCTCCCGATCTAGGGTTGGCGACGGCGGCGGCCTCAGACGTTTTCTGGAAAATATGATCGGGTCCCGAGGGTTTTCGGGAGGAAGGCAATTTATAAGCGAAAGGGGGACTCCGGAAGCTTCTCGAGCTGGCCAGGTGGGCCCCAGGTGCGGTCCAGCCTTGACCGCGCCTGGGGGTCGTCTGGGGCCTGTGGGCCCCCCTGCATGCGACCTCGTGGCTCCTTCTTTGTTTCTTCATAAAAATAATTCTCGTAAATTATGAGCTTATTCCGAGAAAGTTCCCCGACTAGCTTTTTTGAAACAAAAAGACAGCAGAAAACATGAACTGGCACTGGGCATCTTGTTAATAGGTTAGTTCCATAAAATGTGTTAAAATGATATAAAAACATTATAAAAACATGTGGCAATGATATATAACATGCATGGAACAACCAAAAATTATAGATACGTTTGAGACGTATCACTGATATGCATGTCTAGGTGGTGATCCTGCCGGTTGCGAGTTGGGGAGACGCAGTTGCCGGTGAAAACTGAGCACCGACTTTGGTTATTGCTGGCTATGGCGACGTTTATGCGTTGTTTCCTTCCTGGAGGCATTATATATTGCAGTTCTCGTCTCCTCGCTCAGGCTATCCGGCGGGGGGGACCCTAGATCTGGGTTTCCCGAAACAGTCGATGGCGACACGCAGACGCTATCTCCCTGCTGGGAATATCGTTTTTGAAACTGGTGTCGGCTGGAAGGGTCCTTAGGTGGATTGTGTGGTTCACGTTTTCTTCCTACCTCGGCAAGACGACTACTGTTTGCCTTCCACTCACCTATACCCATCTTTCTTAGAGCTAAACCTCTGTATGTGAATAGATTTCGATCAAGCAAGCAGGAGAATAAATCCAAAGAAAGTAAAGTGGTCTTCTTTGAAGTAATGGACATGTTAACGTGGAATTGGTTAAAAGAAAACTAGAACTAGAAGATTGGCTCGGGGAAACAGAACATGCCCAAAGGGCCTTCCGAGATTTGGACTTTCTTCCATATCAAATACGGCGGGTCCTGACAGCACGGCGCATCGAGGTCTAGGAGACGAACACGTGCTGATAGATGCGCGAACACATGGTGATAGATGCGCGTAGGGTGGGGGCGATATATGTTGTTGTGGCGGCGTCGATGACATGCTTGGTGAGGGTATTCGCTTCGTTCTACACCTTGGAGATGGGTTTGCGGAAGATGCTAGTGACAACTTCTGAAGCTTGTGTGTGAGGCGCTATATCTGGTAGCTAGTGAGTCAACAATGGCTATTGCCGGGGCATAAGGCCCCGTTTGTTCATCTATCGTTTGTGCTAATAGGTAGTGTTTTTTATCTTGTTTGCCCGTTTCGGTATGCATAATTGTGGTAACACGTTCTGCCAGACCGTTGAATTAATGAAATAAATCAAGGACGTCTACATCTTTTTGATGCATAGGTTGGGGTAACTCCCCATTTTAGAAAAAAAGAGTCGATAAATGTCAAATATTTCGAAGGCCCAAATTACCCATGTTTAGCCCCATGTGGGTAATAGTCCTATATCCAACCTTTCTCTTTTATTATCTCGAGGGAGAACAACAATGGGGGTGGTAGCTAGTTGATCAACTGTAAATATAAGGATGTCATGTTCTCCACATGGATTAGATTACAAGCGACAAATGTGTTCTCACAGCCAGATCGGAAGAATAGTTGCTTGAATTTGTAAAGGATAAAAGAAACGAGAGATCAACTATTTTTTGTATGTGGTGGGGGGGGGGGGGGGGGGGGAGGGGGTTCTTTATAAGAACTAGATAATTCCCGCGCGTTGCAGCGGGATACGTGGTATAAAATACATCAAAATTAAATTATAAAACATGTAACATATGGGTACAAACATTTTTCTATAAAAATAGTACTACTCTACGATAAAAATATTGAAGATCTTAGCTAGGCGAATTTTGAAAAATGTTAGCTAAGGACGTGACGATTTTAGAAAGCAGATGCACATTCTTAAAACTTGATCTATATACTAACACAAACATATTGAGAAAAGTGAAGATGTATATATTTAGACGCCAGTTGAAAGCAATACGCCTCTCAATCATCCCTACGTTTCCTAGTAGTCCTAACCAACCTGCAATAAAGAATAAACCAAGGAATAATATTAAAAGCGTTGAAAAGAGAGAAAAAATTGAAGGAAATATATTAGCAGAACTAAAATTGACAGGCAGGAGCAAGCTCTATGTTGATAGAAAAATGGAAACTCAAATTAAATAATTAAATAATATAACAGATGTTGACAAAGAAGGAAAAGTTAGGCCAACACGCAAGTAAAAATTCTCACCTTTTCTGGGTCCTTCCCGTGTGCTATTACTTCTGAATCGAGCGGATTGGTATTCTGGTTCTTTTCCAACCGTTTGCTTCCTGATCGATCTTGATACTAAAGCATGGTAAGGAGGCAGAGGACAAAAACAGACTTCGGACCGGAGGGTTCAAGCATTTGGTGGTGAGATGCAAAGAGCCAAAGACAGAGCAGAGTCGGACTGGCGTACCTGTGCACAACAGCGCACCTCCTTCAAATTTGAACTAGAAATGTTGAAATCCATCGGAATTTGTCTTCTAGAGTATGTCCAAATACTTAGTGAATTGAAATGTTCAAATATGTTTGTATTTTGCCATAAATTTGTAATTTACCTCCATAGTTAGAGAATGCATGATATGAGCATTTATTAATTTTAACTCTATAGTTAGATAAAGTTCATTTAGATTGTATCCAAATATTTACCAAATTGGAATGTTCAAATATGTTTGCATTATGCCATAAGTAGTTAGCATATATTTTTGTGAGCATGTTGATATATTTTAGAGTATCTCCAAATTTTTTAGCAAACTGAAATGTTCAAATATGTTTCTATTTTTTCAGTAATATTTAATTTAAGTCCATAATGAGTTCCATAATTAGAGGAAGTGCATTATGTGAGCATTTAATAAATTTAACTCCATATAATTAGAGGAAGTGCATTTGTTTTTTGTCCAAATATTCACCAATTCAAAATATTTAAACATGTTTGATGCACATTTATTGAATTGAATTCCATATTTAGAGAAAGTTCATCTAGATTACATCCAAATGTTTACCAAATTGAAATGTTCAATTTAAGTCCATAATTAGGGGAAGTGCATTATGTGAGCATTTAATAAATTTAACTCCATATAATTAGAGGAAGTGCATTTGTTTTTTGTCCAAATATTCACCAATTCAAAATATTTAAGCATGTTTGATGCACATTTATTGAATTGAATTCCATATTTAGAGAAAGTTTATCTAGATTACATCCAAATATTTACCAAATTGAAATGTTCAATTTAAATCCATAATTAGAGGAAGTGCATTATGTTAGCATTTAATAAATTTAACTCCATATAATTAAAGGAAGTGCATTTGTTTTTTGTCCAAATATTCACCAATTTAAAATATTTAAACATGTTTGATGCACATTTATTGAATTGAATTTCATATTTAGGGAAAGTTCATCTAGACTACATCCAATTATTTACCAAATTGAAATGTTCAATTTAAGTCCATAATTAGAGGAAGTGCATTACGTGAGCATTTAATAAATTTAACTCCATATAATTAGAGGAAGTGCATTTGTTTTTTGTCCAAATATTCACCAATTCAAAATATCTAAACATGTTTGTTTTTTGGCCATAAATAGTTAGCATTTATTCTTCTGAGCATTTTGATGTATTTTTCATATTTTTCCGATTGGTATTTATAGAAATACTTCAATTTTCTGAAAAAATTTCAAAAAAAAAACTGATAGGCCAGGCCCATTGCGATGTCGCGATGACGTCAGCAATGGCCACAGCGGCCATGTCGATGACGGCGGCGTCGCATCCGCGCGAGCTGGAGCGCGGGGCTGAGCGCGTGGGACGCGCGTGGAGGCGAGCTACCCGCAAGCGGCGGCGGCGCTGCATTTGGGTCGCTGGAGCGTCGACGTCGGCGTCCGAATGCGGCGGCCGGAGGAAGCTCACGACGGCGGCGATTCCGACGTGCCTTGGGCGTCCCAGCACGCGACTCTCGGGGAGGACGGAGAGGAGACGACGGCGGAGCTCCCTGTGGGCCTCGATTAGTCGGGGGAGGAGCGGAGCGGCGGCTAAGCGCGTCGGCGACGGCGGCGACGTCGGGTTCGCGCGGAGAGAGAAGAAGAGGGAGGGGGATGTGTGGTTTTTTTCCAGTAAGGCCCCTAGTTTTCCCTGTAACTGCAAATAAGTCCCTCTTCTCGAGGAGTTGTGGACTGCGGGGCAATTTCTGGATTTGCGAGTATTTTTTTGCAAAATGGCGCGGTGACTGGCACGGTAACCGGCTGGAACCGGGGTGACCGTTTGTCCACCGGGAGACATGGCAGCGCGTGATTGGTAGAAATTCGGCCGTGAACAGTACCGCGCGCTGGGAGAGGTCGTGGATGCTTTTTGGCCGTTGGATCACCGGATCGGACGGGCGGTGTTTGCCGGCGACGTGGCGCGTGGGATTTGGGGTGATCCTTTCCAACCTTTATATATTGAATCTACTATTAGCACTGCACGTAACCGGCCAGACCTAATCCGGAGCTTGCGGTGTCTGGATCAGGTGCAACCGCCGCCCTTTCCGTCGATCTTTCTGCCATCGTAGGCATAGCAGCAATTGCAACCAACCTGGCCATGTGGAGAGAAGACATATGAACAACTCTTTCTGCCATCGTAGGGCACCTGTTTTAGCGTTATAGGGCACCAAAAAAATATCTGCTTTACCAGCTGCCGTATAATAGGGCACCTCCTCTCCAACAGTGCCCTATTTTAGGGCAGCGCGGCCGCGCCCCTCCATCCATCTTTTGACACATTTGAACATAGATATCAAACAAATAATATGATAAATGATCTAAAATAAATTCAAACAAATAAAACTTAAATAGTACTTAATTATTACAACACAATACAAATAGTTTATCAAATGGTTCATCAAACAACACAGAAATTGTTCATCTCGCATACAACAACACCGAATCAAGTACACAGACTTGATCTTTGCCTTCCATTCCATGCCCACCACTCCTCAATAAGATCCTTTTGAAAATCTTCATGCACATCGGAGTCTCGAATGTTGTGATAGGACTCAACAAAGCGGGCAACTCGCTCTCCACCTCGCCTCGGTTGAACCTGCCGGCCCATCAACTCATATGTGCCATAGACAACATTTTGGCCACGCTCGTTCTCTATGATCATGTTATGCATGATCACACATGGATGCATTATATACCAAAGGATCTTTTGATCCCAAAACCTAGTCGGTCCTCTCACAATTGCAAATTAGGCTTGTAAAATCCCAAATGCTCTCTCCACATCTTTCCTAGCCGCCGCTTGAGCATTATGAAAATCAAGTTCCTTCTTACCTTTGGGGGCTTGCACCGGCTTCACAAATGTCGCCCACTTGGGATAAATCACATCCGCAAGGTAGTAGCCCATCTTGTATGTCTTGCCGTTGGCTTGGAACTCCACCGGTGGTGACTCTCCATTGGCTAACTTGGCAAATAGAGGAGATCGTTGGAGTACATTGATATCATTGCAAGAACCGGGCATGCCAAAGAATGCATGCCATATCCAAGTCTCATAGTCGGCCACGGCCTCAAGAATAATGGTGGAATCCTTCTTGTGTCCTCTGAACTTTCCATGCCACGCCGCCGGACAGTTCTTCCACCTCCAGTGCATACAATCAATGGAACCGAGCATACCTGGAAAGCCACGGGCCTTGTTCATCTCCAGTAGCCGAGCCGTGTCTTGAGCATTGGGTGCTCTCAAGTACTCGGGCCCGAACACCTCAACTATCGCCACCACAAACCGCTTCACACACTTGATGCTCTGACTCTCACTCATTGCCAAGTGATCGTCGATCATATCTGCAGGAATGCCGTAAGCCAACTGCCGCAATGCACTAGTCACCTTTTGATAGGTGCTATGCCCAAGATCTCCGGTACAATTTCTCCTTTGCTTGAAGAAGTTGTCGTGCAGCTTGACACTCTCGGCGATGTGCTTGAACAAATCAATGCTCATGCGAAACCGGCGGTGAAAGTACCTCTCGGGAAACACCGGCCTATCAACAAAGTAGTTGGCCATGAGCTTGGCATGTGCTTCTTCCCGGTGCCTCCGAATGTATTCTCGGCCAATTTGGGAACCTCCATGCTTCGGCCTCTTGTTCATATTGCTACGAACCATCAAGAGCATAGCAATGTCCTCCTCCTCTTGAGTATCAAACTCCTCATCGGATGTGGTGTAGTCAAACAACACCATCTACAAAAACACAAGTCTAAATTACAATCTACTTCTACTTAACACTTCATTGTTGCACAAAATAATTTGCAAATCAAAACAAAAAATGCTCACCTTCGGTCTAGCCGAGCCGGTGCGGCAGGAGGTGGTCGGCGACGGCGGGGAAGCGGCAGGGCGGCGGCGGGGAAGCGGAAGGGAGGCTTGGAGGCTCCGGATCCATCAATCCCGACCCTCGGTGGCGCCGGAGAAGGCCGAATCGAGGCCGGGCGACAGCGGAGCTTCGAAGGCGATTCACCGCGGCGCCGGCGCGTCGGACGCCATCCCGGCCGATTTGGCGGCGGGAGGAAGGTTGCGGAGGGGCGGCGGGGCGTTACCGCGGTGGAGGGCGGCCGGCGACGGGCGAATCGAGCTCGGCGGGGCGGGCGCGGCGCGGGGCGGGAACGCGTTTCAGCTTGGCGGTTGGGTCGCGCGCGCGGAATTGGAAGGGAAAGGGCACGGGGCGCGCTGCCCTCTTTGCCCCATATTTGGGGGCAGAGAGGATCAAAATTTGGGGCAGGTCCATTTTAGGGCACGTGATAGGGCAGCTGTTGGAGACGTGTTTTTGCCCTCTCGTGCCCTAAAAAAGGGTTTATTGGGCACCAAGCCTAATATAGGGTAGCTGTTAGAGTTGCTCTAACAATCAGTCAACTGTGAATAAGGAGATTACAAAAGATGGCACACAGCTGGTACTCCCTCCGGTTCACAAAAGGATGTCTCAACCTAGCTTAAATTTATATGTATCTACATACTAGATACATACAAATTTTAGGTAGGTTGAGACATCTTTTATGGACGGAGGGAGTAGAAGAGAGCAGTGTGGAAGAGACGAAGGGACGTCGTCATTGCATTTGCATAGATTTATGGAGAAGAAGAAGCGTCAACAGGCTGCACTTGGTGGCTCGCTTTGGCTAGATAGAAGGTCAATGGGTAGAAAAATAATAGTGGGATGCCCGGCTGTTCCGGGAGGAAACGCACGGAGGAGTTGTCTGGAGGAAATAAATGGGAGAAAGCTAAACTCAAACTGAGAAAGGATGACGTGGACCAATAAGATGATTGCTGATGTGGATAGGCTGCATGTTGAGAGAAATACCCCTAGTGGGTTGCTCCCATTTTGTTACTATAGATACGAATTCAAAAAGGTAAAAGACTATGGAACAGAAGCAAACACTTAAGGAAAAGGAATATCAACAAGGTTACAAGATTGGGAAAGAACGAAATGACATTACAAACACAGGAAAACAAACAAAACAATGATTACAAATCTAAATATTCTCACGAATGAGCATAATAGGAACAACATTCTCTCTTTCAGCACTAGCCTTACAAAAATTAAGATTATGCTGAGGTCGTTTGGTAGTCATCATTTCGAGCCGAAATCATGAAATTCATTTGTGATTTAATACTCAATCTGTTTGAATATTATGGAATTGTACAAATCATTTCATTTAGAATTGCAACAAATGTCTATTGTATATTATGCCAATTCTGATTCCTAACACTGTCATTTCACTTGCCAAATTAAATGAAATGATGGTATCATGTGCCAAATGAAATTGAAATTGTGGGTGTCAAACAAGCTCTTATGCTCCGTTTGGATGTTTGTATTGGGAGGCTAGATATTATATTGGGCTGAATGTCTAATATCCAGGATATTGATATTGAGCTTGAATGTCAATATTTCTATTTGGATGTGTTAGATATTTGGACCCGAGACAAGATATTGAGGTTGAATGTCAAATGTTGTTTGGATGGTGTAAAAATGATGAATTGCAGTTTTTCAAGACTTTGATCAAGATACTGTTTTTTTAAAATGAAACACTTGCAACACGGCAGAATTGTCAGTGATCAACGGGTTACAGATAGCTCGATGTCCACAGATTTTGAAAATAACATGGCTGTCTTCAGGTTCAAGCAATCTGTTTGGAAAATAACATGTCCAATCCCCATATGGTCAGCGACCTGGACCACATTCGATAGAGCTAAAGCTTCAGCATGGAAAGCGTCGTTCACCCTGGTGAAATTCCCAGCAGCAGCAAAATAGATTTCAGCCTATTGCGTGATTAACGGTAACAGCCCACGGAAACAAACGGAAAGACTACCCGGTTGTCTCCTGTTTCTTTCTCCCCGAAGGCCGCCGCCTGAACAGAGCCCACCGCCGGCCGGAGACGCGCTGCCGCACCCGCAAGCCCGCCGGACACCCCACGGCCGCCCCCGCACGCCAGCCACGACATGCCTCCCCGCCGCCACCGGAGATGCAGGGTCACCTCGCCGTTATCTGCCTCCGATTCACAGCAGCTGCGGCGGGGAGGGAGGGTCGCGGGACGAGGACGCTCACCGCCGGTCGTCGGCCATTGGACGGGAGGACGGAGGGAGAGAGCCTCAACCTGAGCCGCCGGCGCCCTAGGTCTCGCGCCCGTGGGGATGGAGATTGGAGAGCGAAGCTCTGTTTGCGGGAGCGAACAGGTACGGGACACGGGAGGAGTCTCGGGCGAGCGAATATCGAGCAATGTCTAGGGGTAGTGGTGGAGATTGAGTCGGGGCAGGTTTGGCCTGCGCGCGGCCTCGCTCGATATTGAGTCCGAAAGCCCAGATGCGACATTCGAGATATTCGGGTCTGAATACTCCGAATATCCAATATCAAGGCTGAATATCTCTTCTCTCCTATCTAAAAAGAACCATTGGTTCCACATTCTGCCCACCCCTTCGTCCAACTCCCCTCGCCTGGTTTTTTCCTTCGTCCCACGCCACAACATCTAAACGCTCCAGGAATTTTCCTTCGCCTAAATCACGCATGACTCCACTGACAACGATCGAAATTAACAGAAATTCTCGCTCCTAAATATCAGCCTGAACCAATTATTAGCAGGGAAATCACCGCTCCTAAACATCAGTCAAACCAATTAGCGGAAATAATGAGCCAAAAATCATCGCTTCCCCATGCCATCTCTCTACTACTCGAAACAGTCTCCGTTGAATTTCTTCTTCTTACAGTTCGATCTCCACCCCGAGCGCAGACGCAAATCACCACCGCGTGCGTCGTCGTCTCCAAAAGCCCAAGCCGCCGCCCTTCCTCAACGAGTCCAGTTGAGTCGGCGGCGGCGGTGGCCGAGCGGGGGCGGTCGAGTTAGATCGAGCGGCATGGGCGCCGCCAAGGAGGGCCAGCACCGGGCCATCTACTGCTCCTTCATCCGTGATGTCGGTCTCAGGCTCAAAGATGTAAGCACAGACCCATCCTCCTCTGCACCCATCCCCTACCGTTTGAAATAAAATTCATTCACAAACTGCACACTAAATACAATGGCTTCCGTTCTGTAATTAGATACTTACAGTCCGCTGTTACGTGCTTCAAGATCATAGCAGCACCTTTGCCGTCTGCATCTTGATTTTTCTTCTACAATGATTTCTACTCATTTTACCAATAGATGTGTTAATTCATTGGCAGACGAATATGCTGTTGTAATTCTCGTTCTCATTATTATACGTTATCTAAGTGACATGACGGGAAGATCAAGATTTTTTTCTTTCTTCGTTTTCTGCCTAGCTAGGCTGATACTATGTGCAATCTTGAATCAAGATTCAAGCTCACGGTATGTCACCTGCACCTCTATAAAGAAAATAGCAGGCGGTTGTCAGGACAGCAACCTCTTCAGTGCAGCAACTTCTTCAGTTAACGTGTGGTTCAGATAGCTTCTGGGAGTAAAGCTTCGATCCAACGGCTAGAATTGTAACTGTTGGTTAAGTACCGTTTAGCACCTAATCAGACCAGTGTTGTAATGATTAAATTCTTAAACTCGTGACTCTAGGTCAGTATATAAGGCCTAGAGGTGGGCGGCTGGGTGGCACGAGCACAATAAACCCTAAATTCCTTATCTTGTTTCCTGTCTATTTTCCTTGCTTATTTCCAATTTCAGCTCCAATCCCTAGAGATCTATCGTTGTTACTGTTGATTTACCTTCCAATTCATGTTCATTTGCTTCTACTTCCCAGTTATCAGTAACAGGATCCTAACAATTGGTATCATGAGCATCGATCTTGAGACTGAAATTTTTTTCCCCCGGGTTCTTGGGTCTCATCGATCACGAGCGTAAAATCCCCATCGGGGCGAATCTCTCGCGTCCTCATCCTCTCCAAGCCATGGCATCCATCATATGGACGCGCTCGCAAGAGCGGATCGCGGCGGCCGCTGAGGAAGCGGCGCTCTTGGCGGCGGCGCAGCGGCAAGCTGAGCAAGAGGAAGCGATAAGCGAGCGTCTCCCTCGCGAGGTGCTCAACATCCAGAGGAAGATGGAGTTGCAGCAGAGCTCCATGGACCAGATCCACGCCAACCTCTCTTCTCTGACAGAGATGGTAGCACAGATCAGCGTCAGCTTGGGGAAACAGCCGGAGAAGCCCAACCCTCCGGCGACCACGGGATCGCCATCGACTCCCGCGGCGACTCCACCAGGGTACCAGCCCAACCTGAGCACGATTCCGGAAGGGACTACACCGACGAACTCGTCATCAACTGCTCCAGGACCTGCGCGGCCCCTGCAGTTTGGTAATCTCTCACCTCACCAATTACCGCATCCGGAGTTCCCTGGTTCTTCATCCATTGGTAGCCCAGCGTCAGTGCAGCAAAAGTCTCAACCTTTCACTACCCAAACCACTTCCGCACCACCTCCACAACAAATCCATCAGTACACCAACCCGCAAACCCAACCCCAATATTACAATCCCACAAATACATATCCTTATTCTTCCAACTACCCATACCAGCAGCCTTACATCCCACCCACTCCACCCCAGTACATGCCGAATTTTCATTACACGGCATACCAGCAACCGTACCAGGGTTATGCATTACCACAGCAACCCCAGCAAGCATGGCAACCTATCAACCATCTTCCACAACCCACCTATACACCGACACAGCCAACAATTCCAAACACACCAAAACCCACACAACCTACTTACCCACCTCCACCCATAGCTCCTCCTACTCCCAATACCATGCCGACAGTGTCCAATGAGCAGAGACACTCTAGTTATGCCAACAACACTGTCGAACCACACATTCGTTCACCAACTGTGGAATTACCATTATTCTATGGCGATAATGCTTATCAATGGCTCCAAGATTGTGAAGGGATATTTGAGTTAGCTGGCATACCTCATGAAAACAAGATAAAATGGGCAGCAGCTCACATCAGGGGCAAAGCCAAGACTTGGTTGAACAATTGTGATGTTCAAATGAATTTCCTCAACTGGGTGCAATTTTGTGAACTGCTATTGGAAAGATTTCCTGATGCCGATCAGCATGAGTCTATGGACCAATTCCACAGCTTAGACACCAAACAACTGTAAACCAATACACTGACACATTCGAAGAATGGATGATCATGATGAAAAGGGACCACAACTACCTGACAGAACACTTCTTCACCCTGCGTTTCTTGAGTGGCTTAAAGGACACCATTAAGCATGCGGTTAAGTGTCATCAACCACCACCTTGAGAAAAGCTTATTGGTGTGCGAGACAGGAAGAACTGGCATATCTATCCATCACCAAGAGACAGACATAGGCCAACTCATCTGTCAGGCAAGCTCCCAATCAAGCACAAAACAAGCAAGGGCAGTTCCGAGACAATCGAGTCAGGCCACCTGCAGATAAACCTAGAGAAAAGGGAAAATGCTGGTACTGCCCTGAGGATTGGTTTTTCGGCCATAAATGTGCTGGTGTCAAGAGCATGGTCCATGCAATTCAAATGCAAGGACATTCCGATGATGAAGAAGAACTGGAGGAACATGCACAGCCTGAAGAACAAATACAAGAAAATGTTCAAGAAGCTGCTCCAGCTGTTGCAAATCCAGCAGTGGTAAACCCACCTGCAGCTAACCGTGACAACGTGCACCAATTGTCCATGGAGGCAGTGCATGGAATACCTGGTGAAGGCACTATCACCATTCAAATACATATGGATGGTAAAACAACTCTAGCTCTCATTGACACAGGCAGCACAAATACCTTTATGGACAAGGAGTTTGCAATAAAACACAACATCCAAACCACACCAGTTCCACAAAAGGAAGTTTTGGTTGCAGGCGGTGGTCACTTACAGTCAGATTCTATGGTGGCAAACTACAATTATCAGATTCAGAAGATAGAGTTTACATCCAATTTTCAAGTTTTGCCACTAAAAGGATATGATATTATCTTGGGAGCAAATTGGCTGAAGAAATTTAGTCCTAATTTGTTTGACTGGGACAGAAGGTGCATTACCATCTTCCACAAAGGAGATTGGCTTACTTTGTATGATCATCAGCGAAGGGGCAAGGACTGCATTATTTCTGCAAAGGCATGTTCCAAGTTGCTCATGCAAGGGGCTGAATCTTATGTGTTCCAGCTGAACTACAGAGGCAACGAAGATCAAACCATGAAGCAGCAGAACACTGACCAAACTTCACCAGTCACTGACATTTTAGAGGAGTTTGCAGATGTTTTTGCTGACCCAATTGGACTGCCGCCAACCAGGGCCTGCGATCATACTATTCCGTTAAAGGAGGAGCCACTCATCCTAATATACGGCCTTACCGCATGCCCCACCACCAGAAGGACATGATAGAAGAATTGGTCAAGAATTTGCTGGAAAGAAGTGAAATCAGACCGAGTACTAGTCCATTCTCCTCACCTGCTATATTAGTCAGAAAAAAGGACAAGAGTTGGCGCTTGTGTGTGGACTACCGACAACTTAATGCCTTGACAGTGAAAAATAAATACCCCATTCCAGTCATAGAAGACTTGTTGGATGAGCTACATGGCGCCACTTTATTCTCTAAGCTAGATCTTCGATCTGGATATCACCAGATTCGCATGAATCCTGCAGACATTGCCAAGACAGCTTTTCGGACACACTTGGGACACTACGAATATTTGGTGATGCCTTTTGGTTTAACAAACGCCAGCAACATTTAGGAGTTGATGAATTCAGTTTCTCTCCCTTGTTGCGCCGCTTTGTACTCGTCTTCTTCGACGACATCCTCATCTATAGCAAGAACTTAGCAGATCACAAGAAACATTTGAAAGTTGTGCTGCAAATCCTCCGAGCTCATCAATTGAAAGCCAAACTGACAAAGTGCTCTTTTGCGACACCTTCGGTGGAGTACCTTGGCCATGTAATATCTGGTTCTGGAGTAGCAACTGACCCCAGCAAAATTGCAACTATCTTATCATGGAAAATACCAATGAACATCACACAATTACGTGGGTTTCTGGGTCTGGCAGGTTATTACCGCCGATTTATTGAGCATTTTGCTTCTATCTGTCGTCCTCTACATGAAGCTCTGAAGAAAGACAACTTTGTTTGGGGGGATGAGCAACAAAAGGCTTTCGAACTATTGAAGGTAAAGATGACAACTCCTCCTGTGCTGAGCCTTCCAAATTTCGAGATTCCATTCATGCTTGAGACAAATGCTTGCGCTACTGGGCTAGGTGCAGTACTGATGCAAATTGGAAAACCTATAGCTTATTTCAGCAAAACATTGGGACCCAAAAACACACGCTCTCTATCTATGAGAAGGAAGCGTTGGCAATTTTGGAGGCATTAAAAAGTGGAGGCACTATCTGTTGGGGAATAACCTCACCATTCGCACGGACCAGAGAAGCTTGAAATATTTATCTAGTCAGCGACTACTAGAGGGGATTCAACACAAGCTCATGTTG
This sequence comes from Poa pratensis, assembly GCA_947311845.1. NCBI lineage: Eukaryota > Viridiplantae > Streptophyta > Magnoliopsida > Poales > Poaceae > Poa > Poa pratensis. The sequence continues at coordinate 37,350,606 of CAMZMU010000097.1, read as the reverse complement.
AAGCTATTGGAGTTCGATTACATCATCGAGTACAAGAAGGGATGTTTGAACACCGTGGCAGATGCTCTTTCAAGAAAGGAAAACTTTGATGACTCCTGTTCAGCAATATCTGTTGCTATTCCTTCTTGGCTTGTAGAAGTGGAATCCAGTTATGTTGGAGATGAATTCTGCATGAAATTGCTACAAGAATTGGCACTGAATGCAAACAGCAACCTGCATTATACTCTGCAATCTGGCTTGCTGCGGTACAAGAACAGAATCGTCATTGGAAATTCTACAGATTTGAAATCAAAACTGTTCCAAGCATTCCATTCATCATCTTTCGGTGGTCATTCTGGACATAGGGTGACTTACCACAGACTTAAACACATATTCTTTTGGCCACACATGAAGACTTTTATTGCTGATCTAGTGAGCCAGTGCCCGCTATGCCAGATTTCCAAAAGTGAAAGGGTACCCTACCCCGGTCTACTCAACCCCCTGAACATTCCAAAGGCAAAATGGAGTGAAATCAACATGGATTTTGTAGAAGGCTTGCCAAAATCACATGGAAAAGATGTCATATTAGTCATTGTGGACCGATTGACTAAGTATGCACACTTTATTCCGATGTCACATCCCTATACTGTGCACAAGGTGGCTACCCTCTTCATCAACAACATTTTCAAATTGCACGGGCTTCCAAAGGTGATTGTCTCAGACCGTAACCGCATATTCACTAGCAAACTATGGCAAGAACTGTTCTCAGCTCTGAAGGTGGACCTGCACTTCTCCACTGCTTATCACCCCGAATCTGACGGTCAAACGGAGCGTGTCAACCAGTGTCTTGAACAGTACCTTCGAAGCATGGCATTCCAAGAACCAAAGAAGTGGAGTGACTGGCTTCCCACAGCAGAATGGTGGTACAACTCAGCCTTCCATATGGCTTTAAAAACTTCACCATTCGAAGCATTATATGGATACCCTCCACCACAAATTCAAGAGATTTCAATCTCTGGTGATGCTCTACTTGACACTCAAGCAACATTGCAAGAACAGGAGAAAATAATCAAGTCACTCCAGCAAAATTTGCTTTCAGCTCAGAAAAAGATGAAGAAAAATGCGGATTTGCACAGGACACCTCGATCCTTTGATGTGGGTGATGCTGTCTATCTAAAAATGCAACCGCATCGAGAGGCAGCACTAGGCCTTGGTCATGCAAGAAAGCTTACATCCAAATTCTATGGACCTTTCCGTGTATTGGCAAAGGTGGGACAATTGGCCTACAAGCTACAGCTTCCAGCAGGAACACAGCTACATAATGTGTTCCATGTTAACCAACTTAAGAAGCATGTTGGCAATCATGCAGTGCCTAACCCGAAACTACCTCTGCTCACAGAAGAAGGTAAGCTTAAAATGTATCCTCTAATGGTGTTACAACGCAGGCAAGTTCCCCGAAGTGCAGGCGACTACGATGTTCTAGTTCCGCAGTGGCTGATCCAGTGGGAAGGCATGACTCCAGCAGAAGCAACCTGGGAAGACGTCGACTACATGCACGCGACATTTCCAAAATTCCAGCCTTGAAGTCTGGTCTTGAGGGGGAGGCAATGTCAGGACAGCAACCTCTTCAGTGCAGCAACTTCTTCAGTTAACGTGTGGTTCAGATAGCTTCTGGGAGTAAAGCTTCGATCCAACGGCTAGAATTGTAACTGTTGGTTAAGTACCGTTTAGCACCTAATCAGACCAGTGTTGTAATGATTAAATTCTTAAACTCGTGACTCTAGGTCAGTATATAAGGCCTAGAGGTGGGCGGCTGGGTGGCACGAGCACAATAAACCCTAAATTCATTATCTTGTTTCATGTCTATTTTCCTTGCTTATTTCCAATTTCAGCTCCAATCCCTAGAGATCTATCGTTGTTACTGTTGATTTACCTTCCAATTCCTGTTCATTTGCTTCTACTTCCCAGTTATCAGTAACAGGATCCTAACAGCGGTGAACTGCTTGGAGAGGCGTGATGAGATGAACGGTGGTGGCATGGTGCTGGGCGCGTTCTTTGCAGTGGGCATGGTACAACTACTACTCGGGGCGCCTCGAGCTCGTCTGAAGCTCGCTCCGTCCTTCCGTCAATCAGCGGTTCATGTTACAATAGTCGAACTTTCTATTTTGATGTCGCTTTTGGAATCACTCCAATTGCTCAACTTGCTGACATATAAATTATATAGGGTATTAGGTTTGTGTCAGTGATGTGCGTACTTGTTGTGTCCAGGGAGGAGTCATTCTAAAACTGTTATGTCGCCTTAGTGGAGTATCTATGAATATGAACATGCTATGTAACCATGGTATTGCTGCTTATACATTAAGAGGAAGTTGTGGTTGTATGATCTGAATACCTACATTTTGTATCAATTGTGGTTGTAGCTGGCAGAGATACACTTGGCATACCACTCAGAGGAGCTAATAATTGCGCAGTTCATGGACAATAAGAGTTTTGAAAACCATATGCTCGTAAGTGAGCAAACTGAAAGTCACAACTTCTTTCCTACCGAGTTTGGTCTTCAAACTTAATCTTGATTGGATTTCAGTTTAATAATTTGATATCTGAAATTATATTTTGATTGAGTAAACTACATGTGCTTTGGGAGGAACACTGCTATTTTTATGATGTATTTTTTCTGTTAGTTCTTGTGCTTTCATAGCTTTATTCTTATGGATTCCAAATTGCAAGTTCTTGAAAAGGTGTCTCCTATCAACTTTGTTGCTTTCTATATAAAGGAGTGCCTTAGAAATCCCTTTCTTGGAATTTTTTAAATAAATGATCACATTCTTAGTCTCTGTATTGTTCTAGAATATCAGCCTCAAGTATGTTCCATATTGTACATTTGGTACTTCCAGATATAAACTGCAGAAATGTTCATAGAGAAGTTCATGGCTACTTCTAGACATTTTTCTCCCCACTTCAATGTCCATTTTAGTTTCGCATGGTACCTTTTTTTCGAAAAATTATATATTGTCCTCGTAAGTTTTGATAGATAAGGATATTATCTATTGCAATGCAATTTTAAACTTATACTGTTATTCAATGTTTGCGAGAACCTTTTATTGCGACAACAGTTTCATGGTTCCTTTTTTAAACTATGACAGTGACATTTATTTTTACCTAAGTGAAAAAGATCTCATGGTAAAGTCACTCAAATAACCGGAGACAGAGAGGGAAAGAGGGACATGTGATCTTTGAACAAAAAACTGATTTGTTAGTTGCATAAAACTAAGGTAGCAAACTGCCGTGGATTGAAATGACTTTTTCTCTGACTAAACTGGTAGGATGATAATATAATTGTTGTTGTACCTGGACATCAAGTGGTTTCCAATATACTCTTGTGCGTACCAATTTTCCACTAGATTTGGTACCACTTCTTTATCTTAAGCTAATAAATGTTTGGTTTTCCTATCAGGTAACAACAAAACTTGAATTGTTGCGATGCATATGCCAAAGAAAATTCTCTCTTAGTTCAGGTTTGTATCCTCTAAACTCCAAGTGTGTTGTGTTCCATGTCAGCGATCTCTTGGCTTATCTTAGCTATGATGTGGAGTTGTTAGGACTCAAATTGTGTGATGCATACCTAACAAATGCTCTCTAATTTCAGCTGGTTTGTCTTGCCTAAACTTTATTGTTGTTGCAGGTGATTCCTGGTTGCGATCTCTTGGCATATCATATATGATGTAGAGTTTATTCAAATGTAATTTTTGCACCGTTTTATCTATCTCGTGAACGCATACGCCACTTCAAATTTTCTAATACTTACATGTGCAAAGAGCAAGGGCTTGCTGGAGGTCTGGAATTGGAGGAGGCCGTACCTCGAGATGGAAGGCGGCTGGAGGCGGGTTGCGACATAGGAGGGGCGGCGGACGTCAGTGCTGTTGGAGTGGTGTAGCCGCGAAGAACAGTGGTGGCGAAATGGTGAAAGGGGTGAAGTTCAGGGGCTGATGGGACAGGAGAAGGGATGACAGATACATCATTGTAGTGAGTGAGGGGAGAGAGTGAGAGCAATGTGAAATAGAAGTCTGTCCTTCAGTTTGTTGTGGTGAAAAAGATCTAGAGCGTGATTATGTGGTTTGAGTAACCCAAATTTCAAGCTCTTGTAGATGTTTTCGTAAAAAAATGTTAGATTAGAAATGTGCCTCTGAACGCGTACCTTCCATGTTATTGGGAGTATAAGTACGCACCACGACAAGAAATTTGAGACCCGTAGCAACGCACGGGCATGTTTCCTAGTAAACATCCAAACGAGGCATTAGAAGTTTCCCTGTAAGAATGACAAAAGTATCTCATTCAAACGAACAACAATCTTGTGGGGATCGAATTGACATTTCGTGTGAAGTTTAGGACCAAACCGTAATAAGGCATTACATCGGCGTGCTGCTCAACTCGTTAAACCCTAAAACCCAAAGCTGCTCCTCTCCTCCCTTCCCCGCTTCGCCTCCACACTCCAATCAACAAATTCGCCGCCAGCCACCCCGGCAATGGCGATGGATTTGGACGAGCCGCTCGCCGCGGAGATGGGCGAGGTGGCGCTGCAGCAGCTGCGGGACGCCGACCCGTCCGTCTACCTCTCCCCGTCCGCCGACCTCGCCGCCGCCGCCCGGGCGGCCCTGAAGCACCTCCACTCATCGCTCGCCGTCGTCTCCCCGGTGCAGCCACCGCCGCTCCCAAACCTCCTCGCGGGCCCCAACTTCGACGCCGAGCAGATTTGGTCCCAGAGCGAGCTTCTCTCCCGCCCCCTCCTCCCCCACATCCACCGCCAGCTCCGCCGCCTCGAGCACCAGCCGCCTTCGCATCCGTCGCCAACTCCTCCGCCGTCCAAGCCTGCTGAAGCGGAGGAGGAACCGTCAGACGAGAAGGAGGAGGATGGAGAGGGTGACGAATCGGAGGATTTGGATGAGGATAAGTTGGAGGACACGGATGACGAGTTGGATTCGGGGGAAGGGGAGGAGGAAGAAACGGAGGAGGTGGAAGGTAGGGCAGGGAATGGGGTTGAAGACGAGTTCCTAAAGGTAAAGGACCTGGAAGCGTTTCTGGAGAAGGCGGAGGAACAGGAGTATGGTGGTTCCAGGGGAGGAGAGAAGAAGAAGGCAACGGTGGACTGGACGGAGGACGACAGCGATGAGGAGGACATGGACGAAGATGGTGATGATGATGAAGAAGAAGATGGCGATTTGGACGTAAGGATTTTGTACTCGCACCCTCTCTACATACGTGGAATGATTTATAGCTCTGATAGAATCTTAGATATATAATCATAAGCGTCTCAGTAATTGGAAGCCAAAATTTCTGCTGGATAGGCAATAGAAATGTCTCAACAGCTAGAGCTAGTTCAGGAACGGCACATTTCATCACACTGCCTGAACGAGTGGGCTCCTTTTGATAATTAGGATTTTAGATATCATATTTTTATTGGTGAAGCATGTTGATCCAAATTTCTTTCTTTTTTAAACTTGAGTGCTGATGCTGTTAACTGTAGTTGGAAGATTTTGATGATGAGGATGATGATGAAGAGGATGGAGGAAAATCCGGCGGAGATATAAGGTAAAGCATTTTATGCCAATCTCAAGTATGCTACTATGGTGATTGTCAAAATGCAAAATTTTCACTATATCAGTTAATTTTGCTGAAGTACAATGCATCACTTTTGTGAAGAGATAGCTGTGTAGGATTGTAAGTTGATTGAACAATGCTTCACAACCCATTCCCTTTTCTAACACATAGAGAAGAAATTAACCTGTCAAAAGGTAGGAGGGGGATAATTCAAGATTCATACTGTTGAATTATGTACATGATATCAAAATCACTATATCAGACTTTCCTTTCTTGAGGTGGAGTAGGAGCTAGTTGCTTTCACACACATATGGAAGAAATCAAATATTAATACTTTCGTGGAGATGGACTCGATTAGAAGAGCAAAGTAAACAATGATAAAATGGCCTCCCTTTTGCTTAATTTCTTGATAACTTGAAGTGAAGAAGAGAAACTGCCTATGAAAAAATCCATTTAGTGTATAGAAGCTTGCAGCCACCTGTACTAGAGATATGAAATAGCAATATCAAGCCTGCTAATGGCTACTAAAGCAAATTGAGTGCAGCCCAAACCAATTGAAAAGGATCAGACAGCGAGCTGCTTCGATGGCAGCGCTGTGTTCGGTCTGTCAGATTGGCGTGGGCTCAATCGAGCTGATTGATGGAGCGTCAGCAAGCGGCAAAGTTGTCTGCTTGTGTAGTAGGAAGGCAACAGAGTGGCAAAGGGAACTCCAACCCCGCACTGAGTCGTGACCCTCTAAGACTCCTCTGTGCTCAATTTCAGACTAGTGTCTTAAATCAACAGTTTCAATCCAAACCAAACCGATCCTACCCAGTTCAAGCTCTAGCATAGTTTAAACCAAACTATTCCACCAGCTTAGTCTATTCTGACCGGTCCAAAACAATCTAAATAGAAAAGCAAACGAAAAACCCATTCTTCGCCCAAACCACTGGTAGACTTAAGTACCATACAATCACATGTGTGGGGTTGCAGCAAAAAAGTTTGTGCACGAAATCATGATTTTTGCATGACACACAGCAAAGAAATGGATCCACGTAAATGTTAGATTTAATACATAACATGCTTCTTGCCACATTCACCCAGACAGGGGAAGTACTATATCCAATTGTCAACTACCTCCAAGATATAGTTTGGTCAGCGAAACATTTGGAAGCATGAGATATTCTTCTAGTATTGAGACTTGAAGCTATCCATGTATTCTTCCTTAGGTTGGAGTATGTTATTATATTTTGCATTTTCGGTTGGATGTTGCGCTTTAACCAGCTAAGAGCGTCTTCTCAGGTATGAAGATTTTTTTGAGGAAAGCCTTAAGCAACAAGTCAAGAAGAGAAATGGTTCCGCAAAGAAAGTCCATTTCAAGGATGAATTACATGAAATGAAAGTGGATGCCACTGAGAGCGATGATGTAAATGATGGTCCAGCATTAGAGGTACTCATTTCAGTTGAAATAAGTAATGCATCTATAGTCGTATACTTGTTTATCGACATGGCTTTTCTTAAATGCAGGCTGAACAGGGTCTTTCAACTCATGAGAAGGAGCGCTTGAAGATGCAGGCTAAAATAGAGCAAATGGAGAAAGCTAGTCTTGAACCCAGTCAATGGACCATGAAGGGAGAGGTAATTGATAGCATGTTATGTAAATAAGATACATTTCTGTTTTCTCGAAAAATACGATATATTTCTGACTTGTACCATCGTGATAACATTAATTTTCACTTCATTATTAAAAAGTTAAGTGAGTTCCTTTTGTAGGTTACTGCTTCCAGCAGGCCCAGAAATAGTGCCTTGGAAGTGGATCTTGATTTTGAACATAATGTAAGACCTGCTCCTGTGATCACGGAGGAAGTCACAGCTTCTATTGAGGATATGATTAAGAAAAGAATTGCGGAGGTAATATGTTTTTGGGCATGTCACTAAGGTCTGTAACTGGGTCAACAGTAACAGTAGCATACTGGAGAATAAGTAGAGAAAATAATGAGTTCTTTGGATCTCTCGTTTTGCATCTGTGGTTTGGCTAGTAATATTCAGATAGCTTCACTTATTGTTTCCTAACAGGATAATTTTGATGATGTTGAAATGCCTTCAACCTTGCCATCTAAAGCTCCAAAGAAGCAAAAGGAGATGGTATGGTTTTGATCCTTTGAAATACCTTGAATTCTTTCGTGATAACAATAAGCTCATGCATTCTCACCATTATCGATATATTTCAACAGGATGAAAACAAGAGCTCGAAGGGTCTTGCTGAAATTTATGAGGTATGCACTATCTGATTATGACATTTATTTTTAATCCTAATGAGTTGCTAGTTAGGATGTGTTTTAAGTACAATTAATCTAGTGCTGATTTTCTTACTCTTACAGGATGATTATGCACAAAAGCTGGCCTTGCACCTGCCACCCTTTCTATTTCTGATGAACTGAAGAAAGAAGTGAGTAATCAATAGTTTTTACTAGAATCCGAGGGTGGTTGAATTATCTATGACGAGTAAAGGTCTTGTCAGTAAATGCGCGTCAGATATTTTTATGTCCATTTAAATTAGCAAGTTCTTGCATTCCTTGCTTGTCGTAGTTGCTATTTTGTCGCTATTCATCGTCGCTTTCTCGTGGTACACAAGATGCTTGAAATATTGATGAAGAGGAATTTAAATACTGGTGCTCTGTGATGGTTTATTGCCCCTTAAACATGCAATGGATTTGAAATTTTGTATTGGATTTTTTGGTGCTAGAAGCAGACTTCATTTTTTTTGTATTGAATGAGTGGATTACTTTCTCTGCCTGTGTTTCAGTAAGCATACTTATTGGATAGGTGATAGGTCGCACTTGATACTTTACTTAACAGCTGTCAATTTGTTTTGAGGTGTTCTTTACTACATTGGCCAACTTGGTTTTATGCTACCGTTTCCTGCAATCATTCCAGAATGCTATGTGCATGTGCATGTGCATGTTTGTCTTTATGATGATATCACAAGCTATTGATAATGGCTGACTTTCTATTTCTACTCAGGCACATGATATATTTAAGAGGATATGCTTGAAGTTGGATGCACTCTCTCATTTCCACTTTGCCCCGAAGCCGGTAGGCAGTAGTTCTTTATTTGACAAATTGTATACTTAACATTTGCGATTTTTGGCATGAAGACACGTATTGTCTTTTCAGGTCATTGAGGATATGTCTATACAAGCAAATGTACCTGCTCTAGCAATGGAAGAGGTACCAGACTTATTATTTTTTCATGAAGTTACTCGGTTGGAATATTTTATGTAACGACTTCTATGTATTGCAGGTTGCACCTGTTGCTGTTTCAGATGCTGCGATGCTTGCTCCGGAAGAAGTTTTTGAAGGAAAAGGCGATATTAAAGAAGACGTTGAGCTCACCCAAGCTGAGCGCAAAAGAAGAAGAGCTAACAAGAAAAGGAGATATGCAGGTAATATTTTTATTAGGTCTTCCAGGTTTTGCTCACCCTAACACCTTTATAAAAACCTTCCAAGAAACACTAGGTCCCTGCTAAAAAAAAGAAACAGTAGATCATGCTCTCTACTTCATCACTAGCAGCTGATGGCTTTTGATTATACGTTGGAAGATTTTGAATTATGTGATCTCACACATGAACTGAAAACATGTGGGCAACATGACAAAACCTGTTATTTTGCGATGCAGAAACACACAAGGACAGGCCAGCCAAGTTGCAGAAAAACTCAGATATGTAGGAAGCTGCTTTGCCTGCTATTGCAAACCTTTGGAGTTGGAGGGAGGTCCAGCCCAACAGTGCAGATACCTTTCTTTGGCAGTTTGATGTCTGGCCTGCAATTTTGACCCTCCGTAGCCAACATTTGTTGAGCTTTCATGCAGTGTAAAAGCAGTAATAGTTCTACTCGAACAGTCAAAATTTGGTATTTTTCATGGGGGGAAGTCTCTTTATGTTTCATAACGTGTAGGTGTGGCTGTGAGCTGTGGAGGAAGGAAATATAATGGCTAGAAGGATAACGATCATACATGAGTGCATTTCCCGTGGAATGATAATGTAGACATATCACGTGCTCCCAAAAATACTCCATATCGTGATAGCTGTACAAAAATGAGTCATAAATTTGACCCGTTTCAGTGCATATACATGTTTAACCTATCTAGCAAAATTTCGAATCCATCTCAGTCCACTTTATTCAAATAATAAATGGAAGTTTTATCTATCAATAACTATATCTATCAATAACTATGATCTTGGACAGTCAATAATGATTTTTCCTTAGAATTTGGATCCTTGATTGACCCAAGGATAACGATCATACACGAGTGCATTACCGATGGAATGATGAATCAAGACATATCATGTACTCCATCTGTATTAAAATATAAGTCGCACTACCAACTTACCACACACATGTATCTGTGTAGATACATGTGTGTGGTAAGTTGGTAGTGCGACTTATATTTTGATACGGAAGGAGTACTCCACCCGTTTCGGTGCAGCAGTGCGTCGATTGCGAGCAGGGTGTACGGTGGTTCGACCAGGGTGGCTGCAACGGCGGGTCGTCTTCCTCTCCGGCGTGGCTGCGGCGGCGAAATCATGCGAGCGATCCTTATCACTCGCACGTGTGATAGCTAGTATCACCCGCTGCATCGGGTGTTTGAAAGGTACAACAAAATCGTAGGGAAGTCCAGCCTAGTTTTTTTTTCATCGTTGACAGGTTGACGCATAGTTTGGATTGAAGGAATTTTACAGAAATTTTGGAGAATTTCAATCCATAGAATTTTTTCTATGGAATCCATTGGATTATATAGTATTGAGTCCACCAAATTCTAAAAAATCCATTTCTATGCCCAAATTCCAACATGAGTTTAAACCTTATTTATTGTTCTTTTGAAAATTCCAATGCATTCACAAACTATCTCTGCTCTCTACTCTCTCCTCCTTTTTGCAAAAATTCCGTGTTTGTTTCCTCTGAACCATCTAGAGGCATCTCTTACAAATTTCTGTGCTTTGAAATCCTGTTGAAATGTAAGTGCATGGTATCTCACATTTTTATTTTTCCTTTTCTTACGTTTTGAAAATGGTGCAATTCAAAAAGACCCTTACTTTGGACTAGGAAAGGCATTTTGAGGCAACCACGCGGGAGCTCAGCAAACATCACACAGAACCCAACGGCCCACAATCAGCCAAACCTTCCGCTCCTTCCTAGGGTTTCTTCTACCTCCCCGTCGGCTGAGGAGCCCACCGCCCATGGCCGCCACCTCCTGCGACGCTCCGGTCCCGACCGCCATGCCGGACCTCGTCCGCGACCACCTCTACTTCGGCGACATCAAGGACGCCATCGCGGCCCTCACCGGCTCCCTCCCGGACGGCACCGACATCACCCACGTCCTCTCCGTCGTCAGCTCCGCCTCCATCTCCTTCTTCACCGACTACCGCCCGGGACTCTCCCTCCCAGCCGAGGAGGTCCGCCGCGTGCTATCCGGGGAGGACGGAGCGCCCTCGTCGGTGGCACCAGGGCGGCTGATGCGGGTGGTGGAGAGGACCGGGAAAGGCCTAAGGGTGACGCGGATGGCCGTCCCGCTCAGGGACACGGAGGAGGAGAACCTGCTCGACCACCTCGAGCCCTGCCTCGATTTTATTGACCAGAGGAGGAAGGAGGGCAATGTGCTGGTGCACTGCTTCGCCGGGGTCTCCAGGAGGTACGCTTGTAGTATTTCTCTTGAGCTTCTATATGTTTTTGTACACGTTTTTAGTTCTGAATGTACCTATAGTTGATGATTTTACATAGTTTCGTGGCCATCTTTATCTTCTCTACATATTTCTTCAAAATAGCTATGACTGGGCATTTCAAACAAACATGAAAGCACAGCTCCAGTGATCTGGCTAAATGTTTTTTTTATTGATCACCTGTCCAAAATTAATTTGAGGTCATGTATCGTCCTAACGTTACACATACTTTAGTACAGTTAGCCACTTAGCCCACACAGCTGCCCGTTATACAATATAAATCTGAAAAAAGTATGATACAATGTAATCGTCATAAATTTTCTGCCATCTACTTATACTTCAGTTCGTTTTGTAAAATTTCTATTTTTCTCATGGTCCAACTGGTTACATCTGGTAAATGCGGATAAAAGTGTTCGCTTGCTATGGCGACTAGTGTTCCATATGGATGTGTATGAGAGGGCATTGTAGTGAACACTCACAATAGCTGTAGAATAAGCAATGAACTTAGCCAAAAACAGCGCTTTGCCTAATCGAGAGAATACTTATCATCTCATTTTTGGGCTAAATACATGGATTGTTCACTAAATATCTCACATGGAACATACCCATATAATGAAATGAGGTTGGAACATACTAATCCCCATAAACCATGTATAACCAGCTGCAGTACTAGGAAAATTTGAAATATCACAAAAGGAACTGATGGTTAAGTACAACGTTTTGGTTAATGCTGGGTACCTTGTATCATACTGTTTTCTCCTATCTGTCTTGTGTAACAAACATGTGGACTGTTCGTCCTGAAGGTTTGTATAGTGGGACGATAATTATTGGTTTTGCATGGCTACAAGCCAGTTCGTTTAACTTATAATTGCAACCTACTACAATTTCTACCACAAAAGGATGTAGGCCATTTCCAAGATAAGCATGCCCAACAAAGTGTTCTTTTTTCGCACGTAAACCAGAACAAAGGAGCAGCCCCACAATGAAATTTTGAATCTGAACGGCTGAGGTTGTGGGTAGTCCGAGACATTTCTTAAGCTCCAGGTTGCTGCTATCTTAAGTTTTTCCAAAACCAAATGATAGCTACGAGTTTGGAAGGCGGTGGCCTCACTCTTGGATTCCAGCACGCCTTTTGAGCTAAGAGTGAAGGGAGTGGTGTTTTGGCGTTGTTCTGGCGAGGCGAGGTGGATGTGAAACAAAATTTCTCGAAGTCCCACGTCAATGTGTGCGTGCAGGGACGGTGCCAATCTGCGCTAGCCTGCCTGTGTTTGCAAAGTTTCAACAGCTAACACTTTGGGGAGTTAGGCTGGGAGTTGTGGCAGATGGAGGACTTTCGAGATGTGGTTGGCAACTCTAGCTACCATGACCTCGGCTACTTAAGTTTGCCGTATACCTTGACTATGATGAGCTTATCAGTGTTGCCCCTAGCAATGAGTAGTCATAGGCATGCTTTTGCAAAATGATGCTATCTCTTTTCATCTCTCAGAAGCAAGATAGCCACAGCATGTCTATTGAGCAACCCATGATTGACTGGAGCTAGGATGGAATGATCATCCAAGAAGGGTAGTGTTGAAAAGCTGTCAGCTCATGGCGTTGGAACCAATTATATAGGAGGCATTGTAAATTTCCACATATAACTTCTTTTTGATGTGTTGATTGTCAGGAATCAGAAACGTATACCCCCTCTTTGCCAGAATGTAGTTAATATCAGTTGTAATCAAAGTAAAACTTCATAAAGTGACCAAATATGCAGGAAAATATATCAACATCTGCAACATCAAAGACGTTGTAAATGTTGATATATTTTCTACATGCTCGATCAAACTTTACAAAGTTTGACTTTGACTAAAACTAAGATGGACTACATTTTGTCACTACTGATGATGCCATTCATGTTCAACTAATGAACAACTGTTCTGGATTTCCTCTTATCATGTTGCAGTGCTACCATCATCACGGCATATCTTATGAGAACAGAGCAGAAATCTCTGGAAGGTTTGAATCTTTTTGTGTCAAGCAGAACGCTTAATATACTGCGTTTTTCTTTTATAACTCTCATGTGTCATTTGCTGGTTTTTCTCTTCCAGAAGCACTAGATTCTTTGAAGGAAATTAATGAGTCTGTTTGCCCAAACGATGGCTTTCTTGATCAGGTAAGCTTTCATTATGATCTATTTGCACCATATTATCCTTTGGCTTTCTATTATTAAGTTGAATCTTCTACATCTTGCAGTTAAAATTGTTTGAAGAAATGGGTTTCAAGGTTGATACTTCAAGTCCTTTGTACAGGCGCTTCCGCTTAAAATTGTTAGGTTGGTCATTTTCCATCTTACTATATTCTTATTTTTTGTGGTGACTGATTAATACCTGAGAGATACTCTCAAAGTTGGCATCAACATTAAATGATGGATACAGAGAGAATTATCCTTTTGTTAGGTTCCGTATTTCATATGCTTGCCTTTGTGGGCCGTCTAATTCTTATGACAGTAGAATGCTACACGTGATGAAAATAAAGAAATTGAGCCATAGTACACTTTAACATGCCTTTCTGCATTCCCCTAGTATTATCCGTGCATCCTTTTCTGTGAAAAATTGTCATCTCAAAGCAGATTCAGTTGCTCTATTGTTCACCCAGTGTCATGACTCAATCTTAGTAACACTTGCATTAAATGTTTGCCTATTATTTCTCACAGGTCAGTCCTACAAAATGGGAGAGAAAATAGGAAACCATGTATTTGAAGACGATCCTGGTGTTGCTCAACAGCCTAATCCTACCCAGGAATTTTCAAACAAGGAAACTCACAAAACAGCATACCGCTGCAAGAAATGCAGGAGGATCGTTGCCGCACAGGACAATGTTATCGGCCACACTCCTGGTGAGGGAAATTCTAGCTTTGAGTGGCACGACAAAAGGAAAGGTGGTCACACATATAACAAGGAGCAAGATTGCTCTTCCCTTTATGTTGAGCCTCTCAAGTGGATGACTCCAGGTAAGCCACTCTTGTAAATTCACCCCTTGTAGTATCGTAAGCATTCTCATATGTATCGATGTGGTTCATAGCATATATGCAGTCTGTTCATCATCTGCTTTTCTTGTGACAAAGCAGTAGAAGATGGTGCTTTGGAGGGGAAGCTGTCGTGCATCCACTGTGGAGCACGCCTAGGGTACTTCAACTGGTCAGGGATTCAGTGCAACTGCGGAAGCTGGATCACCCCTGCCTTCCAGATTTCTAAGAGTAAAGTTGATATAAGCACCATATAGTTCTTCTCCGGAGGCTAGCAGATTTCAAAAGTTCGGGAGCTTCAGGTGATGTAAATACCATTTCATCAGAATCATTGTACGCGAGATCTCAAGAAGCAATAGCTGTACTGCTACATGTATTCTTAATGGTTTAGCGTACAGTCATTTGCAGGTCTTGGTTCTGCCGGCACAAATTGTAATATGAGACAGTAAACTGCAAATTATACATTTGCAGGTCTTATTTTTGACTTTACAACAGCTTATGAAATATGTTCAACACAAAATAGTTTACCAGCTGGAAATTAAGCCTAATTGTGTACTTTTAGACGATAAACCAACATGTAACATATATTAGCTAGTTTTCATTTACTTTGGCACTGGCTGGCGATGCACTGCTTGAGCGGCCGGTCCTGAGCAATTTCTGACGAGAGTTCCTAACCCGAAGGAGGTAAAAAAACTTGATATTTTGGAAAATGCATGGAAATGAATCCTTTGATGGTGCGTTGAACGTGTCCCCTTGGTCTGAAGCTTTTGGTGATAAATCTCCTATGAACTAAACTTAGGTAAAAATTAGAAATCTACAGGCTTTCTCATCACGTAGGATGCCAACCATGACATGTTTGGAGCACAAGATTTTTTTTCCTGAATCCTATGTGAATTGAACTGCTTTCTGCATGAACCTTTCAAAATTCATGTGGATTGATAAAAAGAAGCAGAATGTACATGACAGTTACAGCCCTGTACTCTGTTCGTACACACACACACACCGTTGTAATGCTTCACTCTATGACTAAGTCTCGCCTCTTCTTTGGGTTTGATGGTTCCGCGCCTCCTGTTCCTTTCCTCATCATTGCCACAAACTCTGAATAATCTATCCTCCCATCCTACATGCGTTAGTCAAGAAAATTTCAGTTTTTTCAGTGCATTTTATCATCCATTGTAATGTATTTCTTTTCGGAAAAAAAATCCATTGTAATGTATGTTTGTTCTCTCAATAGAATAAAGATGTGATTTGTCATACTGCATCTTAGTTACTGTATGCACTGAATCTACAAAGTTTTTCTTCCTTACATTGTCGGCATCAGCTTCAGAGATAACATCCTTGAACTCCTCGGCGTCATACAGCTTTTGCTCCAGCAAGGCTTGTTCCAGCTCTTCTTTTGTTATGTACCTGCAAGATAGATATGAATTAAACATGCGTGCAATGCAACGCACTAGAGACTCCGAACACCAAGAATCCAGGTGCCTGAGATGTACTGATTATCAATTGCTGGTTCTCAACTTACCCACTGTTGTCCTTATCGAAGTACTGGAATGCGGTGTAGAGGTGCTCCTCCCGGTCCATTCTGTTCATGTGCACCGTCGCGGTGACGAACTCCTCGTAATCGATCAAGCCATTGCCGTCGGCATCGGCCTGGAAATGAAATGAGAGAATAATTTGTATTCATGTAGAATATGTTGATTGTGTCATCTGAATTAATTAATACTCACAGCTTCCATCAGTTGCTGAATTTCGTTGTCTGAAAGCTTGGTACCCTGCTTGGCCAGCCCGTTCTTAAGCTCTTCTAGTGTGATCGTGCCGCTATTGTCCTTGTCAATGTTCTTGAACATCTCCTTGAGCCCCTTGATCTCCTCCTCTGACAGGCACCCGGCTATGACCTTCAGCGAGTCAACCACAATTGTTTTTTAGACTTACGCACTGTTGTTCAATTTCAGTACAGAAACAGCTGGATTTGAGGAAACATATATATGCATGTGCCTACCCTTAGTGCGGCTTTCTTGAACTGGTTCATGGCCCTGAATTGCTTCATCCTGTCGAGAACGACGTTGTCAAGCGGTGTGTCGGGGGCGTCTCCGTCTTCCTTAATCCATGGGTGATCTGAAGCTCGAATAGTTTTCAGGTCACGGATCCTTCTTGGTCATGTACAATATGTCACACGAAGCAAGCATTTGACAGGAGAAAGCAGAATTGGAGATCTTACTGAGCACTTGGATGGCAGTAAACCTCTCCTTGGGATTGATATGGAGCATCTTCCTGACGAGATCCTTGGCTCCTTCAGAGATGTTGGGCCAGGGATCGCTGATGAAGTCGACCTCGCCGCGGAGGATGGCGGTGAAGATGGCGTTCTCGTTCTCTGCCCAGAAGGGAGGGACGCCGGAGAGGAAGATGTAGAGCATGACGCCCATGCTCCAGACGTCAGCCTCGGGCCCGTACTTGCGCTTGAGCACCTCCGGCGCGATGTAGTACGCGCTGCCGACGATGTCCTTGAACACCTCGCCTTCCTTGAAGAAGACGGAGAGGCCGAAGTCGGTGGCCTTGATCGGCGACGTCTCGTCCCTGTTGAGCATGAGGAAGTTCTCCGGCTTGAGGTCCCGGTGCATGACCCCCATGGAGTGGAAGGTCTGCACGGTGCCGACGACGGAGCGGAGCAACGACGCCGCGGCGCGCTCCGTGTAGTGGCCCTTGGCGATGATCCGGTCGAAGAGCTCCCCGCCGGCGCAGAGCTCCATGACGAGGTGCACGTTGTGCTTGTCCTCGTAGGCGCCGCGGAGGTCCACGATGTTGGGCTGCCCGGAGAGGTGGTACATGATCTCCACCTCGCGACGGACGTCCTCCACGTCCTCCTTGCCCGACAGCTTCCGCTTCGCGATCGTCTTGCACGCCAGCTTCTCCCCTGTCCCCGTGTGGGTGCACAGGAAGGTCACGCCGAACTGGCCGCGCCCGAGCTCCTCGCCGAGGGTGTAGGTCGCGCGCACGTCCTCCATGGGCCGCCCCAGCACCTCGCCGACGGGGACCGACGACGCCTTGGCATTGGCATCGACAGCCGCATTGGTGGCAGGAGAGGCGGCTGCCGGGGCATTGTTGGTTGACGCGTTGTCCCCGCCGCGCGGCGTCTTTGGTTGCGCCGGTGGGTCGGCCTCCACCGCCGTGTCGGCGGCGGCTGCCTGCCCGGCTCCGTTGGTGCAGCACTGGCCCATGGCTGCGGGGAATGCGCGCTGGCCGCTCCGAGGGAGGAGAGGCAGGGACAGACATGCAGGAAGAGCACGCACACGTACACACATGCACGGAGCAAAGTCTGGAGATGGGTTTCGTTATCTTCGCCACACAAAAAATGGTTTTGCGCTTCGAAGGTTGGGAGCGAATGGCGGGAAGGAAGAGTGGCACTCGCTTATTTTGATCGGTTTTAGAGACCATTAAAGATCTATTGCATTGAGTTTTGCTTAGGCTGATTGAGTAGCACATTGCATCTCATATAGTACACAATTTTTTTTTGAAGGTCGGTACCGTAGGGGAAGCCACTACGGTGTGGTTTTTTTTTATATATATGGGGTGACCAACAAAAAATGTCCGGCAGAGTTCCGAATTACATCAAGGGGGTTTAAAGGAGAGAAAGAGATACATGATTTAAAAACTAAGATTATGAATCCACTGAATCAGCGGCTGGACATTGGAGGCTTTCACATGATGGGTATGAAGCATCAGGTCAGATTTGAATTTGACTCCCCACCTCTCAACCGAGGGTTGCAGGTCCTGGAAAATGAGCTCATTTCTTGCCTTCCAAATGTTCCAAGTCGCACAGGCAAAGATCTCCAGAAAAAGAGGGCCTGAGAAACTCCTTCGTGCGAGTAGAATCCTATCCAATCATTTTGCTTTCTATAAGAAAGGCAATGTGGTTGATTAATCGCTGGTGCTTAAAATAAGATATGGCTGGTGGATTTTTTACAAGGTCCGTCTAATAAACAGGTGGACCCTGTTTTTGAAAGATTGGACAAAATTCTGAATATCACTGAATAGGATTGCAGTTTACAGCAATCAGCTAGCAATTGGCTTCGGGGTTCTTAACTTATAAATCACAATACCCCCGGATGATCACCTGAAGATATGACACTTTCTTGAGCCGGCAAAGCCTTTGATTGACAACAGAAAAAAAGAGGAAGAAACTTATGAAGAATAAAGTTAAAAGAATCTGATAACTCATATGTAGAGAAAGCTATACTATATGTTTGGGTTATAAGCATCTAAACCTATATCCCTCTCGAAGGAATCCCTGAACTGTATGATGCAAGAGCTAGTTAGGGCCTCTTTGATTCAAAGGATTTGCATAGGAATTTTGTAGGATTCAAATCCTTAGAAATTTTTCCTATGCTAGTTGTTTGATTCATAGGATTGAATCCCATAGGATTTTTTCATAAGGAATCCTTTACACTAGTTCCTATAGGAATTCTAACATCCACTCACACCTCTTTTTCAAAATCCTTTACTTTTTCTGTGATGGAATCAAACAAAGATTGATGCATGTGAAATCCTGTAGGATTGAGCTGGGCATGACATTACAATCCTGCAGTTTTCCTATTCCTACGTTTTTCCTATCCTGCGAATCAAACATGCCCTTAACTTCATATATAAGAAGCTGCAATTGATAACAGCGCGCATTGTTTAATCCACATATGCCCATTGGACTGCACTATTTTCTCCTCTGTTTCATAGGTAAGCATTAGAATTGTTCAGTTGAGTTGAGCAGCTAGCCTTGGCATCTCATTTTGAAAGCAATGTTACCTCATAAACTCGGATGTTTAAAAATTTGTGTTTGCTTGATGTGTAGAAACAAGGTCGGATAACTAAGAGGAACAAGTGGCAAGAACTTTACTACTGTCACATTTACGGGCATGAACCTGAGGATTCCTATCATGCAACTGTGGGGTACACAAAAGCTAAAGCTCTCAGATGTAGTAGAAGAGTTACAGGTGCTTGGATCAAGCGAAAAACAAACAAAAAAGAAAGTCAAACAGATTACAGAGGTCCACAAAGCTAAGAACTGACTGAGACAAACAGGAAGAACAATTCTGAATGTGTCACTTGGATACTTCCATTTATCTGGTTTTGGCCTGCCTATTAATAGGGTAACTATAAAATGCAGGTACTTCGTGAGTACGGGCACAATAGAAAGAACAATCTGTGCTCTGCAGATCGTCAAGATCACTGAAATTATTCCAACTTGCACACGTAATAAACTACCTGCAACTGTTAAAACAAAAACCGGCATCATATGAGTTTGAACCCAAGTAAACTGGAAATTGCCCTCAAAGGAAGGAAAAAACAAAGAACTATTCGCGAACTAAGTTGTAGTTGCAAGCTCGCAAGATTTAAGAACATCACATGACCAAGAACAGCAGTTGTAGGCTTGTAGCTGCATGAGTAATTGAAATAAAATGAACGGGCAAATAGTTTATACAGTGACGATCAGTCGATACAAGGAACATGGAAGGGTATCTAGTACAGCTGTCTAATCTACAACGAATTTGGTGTACGAAATTCCAACATCCGAATTACAGGCGTCTAGGTTCAACGTGTAGGAGATGAACTCCTGCCTCCTGGTACCCATCCAGTTGGTCCAGCTTGAAGATCGGCTGTTGGTTGTACCTCTGCCGCAACGAAAGACCGCAAAAATTCCGCAATCGTGACGGCCTGCTGCTCTGGTACAGGCCCGCCGAGAATCTCGTCCAGCACCGGTTGAGTTTCTTGCTCTTCTCGTGCCCCAAAACAATCAAGAAGCTCTTGCAAGGCGCATGTGTACCGGTCCATGTCTTCGTCAGCTTCTGCCGCGGAAGGGGCATCCTCGAACACTGCAGAGTAATCTTGCTGGTCTTGCACCGCCGGAGGGGAAGGCACGGACACTCGTGCACGCTTGGGGCGATGTTGATCGGCGGCAGTCTGTGGTCGCGTGCTCATGGGTTCTTGATGCGGCGCCGGTTCTGCTTCTTCTTCTTGTTCTTGAAGTAGATAAGCGTCGGATTCTTGGCGGATCTCCGCACTGGCGTTCGGGGACAAGTATATCTTGCACAGCACCATCTCCACGTCGGCGTCGACTGCTTCTTGCAGGCAGCAGCGGTACTCCTCCATAAGCCACCCCGTCAGCGCGCCGTCCTTCTTGAAGGACAGGGTCTTCTTCTCGCCAAGCTTCTTGCCCGCGGCGTTCTTGATTTGGATGGTCTTCTGAGTGCTCCAGGTGCCAGCGCCGGCTGTGCGCATGCTCTTGTTGCCGCTCCCTTTCTGCTGCTTGCATGGCGTGAAGAAGAAGCGGTCGCCGGTGCACTCCGCCTTGGGCACGGGGGCGTACACGGACGCGAGGTCCCTGGGCTCGTGCCTGTAGATGTCTACGCGGTGGATGAGGCGCTCGGCGCCGTGCTTCATCGGCTCGCCGGAGATGAGGCGCGGCAGGATGTCGGCAACGGCCTCCGTCTTCTTGGGGTTGAAGCGGCGCGGGTAGAAAACCTTGTCCAGCTCTTCCTCCTTCGCCATGAATCCTTAGATCGGCTGCCTTTCTTTCTTCTTGCTCTTCTTGTTCCGATCGGTGGGCGTAGTAGAAGAGGGATAGGGAAATTAATTGGGCGGAGCAGAAGTGCTTTAGACGGAGATCAATGCAGGCGGCCTTGCCCGTATTTAACAGAGCACAAACCGAGCTCCGCGTGAGTACGGAATCCGACTGATCAATCCGACTTGGCGGACAGAACGGTTTCCTCTGCTTCAGTTCGTCCTTGAGACGTACTCGGACTCTTAGGGCATGTACAACGGTATACAATCAGCAGTCTGTAACTCAATCCACGTAAGAAAACTGATGATGTGTAAGAGAGAGAAATAGGAAAAGGAGAGGGTCCGTCTGCAGAATTGCAGTCGATCTGCAGCCACGAAAATCGCTGCCTACCGACGGCCTAGTTCCCATTGTACGAGTTTGTCTCAAATCGTGGGCTGGTAGAACCACGTATGGCCAGAGATGGTGGGTCGCAAAATCAGCTAGTTACAGACAGACAAACAGACTCGCCATTGTATACGCCGTCTGTTGGGCTGTCTAGACGTGATGTGGAGAAGTGGTACAGACGCCCAGCGTCGGAACTGATGTACATGCCCTAGTCAGCCGTCGGTAGGAGATGCCACCTAGGATTTTTTGGCAGTTAGAGGAAAGAAAATCGGAGTCCGTCGGTAATTCTACAGACGGTCTGGTAGCGCTAAATTCGCTCGCTACCGACGCATCTCCTCCCGTTGTATGGCTAGCGACGCCTCTCCTTTTGCTATAAATAGCTTTAATACATATATTTTTCAATGCATGCAGTTACGACCTCCAGGTTCTTACAGACAGTTGAAAAGATAGGCTGTTGTACGAGTCGTCTACAAAGCTATCTAAATCTGACATGTACACCTATTACAGACAGATGGTGTCTAAACGGCTGTACATGCCCGGCGGTGGAACGAGCTAGCGCCGCCTACGTGATACTTATCTGGGCTCGGCCCAATTAGTTGCGGGCGCGCGTGAAACGTTTTCTTAGCGTACGCTCTGTTTCGTACACTCTGTTTCGTTTGCTCTGTTTTCTTAGCGCACCCAATTAGTGACAGTTTAAAATCTGAACAATTTTCAAGTCCGAACAAACTTAAATCTAAACAAAAATCAAATCCAAACAATTTTAAAATCTGAACAAATTTTCGAATCGGAACAAAATTCGAATTTGAACAAATTCGAATCGGAACAAAAATTCGGATTTGGAACAAATTTTGAATCGGAACAAAAATTCGAATTTGAAAAAATTCAAATCGGAACAAAATTTCGAATTTGGAACAAATTTTGAATCGGAACACAAATCAAATCCGAACAATTTTCAAATCCGAACAAAATTCAAATCTGAACAAAAATCAAATCCGAACAATTTTAAAATCTGAACAAATTTTCGAATCGGAACAAATTCAAATTTGAAGAAAATTCGAATTAGAAAATAAATTTCGATTTTGGAACAATTTTTGAATCTAAACAAAAATCAAATCCGAACAATTTTAAAATCTGAACAATTTTCAAATCTGAACAAAATTCAATTCCGAACAAAAATAAAATTGGAACAAAAATTCGAATTTGGAACAAATTTTGAATCGGAAAAAAAAATCAAATCCAATTTTTTTTTTAAATCTGAACAATTTTCAAGTTCGAACAAAATTCAAATCTAAACAAAAATCAAATCCGAACAATTTTAAAATCTGAACAAATTTTCGAATCGGAACAAAATCTCGAATTTGGACAAGTTTCGAAAATAAACAAATTTGAATTTGAATTTTTGAAACAAAAACGAAAATAAGAAAACAAAAGAATAACAAAAGAAAAAAACAGAAAAAAACAGAAAAAAAAACTGAGAAGAAAAAAGGAAAAAACGGGCCATGGGCCGGCCCAGCAGCGGCGCGCTTCAGGCGGCGCGACCGTCCAGCACCGCTGCTGGGCGGTATATAGGATTTGCCAACCTGTCGAGGAAGAAAGACGAGAGCGGCTGCCTCAGTTGGGCCGGGGAGGTCGGCCTTTAATTGAAGCCGAGTTCTACTTCTGTGAGTGGGTCCAGGTCGGGCGCTCCTAGTCTACGCTTCAACGAAATCACTAGAAAAATGTTCCCTTTGCAAAGAAACCCCACATTTGTTCTCGTCGTGACAAGTGTCGCCTTCTGTTTGCTTGGTCCTCGCATGTCTGACAAGTGTCGCTATTAGATTGAAAGTGGGGAGGATCAGAGAGAAAGGCATACGGGAGATGGGAGGTTAGTTTTTCCCTTCTATTTTTCTAAACCGAATTTTTAAAACGAAATATCTCGTGAACGGTTTATCCAAATTACGAACCGTTTTCAGTCATGAACTCCTCGTGTCGAGATCTTCAAAACTAGATCCCATGTTGATAGGTTTTGACGAACTTTTTTTTTACTCCCGGTTATGTATAGTTTGTACATCCTGTTCTGTATAGTTTGTACTCTCACCTCTCTGTACTTTGTACTTCTTGTTCTCTATACTTTTGTATGATGAGAGAGAAGAGATAGTAAGGTGGGAGGGCAGCTTTTTCCCTTTTATTTTTTTAAACCGAATTTTCGAAATGAAATATCTCGAGAACCGTTTATCCAAATTACGAACCGTTTTCATTTTTGAGCTCCTCGTATCGAGAGATTCAAAACTAGATCCCATGTTGATAGCTTTCGATAAACTTTTTTTTGTACTACCAGTTATGTATAGTTGTACAACCTGTGTCTGTTTAGTTGTACAACCTGTGTCTGTACAAACTGTGCCTGCGTAGTTGTACAACATGTGCAGGTATAGTTGTACAACATGTGTCTGTACAACATGTGTCTCTCTAGTTATACAACATGTGTCTATATAGTTGTACAACCTGTATCTGTACAATCTGTGTCTGTCTAGTTGTACAATATGTGTCTATGTAGTTGTACAACTTATGTCTGTGTAGTTGTACAACAACTTGTGTCTCTTTAGTTGTACAACTTGTATCTGTATTTGTACAACCCGTGTCTATATAATTGTACAACCGTAATATTAATAATTTATGTATCATCTAAAAAAGAAACTTGTGTACTTCCCTTGTTGCTACACACGCACGTAATGAATGTACAAAGCAAGGCACGTGAGGCTTCGTACTGCTTTCCGATCGATGTACAGGACGTGCTCCTGATTGACGTACAGGAGCCCAGCACCTCCGCGCGGGGGATTTGTTTTCAGCTCGTTGTACATCGCGCGCCAGGACGCTTCGTTTTCCGCCAGGTTGTCGGACCGATCGGCCAGCATGGGACCACGGCTGCCGTGTACAATTTCGATTCCGCTAGCCTTTTGATCGGATCCACGGGATACAGCAGCCCACCACGTGGCGCGCTCACAACACTCAAATTTTCCCTTTGAAAGGAGAACCCTTTTCCTAATGGTACCCACGCTTCAAGCGATGGTTCCGCGCCTTGCTGCCTAGGTGGAAGAAGTATTGGGCTGGCCCAACAACTCCCACGAGCTGATCGCTTTTTTTTTGGTTCGGTAATTCTGGCCCAGTTCAAGGATAAAACAGCCAATGTTTATTTTGATAAATTAGAAAATAGGTGAAATAAAAAAGCCTCCAAGATTTTAAAATCGTCACAAATTTTAAAAATGTTCGTCAATCAAGTATTTAAAATGTCCTGAATTTCAAAAAAAAAATCATGAATTTGAAAATTGGTTCACGAATTTGAGAATGGTTCAAGAATTTGAAAAATGGTTCGTGATTTTTTTTATGAATTTAAAAAATGGTTCACGAATTTAATAATGGTTCATGAATTTGAAAATTGGTTTGTGAATTTCAAATGCCCCAAATTTCAAAAAAGTTCATGAATTTGAAAAATGGTTGACGAATTTCAAAACAAATTTTCATGAACCATTTTCAGTTTTTTTAAAATCTGAACATTTTCAAAAAATGGAGGAAAACAGAAAAACTGCAAACAGGAAAAACGTAGAAGCAAAAAAGAAAACCGAAAAAAATATCGGAAGTTCCAGAAGGTTCACCAAACCAGAATATGGAACCTTTATATGGGCCGGCCCAAATAAAAACTCAACGCTTGGGATGGGTATGCGGTTCGGCGCTAACCTTTGCAGCGGGCGTAGAATAGGGTTTACCGTCCAGGTCTATCATCGAGTCCAACAAAAATGGTTCGATCACGGCCCGACTATGTCAGCTTCAAACCGAGAGGTTGTGGTTCATTTTGAACAACTGGCCTTTTGTATAAAATCTGAAATAGTCTCTATGGGTTCATCTAGCTTCACCACAGCAGCGGCGAAGAGGTGTTCGACCCTCGGTGGTTTGGCCAGGTATTGTTTCCATAAAATGTAAGGTCCACTTTTATTTAGGCTTTATTTAGGCCCATAAGAGGTCCATCACTTTTCGTTCAAGTAGTCAGCCCAATTTTTATTAAGGCCAGTTTGAGGTCGGATAATTTGTTTGAAACCGATACTATCCTAACATACGGCCAAATTACATCCAACACCTAGTCATGTCCATTAGTGACCCAACGAGAGTGCAAAAGCGATCAGCAAAGTGAAGTCCTATTGCATGTCCAGGGAAATGGTCTGATACTACAATTTCCAATTACGATAAGCACATCTAGACCAATTTACCACCAACACTGTCAAGGAATTTTGTTTGTAAAAATTGACAGCCAGTGTGTATTAACATGCAACACGACTATAATGCATAGATGGTATATTCAAATTACATAAGCTCTGGCAAATTTAAAAGTAATTTAATCCAACATTACACTCACAAATGAACAACAAGTTGGCAATTCACAAGAGTTTTTTTATTGAGCTTGGATCGCTAGGCATAGAAGAATTTTGTCTTTTTTGGACTAGTTTGGCGTCAAGAACTCAAACAATCAGTGCTATGGACGGAATAACACATGATCATGGGATTCTTTTTGTCTTCATTGATTTATTTAAAGTATGAAATTAAGACATAACAAGTTTCGACAGAAAACAAGTCAATACATTACTCTGTTTATTGTCAAAGATTTTAGAACTCACCATTTGCCCGATATAAAAAACATGAGCAATCAATCAGTGTTTTCTAGTGCTCCTTATAATGGTATGAACCCACAATAGAATGTAGCATGACTTAATCATGGGCCAACTCGAAAAAAATAATGACAAGTATGCAATAAACTAATGTGTGCTTAATATAGATGAAATATACAATGAAATGAGCAATCAAAAATTATTTGCCATATATGGACTAGACAGATCATTTCAAAAAAAAGCAATCAAACATTATGCACTTCATATTGGCAGCCAGAAATTTTCAATGTTTTAATCATCAACCAACTCCAATAGACTAAAAGAGCAAACAAGCAATTGAATAATTTGTGCGTAATACATACTACCTATATAAAAATGTGTGTCTCATATATATACTAGCCAGGTCCTTAGGTAGTTGGAGAGGCAATAATTGGAGGCAGCTAAAAGTAACACTTTATGCAGCCTACAACCAAACAACATGCGATAGCAATGTTTTAATCATCGGCAATAAACATATAACCATTGTGTGCATCCTCTAGACTGGCTATATAGAAAAAGGATCAGGCAATGAACACCATGTGCATCATATAAATTGCCAGATCATTTCAACATGTATATCCTACAAATATAGTGTCAGAGAAAGGTCACAAGTCCATATGATCCTTGTATATGTTGGACCCCGTAACAAAATGTGTCTTTGCTTCAATCATCGGCCAACCAAAATAGTGCCATAGACAAACAAGAAATTTAACTATCATGTGTCTTATATAGCCAAGCACAACAGAAGAAAACAAGGGACTTACAATATCTTTTTGTCATCTTGTTGTTGGTACATTATGTTACTTGTTCTTACCTGTACATGGAAAAACTGTTGCCAAATAATGATGGTTGCTCCTCTACATATTGATACGATCACTCACAAACACATGCGGATTCCAACATGATCTCCATGTGGAAGGGACATGTACTTGAGAAATTATAGCAGTGCGTCACTCAACAATTTTCAGTGTTCCATGTGTGAGCTGAGCTCCATGTGAAGTAAGAGAAAATAGTTAGTTTTACAACCAATAAATTACTAGATCACCGACAAAATTAATATTGGATTGGTATGATGTGTTTAAACATGTACTACAGGATAACATAATGATAACATGTATAAGTTAATAACAAGAAGTTACTGCTTGTGAACCGGTTGATTGGATAATGAAAACCAATATGTTTAGCGACTTAATTTTTTTCATGAACTACATAATAGCAGTTCAATGTCTCGAGGTTAAACAAAACAAAACAAGTTTAGTATGTCATTTATAGAGAGACGGATATGAAAGCACTTGTGAGCATGTAGTAGAAAGAACCAACATGCCCACTTGTCGAAGGATGTTTTTTTGTCCTACGGCAGTCTAACCTCCAGTGATCGGAAGAGAGTTTATTTGTTCGGCACGAGGCACGAGTCAATAGGTTTGGATCAAGACAATGATATGGTGAAGTTCCCTTGAACTTTACAAGATGGATCTTGTCGTTTTTATCGATGCACCTAGAGAGTTGAGGAAAGATCAACGCAATGACCTTGTTAGACCTGCATCGACGCCGTCACGACGCCATAAAGCTCCACCGACGCGTCCATCATCAGGCGTCCATCCCGAGACCCCGTTGCGCCACGATGTTGGGACCCGTCGTCGTCGATGCGGTAGATGGAACATCGCTCCACCTCCAGACCCCTACAACGCCTACTAAATAATGATGCCCTCAGGAGGGAGAACGGCGTAAAGCGTCGCCATCGTCCGATCCATAAGATCCAGATATAGGATTTCCCTCGGTGTAGCCCGACTGAAAAAATGAGAGCTGGAACGATGATGTCTTCATCAGGGTAATGACGCATAGACCAGCCATCATCCTCCATGACAGAAGTCGGCTTAGTTTTCACTCCAGTCGCGCCTCCCTTTACTCGACGCCGACAGTAAGTGAAGGGCTAGATCGGGCCAGTCCCGGTACGAAACATACGAACACCGCGACACCTCCATAGTCGGCCAGGATACAATAGTACAGAACGATACTAAGGACACCCCTCATTAGAAACGACAGCCAAATCAGCCACATGTGCATTCATGAAGGTCACGATTAAAAAATGTACGTCGCCAGTGAGGCTTTCCAGGAACGGTTTCTCGACACATCGGCAACAGACAAACATATTAAATGTATCTAATATATCGGTCATGGGTGAAGAATTAGAACACATGCAAATTAGGTCGGCCCAAGAAACCCATCTATGTTGTCCAATAAATACTACAACAAATCTTAGCGTGTTGGCCACACAACACTTTTCTCGATCTCCCACCTCTCCTTATCCTCTCCCGCACAGCTGCCCCCTCTTCCTCTCTCCTTCTTGTCTCCACCCTGTTGCAGCTTTCGACCGCCTCAGACGATGAGGTCCCCAACGAGATCGGTGAGGAGGCCAGTGCTGGGCGTAGATGAGACAGAGGGGAGTTCAAGGATGCCTCTATCTCCTCATCATGCACAGCCGCCAATCGCTTTCACCGTTCGCTTAGGCCGGGACCTACAATTCTTCTAGTTTGCGCATATGGCCGAGAACCGCTCGTTGACTCTGTCCTCGATGTTGTCCGCAAGGAAGCCGATATTTGTGACTGCCTCTAGGTAATATGTACCATCTCATGTAGTATCTCCCTGTGATGTGTGAAATTCTTTTGGAGATTTATGTGTAGATGTTAGATCTGGGCTCAACCGTTAGGAGTTAGATCCAATAGAGGGATTCACTCACTAGTGGAAACAGGGCCATCGGTTTGGCCCTTTGTCCCGGTTCCCTTACGAACCGGTACCAATGGGGGCACTAGTCCCGGTTCGAATGCCCAGGGCGCCGGCCAGGTCCAGTCCCGCTTCGTAGGGGACCTTTAGTCCCGGTTCGTGATACGGACCGGTACTAAAGGGTCGTGGCAGGCGGCCGCAGAGGTGGGGCCAGCGCGAGCACCCTTTAGTCCCGGTTCGTATCACGAACCGGTACTAAATGTCGGGTCGTGGCAGGCGGCCGCAGAGGTGGGGCCAGCGCGAGCACCCTTTAGTACCGGTTCGTATCACGAACCGGTACTAAATATGGACATTTAGTACCGGTTCGTGATACGAACCGGGACTAAAGGGTCCCCTATATCATCTTCCACCCCCCGAGCCGGCCATGGCCATTTTTGAGCTCGAGTTCATCAACATTTTCTCATCTATTTCCTCTCCTGAGCTCTGAGTTTGTCCCCATTTTTTGCCACCATTTGTCAAGATTAACGGCGCCCCATCTATCCAAACGTTAGCACTTCCGGCATTGCTACTTTAGCTCATTTCGTTGCTAGTTTAGCTCATTTCATTTTTCTAGTGCTAGCTAGGTGTTTGATGAAATGCCTAAGTTAGGATTTCATTTGTTTTATATGCAGTTTGAGCTCAAATTAAAGTATGATTTGTGGGTTTTAGTGTTGTCCCCGTCCTCACCGCCGTCGATCGCCCGCGCCGTCCCGTCACCGGCACCACCTCGGTGAGCCTCTTGTTTTTATATTTTATTTAAAAAAAACTTAGTTTTATGATTTACATGCATAGTTATTAGTTGTATAATTTTCTTAAATTGTTTTTTATATGTATAGTGCCATGGTTTTGATATCCGTCCCCGTCGGCCCTCGTCCGGTCTATGATTCGGATGTGGTATACTTTTATAACTATTACTTTCATTTCGGTTTATGACAATTATGCCGACCAACTTGACATAGATATTTTTATTAGGAGGTAGTTGAACCGGAAATTCCAACCGACCCTCTAGTCGAGATGCTAAATTTATTTGAAAAAGAAATAATGATTTGAAAGCAAAATTGAAAAGAAGTGAAGATCTTCGTCTCCAATGCCTAGAAGAGAAGATGAAATTGGACTTCAAACTTGCCGACGTCGTCGATGATCACCAGATCAAGATGGATGCAATGCGCTTGAAGATTAAAAAGATTAGAAAATATGCCATTAATCAAGAGGCTTGGTATCATTATGCTGTTGGTTCAGTAATTACTTAGTTGCGATTTTGATCGCATTTGTTGTTGGATTTAAATTTTTAGATAGTTGTATGTTAGTTTCAGTGTATGTTTTATGAGAACTATGTATTACATTTGGTCACTACTCTACTTTGCTTTTAATGTGATGAACTTGTATTAATTAATTTGGTCACTTATCTATTCATGATGTAGTGTAATGGTTTTTGATATACTTATATAATGCAGATGAACCGGCAATGGATGTACGGTGACCGACGCAGTCCCGAGTTCATTAGTGGCATGCATCATTTTCTCCATGTGGCTGAGGCAAACAAGCGGGCGAATGGTTTTATTTGTTGTCCATGTAGTGCATGTAAGAATACGATGGATTCTTCCTCAAAAACCCTTCACATCCACCTGATTCAGTCCGGTTTCATGCCCGGCTATAATTGTTGGACCAAGCACGGAGAAAGAGGTTATAATGGAAGACAATGAAGAAGAAGAGGATAATGACAATATCCTATGTTCACTGAACACGGTGGTACTACAATGGGGGAAGACGAAGCTGAAGAAGAGCCCATTGTTGATGAGCCCGATGATGATCTTCGTCGGGCCATTCTTGATGCGAAGATAAACTGCGGAAGTGAAAACGAGAGGTTGAAGTTGGAGAGAATGTTAGAGGATCACAACAAATTGTTGTACCCAAATTGCGAAGATGGCCAGAAAAAGCTGGGTACCACACTGGAATTGCTGCAATGGAAGGCAGAGAATGGTACTTCTGACAAGGGATTTGAAAAGTTGCTGAAAATAATAAAGAAGATGCTTCCAAGGGATAACGTATTGCCCCAGTACGTACGAAGCAAAGAAGGTTGTCTGCCCTCTAGGATTAGAGGTGCAGAAGATACATGCATGCATCAATGACTGCATCCTCTACCGCGGTGAGGAGTACGAGAATTTGAATGCATGCCCGGTATGCGGTGCATTGCGGTATAAGATCAGGCGAGATGACCCTGGTGATGTTGAGGGCGAGCCGCGCCCCAGGAAGAGGGTTCCTGCCAAGGTGATGTGGTATGCTCCTATAATACCACGGTTGAAACGTTTGTTCCAAAACAAAGAGCATGCCAAGTTGTTGCGATGGCACAAAGAAGACCGTAAGAAAGACGATGCTGAGACACCCCGCTGATGGGTCGCAGTGGAGAAAAATCGACAGAGAGTTCCCGACATTTTCAGATGACGCAAGGAACTTAAGATTTGGTCTAAGTACAGATGGTTTAATCCTTTCGGGA
The DNA here is from genome assembly GCA_947311845.1 of Poa pratensis. NCBI lineage: Eukaryota > Viridiplantae > Streptophyta > Magnoliopsida > Poales > Poaceae > Poa > Poa pratensis. The sequence goes on along the minus strand of CAMZMU010000097.1, from coordinate 37,319,468 downwards.
GCAGAGCTCCAGTCATAGCACCTGGCCTGTGACTCTATGTATCTATAACCTTCCTCCTTGGTTGTGCATGAAGCGGAAGTTCATTATGATGCCAGTGCTCATCCAAGGCCCGAAGCAACCCGGCAACGACATTGATGTGTACCTGAGGCCATTGGTTGAAGAACTTTTACAGTTGTGGCGTGACGAAGGTGTACCTGTGTGGGATGAGCACAACAAAAGGAATTTGACCTACGAGCGTTGTTGTTTGTAACCATCAATGATTGGCCTGCTCTTAGTAACATTTCAGGACAGTCAAACAAGGGATACAATGCATGCACGCACTGTTTAGGTGAGACTGAAAGTATATATTTGGGAAACAAGAATGTGTACCCGGGGCATCGTCGATTTCTTCCAAAACAGCATCCCGTAAGAAAAAAGGCAAGCATTTCAAAGGTGAGGCAGATCACCGGACGAAGCCTACCCGCCCTACTGGGGATGTTATATATGATATGGTCAAGGATTTAAAAGTAATCTTTGGAAAGGGTCTTGGCGGACAATCTGTTCCGAATGACGCTGACGGACACGTACCCATGTGGAAGAAGAAATCTATATTTTGGGAGCTACCCTATTGGAAAATCTAGAGGTTCACTCTGCAATCGACGTGATGCACGTGACGAAAAATCTTTGCGTGAACCTGCTAAACTTCTTGGGCGTGTATGGAAGACGAAAGATACACCGGAATCACGGCAGGACCAGCAACGTATGCACGAACGAGACAACCACTGAATCCAGAGAAGTATCAAGGTCCTGCCAGCTACGCTCTTACCAAAGAAGAGAAGAAGATCTTTTTTGAAGTCCTGAACAGTATCAAGGTCCCGTCTGGCTTCTCGTCGAATATAAAGGGAATAATAAACATGACAGAGAAAAGTTCCAAAACCTAAAGTCTCATGACTGCCACGTGATTATGACACAATTACTTCCGGTTGCATTGAGGGGCTTCTGCCGGAAAATGTTCGAGTACCCATTGTGAAGCTATGTGCATTCCTCAATGCAATTTCTCAGAAGGTGATCAATCCAGAAACTCTACCAAGTTTACAGAAGGATGTGGTCCAATGTCTTGTCAGCTTCGAGTTGGTGTTCCCACCATCCTTCTTCAATATTATGACGCACCTCATAGTTCACCTAGTCGAAGAGATTTCCATTCTCGGTCCTGTATTTCTACACAACATGTTCCCCTTAAAGAAATACGTTCATAACCGTGCTAGGCCAGAAGGAAGCATCTCCAAGGGCTATGGAACAGAGGAGGTCATTGAGTTTTGTGTTGACTTTATTCCTGACCTTAAGCCGATCGGTGTTCCTCAATCGCGCCATGAGGGGAGACTGCGTGGAAAAGGCACGCTAGGAAAGAAAGCAACAATATGTATGGACGGACATTCTTTCACTCAAGCACACTACACAGTTCTACATAATTCCAGCTTGGTGGCTCCGTATATCGAGGAACACAAGAATATTATTGAAATACCCGGAGCAACCTAAAGATTGGATTGATGAAGAACACGTGAAGAATTTCGGCGGTTGGTTGCAAACACGTCTCATTAATGACACCACTGTTGGAGAACAGCTATACTTGTTGGCCAAGGCACCATCTTCGACTATATTGACTTTTCAAGGGTACGAGATAAATGGAATACATTTTACACGGCCGACCAAGATAAAAAGAGCACCAACCAAAACAGTGGTGTCCGCTTTGATGCAACAAACAACAATGGGCAAAAGGACACATATTATGGTTACATAGAGCAGATATGGGAACTTGACTATGGACCTTCTTTTAAGGTCCCTTTGTTCTGGTGCAAATGGTTCAACCTGAAAGGCGGGGTACAGGTAGACCCGCAGTACGGAATGACTACAGTGGATCTCAAGAATCTTGGGTACGACACCGAACCATTCGTCCTAGCCAGTGAAGTGGCTCAGGTTTTCTATGTGAAGGACATGTCTACCAAACCGAAAAAAAGAAAAGATAAGCAAGCGAATACATCATACGATGAGCCAAAGCGCCACATAGTTCTTTCAGGGAAAAGAAACATCGTGGGAGTGGAGGACAAGACAGACATGTCAGAAGATTACAATAAGTTTCATGAAATTCCGCCCTTCACAGTGAAAACTGACCCAAGCATCGTGTTGAATGATGAAGATTGTCCATGGTTACGGCGCAATCAGAAGAAAGGGACACACACGAAGAAGAAGTTTATACCACAACACTAGAAAATGATGTTGATGGTCATGTGTAATAATGTATGAAACCTTTTTGATCCTGGTTCTATGAGACAGAGGACACATAACTGTATCTTGGTATGACAAACAATGTTGCAGAACTGAGTATAACAAATATGGTGCAAAATGGCACGCATCTAAATTTCTCACAAAGTAGACCATATTGTATGGATAATCCACAAATATTAGTAATTTTCCGGTTTCTACCTAATTTCGCCTATTTAAACGACTTTATGCCTATTTTCTGAAAGTGATTCAAATTTGTACTACAAGTGTGTGATAATTTGCTCTGAAAAATTTACAAAAATGTTTTTAATGTACACAAGTAGTGGTTATATCACAGAACCGTCGATAGTTTTGGATAATCAAATTTACTCGACTCATCCATTTGAAATTTGAATACATTCAACATAGTCAAATTTGAAAATAACCAGTACAAAAGATTCTACATGTCCAGGGCTTACGTTTGATATATAGTTTGTCAAGTTTAAACAATTAAATCAATAGAATAAAATAAACCAGGAAAAAGAAAATAGAAAAAAATTACAAAAGATCCTTTAGTCCCGGTTCGTGGCTGGAACCGGGACTAAAGGTGGGCTTTGGCGCGCTAATTTGGCAGCGGCCCAAAAATGGACCTTTAGTCCCAGTTCGTGGCTGGAACCGGGACTAAAGGCCCATTAGTGCCATTTAGATCCCGCCCCTTCCTCTCGTCCCCGCATTTTGCCGCCAGGCCCAAGAAGAGGAAGACGCCGCCAGGCTGCCGTGCCGTGCTCCCCTGCTCCCGTACCGCCGCCGCCACCGCCGCCTTCTCCTGCTCCAGTCACCGCGGCCGCCCTCTTCCTCGCCGTCGAGTCCCCGAGCACCCACGCCCACGCCGCCGTCCCCCGCGCGCAAGGTACGGTCTTTATCTCTCCTCTCTCTCCCCGTCCTCCTCTCCCGCTCAAATCGAACCACGGTGGGCGCCGGCGCCAGCGTCGGCGGCGGGGACATTACATAAAGGGGGCGGGGACATTTCCTTAAAAATATTTATATATAATAAAAGGCCTAAAGGCCATTACATTTTTGGGGGTGGGCCACAATAAAGAGAAAAAAATGCAGGGACATTGAGCTATGGACGCCCCCTTCAGAGACGACGAGAATGAAGACCAAATGCGACAAATAATATGCGTGTGCCCGTGGAATAGATGCCGTGGAGAAGATGATTTCAGCTCACAATTTCTGAACGATTCCGGTGAGGGACTTGAGTCTGAAGAAAGAAGAGACGACGAAGTGCCCTTAACAAACTCCGGCGAGGTATATATATATATTAAGGCTGTGTTGATCACTAGATGCATTAATTGATTTGTGTTGCACGTATTAACGAATCATTTTTCTTTTAGCCCTCCGGATCGAGCAAATCTCTCCTATCTAAATAAGAAATTTGGTTCCTCTCGTACCGTCGTCGTTTCGTTTCGTCCAACATCCTCGTACGTCGCCGCTTCTCTCCGCTCGCCCCGCGCGCATCAAATGGGCCAAAGCCCAACAAGTTCGTTCGCAAGCGAGGAGGCAGCCTCGATCTAGACGCGTCCAATATAGGTTTCCGCGGTTCCGCCACCACCGCCGCCGCTTACTCCGGCCGCCGGTCCAACACCTCCACATCTTCAGCCGTCCGTCGTCCTTAATTCCAGCGCTGCCACTCGCGTGCATCGGCGTCTTACCCGCATCAGCCCAGACTGGCGATTTCCCTGGCAGTCCACCGCGCGCCGCCGGTGAACTCCACCTCGCGTCGCTAGACAGTACACCACACGCCGCCTGGATGTCTAGCTCGCGCCTCCCCGACAGTTTGCTGGATACGGTGGCGCTGCTGTCTACTAGACGTGGCCGCTGGCATGATGACATCTATGCATCTGGAAGCTCAAGCAGCGGTGCTGCAAAAGCCAACCTGAACAAAAAATTCACTTCGATTGCAGCGGGAGAAAGGTAAAGTTTGGATGGATTCCTCTCCCTACATCAACCTATGCAGGCCGTGATCCTTCTTGTGGGTAAGCAAAATAAAGCTGCTCATCTTTTTTTGTAAATGGGTCAAAAGTGCTCATCTTTCATGAAGATTATGCACATCCTGTAACTTTCTACCAAACTTTTGAAGGACCGATCTATTCAATGTAGTGGGTGGCTTAGTTGAATGATCCATACAAAAGGTTGACAAAAATGGATCAGATGTTGAGTTATTAGAGAATGCTAGGGTAATTGCTAATTGCTCATCTCTTTTTGCTAATTGCCTTCAAGGCACTCAGTGGCATGTCTTCGCTGCATGTGTTGAGTCACATAATTAAATTCTCCAGATTTAATATGTACATCCGGAAAGTTTTCTACCCCATCGCTGGATACTATTACTGTATACTTCTAATCCCCAGGGACACTCAAAGGTGGGAGTGGGACGTGCAGATTGACTTATAGAGAAATGTACAAATTTATGTCCTGTTTTATTTCGCTACTTCTAAATCGTTTACCCTGTGCTTATTTAGGAACTTTGAGCTTCCAGTGTTGCACCTCTTTTGACTGAAAGAGGCCATAGGGTAGTAGAAAATAAAGTCGAGGTGCAGCGGCTGGTGTTGGCTGCAGTTAAACAATGTGAGTTTGAGCATACTTTCATTTGTTGGACTGATATATGCTGAACGATGCGATTATGATAAGTTACTTTAATGTGAAATTCTTCAGAACAGTGTTAATGTTTGGTACGTTTATCCTGTCAACTGCGCTTGCTTATGATATTATAATTTTCGATGAGGATCTATAGTTTCTGTGAAGAAGCAATTGATCCTTCCATAGCTTGGGCTACGGCTCCTAAACTATGCTTACTGATATTCGCTTTTATTACAAGTTTTAGTTCGTTCCCATGCAGTCACGTGCGTGCAACCTATCAGGGAGCACGGCGTGGGTGAGGACGAGGAATGGAAACTGCTTGCACGCCGATGACAAGGCGCAAATGAATGGAATGGCAGTTAATTGAGTTGTGGTCATGCCCATGCTTCTTCGGCCTCCAGGACTACCTTGTAAAGTTGAGTTTAAGTGCATCTAGGTTCAGCTCAGGTATTACAGGTGTGTTGCATTTGGTGCCCAACAAATATTTGTGTAAATGCCCGAATTGAAGAAGAATTATCTGTGTGCCCAACAAATGAAGCGCTATCAAATACATGATATATCTTAGAGATTGTGCTGCTTAAGAATTGCGCAAAGTTGACAAGCAATGTTCCACTATTATCTCTTAGATTTTCTTGTACTGGTCAATCAAAACTAATGCTAAGAACCACACCAGCTGGAATAGATTAACTGCCCGATTAACTGCTCTATTTAATATTGAAAATAAAGACTAATCTTATATTGTTACTTTGTAGGTTGAGTGTTTTTTATTTGTCGTCGTTGGTAGATGAACTGCCTGAGTTAACTGCTATATTGAACATAAAAGAGTACCCTTATATTCTTACTTCTTAGGTTTAGTTCTTTTTATTTTGCCGTCATTAGCAGAATTTGGATTATGTTCTCTTCCTTTTTGGAAGTCATATATTTATTCCGAATTAAGAGTTTAAGACCCTTCACCTGCTTCTAGGAAGTACCCTTCTTTGGACTGGCAATACGTTAATTATCTTGACAAGATGGGTCCTTGAGACTTAAAAAAAACAGAGATATTTTTGTTAATTGGTTTGTGTGATGACATTACATTTGCTGAACATCTGGTTCCACTAACATGCAGGGGTTTTAACTGCATACGAGAGATTGAAATTCAGAGTTAGCTGTCAGTTCATGTTCTGTTATCTGTATGGACACGAAGCTGCCATCAGTATCACTCTGGCACCTCTTTCCTGCTGCCTCCAGGGGCAGCTATAGGCAGAGTTCTTGAACGAGGCTTGATTTTCAGTATTGGAGAATACTTCTTCAGTTGAGATACAGTGGGATCTGGGCACACCATCCTGGGGGATTGTGGCTGATGGTCATTTTGTGCTTCATGGACTGTTCATGGAGATTTTGCGGGCTAGACACTAGACGTTGCTAGCCTGCTGATAGCTCAAGAAATCTTCGGGTATGCTGAAGGAGAATGCATTGATGCTTAAGAAATCCGCTAGCTTCAAATTCTGCAAATTGTGGTGTATGCTGATGATCAGAAGCAAGGTGTACTCCCATGATATTTAAGCCTTTGGGGTTGCCATACTTCCCTTTGTGTATGGGTTTTTTTGTTTTGGAATTCTAATTTGAATAATCTGAGTCTTGCCCCATTTATGTGATTAAGGTAACCAATCCTTAATGGCAGTAGACTTTCCACGTTCTATGACCCAATTTTGGTGTCCAAATTGTATATGAATTTCTGTTTTCAAAATTTCACAATAAAATACACGTTCATCTGTAATCTCATTGTGCTGTTGCATGGACTGACATTTTGTTGAGAAAAGAGTTCGCGGAAGTGATCAGCAGGTGTCAAGCGCGTCCGGGCAACTTCGTGGCATCCTCTAGCGAGTGGTCAGCAGATGGGGGACAGCGTTCTTGATCATGGAACCAAGATTAGAGACCCAGCAAAGACTGCTCATCAAAAGTAGCATCGATTATATTATCGTCTTTTCTTCTTCGTATTTTTATATTTATTTTAACCATACGAAGGCATGCGTGTTTAGCTATAATTATAATATTCCGTAGCAAAGCACGGGCATTCAGCTAGTCTGCTAAAAAGCAAGGTCCTCGAGGCTGGACGAGAAGGATGTTGAACGATGGTCCAAGGTTAAAGATCGAGGAAGTTAAAGATAGTGGCGAACCGCTGGCACCGATACAGAACTGCCGTAAATTTGTAAATCAAGCTGGAGTCATTGTTAGGGACATGCTCCCGATCACCATTACAGATTGGCATAAGCCGAAGGACGCCAACAAAGATGAAGCTAGTTATGTCCGCGAACATACAAAAGATTTGCTTTATGATACGCTCATGATACATTTCAACCTACGCGAAGGCAAGAAGGAGAAAGTGAAGGAGTGGACTCTTAAGAAGATGGCCACACAATTCCAGAGCTGGTAACATTATGGAGAAAATATGAAAAAGAAAATCCAGATAATTTCACTGGAGTACTAGAGAAGATAAAACATGACTGGCCCGCATTTGTGGCGTATAAGAAATCGTCTACCGCTGTTGCCCGATCGGCCATAAATAAGAAAAATGCCGAGAAGAAGTAATATCACCATAGGTTGGGGACATGTGGCTACAAGACTGCCATTCCTAAGTGGGAAGCCTTTGAAGCAGAACTGCTTGCTAAAGGGATCACTCCACAAACAGCGGACTGGCCCGAGAGGTCGAAGTTCTGGTTGTTCGCGCATGGGGCAGTGTTGGACCAACTGACAGGGCTGATTGTTGCAAAGTGAAAATGGAAGGAAAAATTGAAACAATCACTCCGTTGCTTGTAGACGCAATAAATAAAGTTCGAAAGGGAGAGTACCATCCCGAGAGAGAGAACGACGAGCTGACACTCGCCCTGGGGAGTCCTGAACACTATGGACGATTACGAGGCCATCCCGGCGGTGTCACCTTGAAGGAAGGGTATCCGGAGTGTGCTGGCAGTTATAGAAGCCATGGGAGAAAGAAGAAGAAGGAGTTAGACCGGTTATCGGAATTGGAACGTCAGGTCCAGCGACAGCAGCAGCAAATAGACTCAATTAGTCAGCAAAGGACATCTCAGCAGCTGCAGCTAGAAGATCCTCAAGCCGATGTCGTCCCATCTCAGCAAAAAAGCTGCATGGAAGCATCTGCATGCGAACCGCCGGCGGCTCGCTACCCCGTGGATGATGTCACGGAGAAGACAGATTGTGAGCTACATATGTCAATGAGGAACATATCCTTGAAGGTGGCGGTTGGCTATGCTTTGCTAAATCAACCTGGAGCAAGCTACCATCTTGGTGACATTCCAGCTGGCTATGCTCGTGTCGGGGTGGATGAAATTGTGCCGGGATTTGAAACAATGGTTCTTGAGATTCCTGGAGGTGACGAGGAGAAGACACTGGGTGATGTCAAGCGTGGTTTTGTCCTATGGAACAAGAAATACATCGTCTTTCCAGGCTCCTTGCCAAGGCCACCGACTCCTCCTTGTAGCAGTCCACCTCAGCAGCAAAGTCCAACCCTACCCGAGAGGGACCCCAGCGCGAGTCCATCTCTATCTCCACCTCAGCAGCAAAGTCCACCTCCGCCGCGTGAGGAAGCGCCCATTAAGTGGCTCCCGACGAAGCGCCACAACGGAGCGCCGGTTAAGAAGAAAGCTAGAAAGGAGAAAACACCGCCGCCTCTTGAGAAGCGACCTTGGGAAATGAGTACCGAGGAAAACAACGCCGTCATTAAGGCCTACAATATAGCCTTTTTTGCACCGAAAAAGCCCGAGCCACCAAGGGAGAAATTACCGGCGGAGGTCGTTGAGCGCACCGTCGCTGCCTTATGGTACCCTCCACCAAAGCCGCATTCAGACTATGAGCGTTCTATTGACAAGTCATATAGCAATAAGTCGGAGGAGCCGAAAAAAGGAAAACAAGTTCCCCAGCTCGGAGAACAAGACGCACAATCGGTCCCCCCGCTCAAGGTGTTTGACGACAAGGCCGCTCAAGGTTCTCAACAGCACATAGGTTCGACAACTGATTACCCCATCTCTGAGCTAGCATATATATATGTTGCCGGGGAAATTTGGTCGAGCAGGTGAAGTGCCTAACAACAAAAATGTGTCATTTGCATACCTGGTACAAGAAAGCCGCAAAGAAAGGGATAATCATTATCATGGTGGCAGTTAAGGAAGAGCACTACTTCCAAGAATACGCTGTGTCCATTGAGTTTAGCGAACTTTTTCAGTTATACAATCTCCGGGCCATCGACAAATCTATCATCAGTTGCTATTGTCTGTAAGTGATTTATTTATGTAATTTAAGTCTTTAATTAGCTCAGCTCGTTCATTGTCTGTAATTATCCTCACTATAATTTTTGTGCGCTATATTATGCAGATTGAAGATTCTCGAATGCAAAAAGGATGAAATCACAGACATTGGGTTCATTGACCCGGATAAAATTCATGAAGTCACCATAGAAAATCCCTATTATAACAAGGACACACCGGGGATTTTGCTAAGGTTTTTGAAGCGTCAACGTGACAAAAAAGAAATACTTTTTCCTTACAACTTCAAGTAAGTGTTACTGTCTTGTACATATTCTATTTTGCTCACCAGATGTTAAGTTCTAACTGATGAGTTATCCATGACTGCGTATATAAACGTGCGCAGGTTCCACTTTATTCTTCTCATCATTAACATTCACGCTGGAGAAGTTGAAGTCCTTGACTCATTAAGGAGAGATCCTAAAGAATTCAAGACCTGTTTTGATATGCTCACAGAGTAATTTCAATTCTTATCGCCTCTTTCGTTCATTTCCTGATATCAAGTAATTAATAACTACTTTGTTCATTTTCTTTGTCAGGCAGCGTTTGGAAGACGTTCATCAAGGAAGAACCCGGTGAATGGAAACTGAAGCTGACATGGCGTTTGAACGACGTAAGTAGTACTACCTAGGTCCGCGCACCATGCATTATCATACTTGATTATTATTTGATTGAATTCTATTCTTGTACAGACTTGCCATAAACAGCCACAGGACTGATTTATGTGGATTCTACGTTTGCGAGTACATTCGCATGAGGACCAACGAGAGATTCAACAACCGAAGAAATCAAGATGTGTAAACATTATTCACAACTTTATTTTGTTACCATCAGGTGTGCTGAGTTTCATTCATAATTGTTTTATTATGATTTGATATATATACACACAACTCATGTATTCATTTTGATCTCATTCTTTTAAAGTTGGCAAGAAAGCGGAACGCGCTCCCAATGCAGGACCGCTTCAAAGCAACTGCGGAGGAATTGGCGGGATTTTTCCTTGAGGATGTCATACCTAAATTCGGAGAGTACCACTATGATGTAAAATAGTATGCCTCCATGTAATAGTGATCTCCATGTAATTAAGTACTTTATCCGAAACGTGATCTTCATGTACTACTTAATTTCTATGTGTTATATATATGCATCAACGTGATCTATATATGTGTTATGTATATATGCATCAACTTGATCCCCGTACGATGTGATCCCCGTTCGATGGAAACCATCGAAACCCCTAAACCCCTCCTAAACCCTAAACCCTGAAAAATAATCGAAAAAAAAGGCCGGGACAAAAGGTCTCCAGCCCAACGGGACCCTCCGTGGCCACGTGGGAGGGCCTCTTGTCCTGGTTCGTGGACAACCGGACTAGAGGGGGGGCCTCTAGTCCCGATTGGCTAGTCCCGGTTGCCCAACCGGAACTAGAGGCCCTCTGGAACCGGTACTAGTGCCCTATTTTCCACTAGTGACTGTTTGTTGCTTGGTTAACTCAGAGGAATTCGTGAGGCTCCAGTGTAGTTTAAATAGTTTCCCTTTTTCCATTGTTTTCTCTGATTGGTGTTTCTCTCATGTTTCTCTAGTGAGCTCCCATCTCGTTTCCTCCAACTTGAGCAGCCCATCCACAAGCTTCTGCTCCTTGTAGCTTTCTTCATGCAAGCTACCGCTAGAAAATCTCGCGTAGGAGCATGGTGCGCACCTTCTGTTTGTCAAGGTCAGATACATCTTTCCTACTTTCTCAAGCATGCATTGAGAATTTAATGTTTTAGAAAATAACAAAGTTTTCAATGTTATTAATTCAAAATAGAATAAATATAATATAAAATTTGCAAATAATTAGAATATCATTTTTATAGTATATAAATATTTTATACATATGTAACAATTGTGATTCATGTTGACAGTCAATAAAGTAACTATTAAGTACGTACAAATTAGTCACAGATAATCTAGACAATGGATCATTTGACTCTTTAAAATCATCCTATGACAACGTAGGTAAAATAAACTGCTACATATGTACAACTAGCAATAGAGAATCCAAACAATTGACCTCTGACTCTCTAGGATCATGTTGAGACAACATGGGCAAAGTAATCTGTTATATACATATAAACTAGTAACAGACAATCCAAATAATGGATCGTTTGACTCTTTAAGATCCTCATGAGCAAGGTAAACTGTTACATATGTATAAATTAGTCACACACAATTCAAATAATAGATCAGTTGACTCTCTAGGACAATCCTGTAACAACATGGGTAAAGTAAACTGTTACATAGAAACTAGCCATATACAATCCAAATATAATTCCAGACATCTTGTAAGCAAAAAAGAACTTGTAGACAAAAAAAGGTTTAAACAGATGGATCTCTTCACTCACAACCATCATCTTGTGACAAGGTAAATGGATACTTTCATTGGATCTTTTGTTCACAAAGTAACCACTACACAACTTAATTTATTTAGTATTGTCATCGCTCAGAATGAGCAGTGTACCACATATTATAATTTTTAATTTCATGCCTTGAAGTATATATACTCATCATCATTGGCATAGCTCAAACTATTATCTTTCTCTCTAGTTCATCTCTCACTATTTCTTATTTTTTGAATTTATTTATTACATTATTCTTTATATCAGAATATTTATACAACAACTCAAAAACAATATTACTGCTTTCTATTCGTTCTTATGCTAAAAGTTTAGAATTTTTCAGCACATGAGAGTGACATTGTGATTCTAATTTGTACATGTGAAATTGTGTATGTGATATTTTTTGTGTGTATGTGTATGTGATGTTGTCTATACTATAAATCGGTGTTGTCGATGTATTGCTTATATTTGTGATGTGAAAATATTGAAGTGTGATGTGTAATGTCGAATTGATTTGTGAGAAAAAATCTTCTTAGATATATGAAAAATGCTCATGGCAAACAGTGAAAAACAAAAAACCGTTACTGATCTCTACTCGCTTTGGGAACGGAGAAAACTAGATGACCATAACCGATCAAGTGTCTCATCGGAAATGGTTAAACACATCCGTTGTCATTGAGACGTTCACATCAGTGACCGGGTTTGGACAACAAATGGTGGGTTTTGACCTGCAACCATACAGTCGTTCTATACTAGTGACCTCCATGCTCACCCCATCGCGAGACGCCCTGAAGTCGAAGCACCAGCCGCCACCGCTATGGAGCTGCGAGGAAGAACAATGGTCGCGGCTAGAGGAGCCCCCCACCGCGTCGCCGGCTGAGCCACCCCACCAAATCAGCTCCCGCACAATGGCGGGGACTGTACGCACGAGGAGAAGCCGGGGCACCCACGCAAAACTCCGCCACAGCCGCATCTTAGAGACGCAACGAAGGAAGGTCCCGCCGCCGCCATCATTTCCCGCCCAGGATTTGCCCAGCGGCACTCGGGCGATGGCGAGGAGAACAATATCCCAGTACAAAATGCGTCCATTTTCGTTGTTTGATGTGGCAACGACCATTTGTGTTCTCCTATACTAAGGTCTCTGCTCAGCTGCATGTAGCATTTTAGTGTAATATACTTTTTCAGTACCAATGTTCAGTTCAGCAGAGATGAACATAATATGGAGGAAACCAAGAGCGACATGCTAACAGTGATCTTAGCATATTTATCTTTTAGTATTAAATTTGGGATATCATAGTTACACTAGGCCTTGCTCTTCTTATTGGCATGTCTTTTCACACGCTCGGGCCATGATTCTGAAAAATATTAAATATCTTGTGTGTCTTCAGAGAATAGACCCTAGCTACAGGCTATTATACCCATCGATCATGCACATGCTCCCCTTTACTTGTAGAAACAATTACCTTCTCAGTACCATATCATCTACTTTCCTGTTTGAGTTTCTTCTATATTTATAGGTTTGCATGGCGGATGTGCTAATGATTTGTTGGGAAAACCGGACACACCAATTAATTCTTAATGGAGATTAGCACACTCTTAACGTGATCTGAAAATATGCAGCAGAATAAGATGTAAACTTCAGCACCACTGATGTACTAAATCACGGATCGTTGCTCGTGTCGGACGGAAACATATGCATCAAACATATATGGAGATACTAGGTTCAGCCTGAACCTAGGACATGTCCTACTTGCAAACAGCAGCCAGGTAGTACAAGTACTAGCAGATTTCATCAAGCAGGTAGTACAATTAATAGTTGTTCTCAGCCCAAAAGTGCAGCTGCAAGCATCAACACAGAGACACCAGATTTTACGTGGAAACCTCTCAAGGTGAAAGGAAAAACCATGGGCGAAGTCACCCAAATCTTCTTTCACTATTATCAGAGCGGGATACAACAGATTCTTCCCTAGAGAGCACTAGGGATCTCATACAACAAGATTTGGGGCACAAGAGATGGGGATTGGAACGATCTCATCAAAGATGGTGAAATCACAGCTTGAAGGAGACAAGATAGTGGATCTGAGCTTCACAACCTTGTGGGCAGGGCCCGTGCAAGCTTCTTCCTTCAACTTCTTCTTCCCTTTTCTCTTTTGGTTTTCTTTTCCAATGGAGGCTATCCTGCATTTTTGTCACACCTCTTGGTGGAGTCTGGTTGGGACGGTTAACACCCCCATCCATCATGTGCAATGTCCCAAATGACCCTTGGTCATAACTTAATGGTCTTGGGCTTCTGCACCTGTTTGGGCCGCCTGAAAGGCTTCAAAATGGTCATCTCCTCACAACCCACATGAGGAGGATACCCAACATGATTTATGTAGAAGTTGTCGCGATGACAAGACTTTGATTTCTTCTCCCCATCTTGTTTACCGTAGATGGTTGGTGGACTTGTGATGATATTTGTAGATTTGTGATGATTAGTTTTTATAATTACGGTGGCCTCGCTGGATGTAGCACTAGCCAACCTAAATTAAGCAAAGATTCCGCTGAACCGACGAAACATGCAGTCATGTACCCACTGTCGTGTATTCTAGACCTCAAGATGTAAATATCTAGCCCTTAATAAGTTCTCATATGGGATGTAAACAGAGGTATGTGTCCAAAAGACTAAACCCCATTATATACGGATGTATCCAAAAGAGGTTATGTGATAATATAATACTCATATGGGCCACTGTGCTAAGATAAGCAAATCAACATGTGTAGTTTAGTAAGACAAACTCAAATGCGTAACACTCCGGTATGCAGCAGACTTGGAGAAAGCACACCCGTTAACCAGCCGACGCTCGTCGTGATGTTAGAGAAAGTAACCCACTGAGAGCACACCTTGCAAGGGATCACTCAGAATTTTTGTTTGACGAAAAGGCAGATCAGAGCTGCTTTTCATTGATTTATACTCCCTCCGTTCTAAATTAGATGACTTTATTTATCCAAATGTGGATGTATATATACTTGTAACATGTTTAGATATATCCGCATGTGGATAAATGAAAATCATCTAATTTGAACCAAAATACAAGCTAGAAGGGATAACTCAGAATTGGCAGCGGGGATGCTGCTGAGAAGCGGGGACACGACGACCGTCGCAACAGGGGCTGTGGAGTGTGGAAAGGAGACGACCAAAACAAGGCAAGCGTGCAACTCCAATTGTTTAGCCAGAACAAGGTTGAAGGAAGTAGCAGTGTCGTCACCGGTAACTCTGGCCACCTGCACCTTACCAAAAGTAGTTTTCAGTCCTTAAAAAGGGTTGTTCTCAGTTTCTTCTCAAGTACATAGCCAGGCTTATAAGCTATAATTTTCTTTCGAGATAAACAAATTAGTCCTAGAAGAAATTTTCAGTAGGTCTTTTTTGTCTATATGGAAATATTTCACGTCGAGTGTATTACAACCGTGTGCTTATCTTATTAATTAAATGGATCAATGCGTGCATGCAGAAAACATGGTTAGACTGGCCACAGTGGAAGTAACTTATCTAGTAACATCACACATCTCAAGACAAGTTTATTTATGTGTCTGGCAGTTAACAAGAAATGTGTTGTGACACACATATCAAGATAACCTAATAAATAAAGACATACATGACACGACATGTATGCATGTTTCTAGTAATAAGGTACTCCCCACTGTGATCAGACTTAGACAATGTTCAGTAAAAATATCATCTTGTGATCAACGACCTCATGCCTCCACAAAGAACTGCTCCATAGAGGGTAAAGCCAATGCATGCTTCCTATCATAACTGAAAATTTTTGCGAACTCGGTACCAGATTAATTAATCAGGATATATTTATGGTGAACTGCACCAGATATTTAGAGCTGCTAGCTGCCAATTTCCACATCACGTTTTGAACCGGCTAGACCTTAATTAAGCAAGAGTAGCTCCAGCCTCCATGGATGCATTCGATGGACTATTCCATGCAGGCATGAAACCTGCCCGACCTTGTGTAATGGACAGTTCCAGATTAGTCAGGGACCAGTTAAGTATCTAGTGCTGTGCTCGGACACTAGCTAGGCAGAGTACATGTATAAATAGGACCTCCAGCTAGCTCCCGGTTCAGTCCACAGCTGATCGAATCAAGCAAAAAGAAGATTGCAATTTCTGTCCATAACAAGAAAGAAAGAAAGAAATAGTAGTTCGATCAGTTTAGTTCACAGCTGATCGAAATGGGAAACGTGGAAGAAGCGCTGTTGCTGAAGCCGCCACCATCGGTGGTGGTGTGCCACCACGCTGCGGCGGCTGCAGCGACGGAGGCATGCCACCACGAGGGCTGCCCTGGTTGCGGGATGGACCGGAGGAAGGTAAGCCTCCGCGGGAGGATCCCTTCCAAGGAGCTTTTCTTCGTCGGCGCCACCTCTCTCGCAGCAGGTAAGGCAATCCTAATTTTTATACTACTTCAATATTAGCTTCGTAAATATCAGTTTTGACAAAATATACTCTTTGCTTTGCCCTTTTCAGCTCTACCAATTACGTGCCTCTTCCCCTTTATGTATTTCATGGTATGTATCTCATTACAAAATATACTTGGTTAGTGTACAAAACCTTATGAGTCATAAAATAATGAAGTTAAATATTAGGTAAGGGTAAAGAACGCGGAGAACCAAAGATTATTTTGTGATATAATTTTCGATATTTCCCTAGATTTCTTACTGATTTTGTGACCGTAATACATAATTGCCACAACCAAATATAAGATGCTATACTTTTGAATTCATAATAAATTCCACAAATTAGTAACTTCCATGAGATAATATAGGAGATAAAGGTTGCAGCGGCGGTTTTATGAGCTACAAGATCTCATTTGCTCACTGTATCCCTCTACAGGTTAGAGATTTCAAAATCGCCAAAACAGAGGAAGATATTGGATCCTATGCTGGTTTTCTTGGTATTCCGCCCCCTCTGTTAATAATTTGTTCATCATAGTTTAACTATTAGTTTTCATATATTGGACTTGAGATGTCACATATATTTATACCCATTTATTGGTCTTTCCGAATGTACGTAGCTGCTTCATACATGATTGGTAGAGGCATTACTTCGATTTTTTGGGGTATCGCCTCAGATCGTCTTGGAAGAAAGCCTATAATTGTCTTTGCAATGTTATCCGTGTAAGTATGATATGAAGTCTAAGTGCATTCAACATCATTCTTGTGTGTAAATAAGTAGTCACTTAGCCATACACATCATTGGTATATGGCAGGGTCATACTCCAGACACTCTTTGGGCTAAGCACGAAGTATTGGATGGCGATTGCGTCAAGACTTCTTCTTGGTTCTCTAAATGGTTTACTTGGACCCATTAAGGTACTTAATATGAAGCATTTTACTTCAACATGTAGATATATGTCTCTCAGTTCTGATTTATATGTCCCCTAAGGGTTTGTGATAACATAATATGTAATGACCGTTGCAGGCTTATGCCATTGAAGTTTGTCCAACTGAACACCAAGCTCTTGGGATCTCAATTGTAATCTCTTGAGAAACTCAACGTACTTTCTCCAAAATATAATATTACTACTTCTATATAGCATAATGCTTTCAATATAATGATTAGAAGAATCTAAAATTCTAATTTCTTTATAAAAAAGGAACAATTTATTTTTGTTTAATTGCTCTTGTGGGAAAAATATGTGCAGGTGAGCACCATGTGGGGTTTTGGTCTTGTTATTGGTCCAGGTATTGGAGGCTACCTTTCACAGGTACAATTCCATACTAACTAGCAGAACGGCTTTCGCGCGCAATTGTGCATACACCATCGTCTTTAAATATATTCATGTTTCATTTTAAAAATTACAAACAAACTCTAACTGGTTTAAAAAATATGCGTGCCTTTTCTGTTATGAAAAAAAACATGAATCACTGTCATGTTGAAAATATTAAAATATATAATGTCTTTGTAATAAATTTGAGATACATAAGTGACATCCCTAAAATGGGAAAATGAACTGACAACATGAAACAATATTAACATCCTTTTGTTCATAGGATATTCTAACTAGCTTGGAAAAAGTAACTCACTTTTTGTCTCCAGCCTCAATAATCATAATTCAAACCCCTCAGAGCCAGCCTTCGATTGTTGAAATGACTTTGTGGAGTGGTTGTTTTGACATCAATTAATTCCACCCAATCTGAGTTGCACATGAGCACTCATAAGTGATCTCGCTAATAGCGTACTTAATTTGTAAGATCCTTCTTCGAGGATGTAAATAAGATTTTCTACTATAACAACACATATGTGTTAAGTTGTGTACAAAAATCTATTGTCCCTACACCAAAGTACACGACTGGTTACATCCAACATAGAGCAATGCCAATGAGTGTCTTGTGATCATTGTCTTTTATTTATCCTCCTCTCCCACGATCTAATGTTGGTTGGGTTTCGGAGTCGGTAATAGCCTCTGCATCACCACTGATCAAGTTCATGTGTTTCACATGCAATCTATGTTGCACTAAAATCCTTATCGGTGAAACACAACTTTCCCTCTTCAATTCAACTTTACATGAGTTTAACATTTCAAAGATCTTTTTTTTAAAAAATAGATGAATACATAACTGAAAAAATTATCTCTTTTTATTAGTTTTATATTAGACACGATGGTTCCTATTCCATATAAAGCAGTCCACGTCTAGTAAGCATGATACTTTGGAGGTTTTAGTAACTTTTTAAAACTCTGAACCAATGGTCAAGCTCTTCGGTGACGTTGTGTGCTAGAAGGTTGGGTTAATTAGAAAGATACCCCGCATTGCAACGCAAATCTCTTTAAGATAGAAAGAAAGATCATCGTGTGCGGCCTTCAACATAAACCCATCATTAAGGGTAATATTTGTCTCACAATGAGCATTCTGATGCCTAGAAGCCTGATCCATACCAATTTCACCCTAATTAATATGCTAAATATGTAGGAGATCCATAAATTCTTCTATACTCCCTCCGTTCCCAAATATAAGATGTTTAAACTTTTGTCCACATTCACATGCATACAAGTGTATCTAGACATATTCCATGTGTAGGATCACTCACTTTAATATGCATGTAGACAACATGTGTAACACCTAAAACATCTTATATTTAGGAACAGAGGGAGTATAAGGGAGACCAATGAATTGATTGAACACCATGCTATGTAGTTACCTGTAGTACATTGTGTTACCTTATGTGGGATTTTCAGAGGAGGCTGAGGTCACCCTAAGACGGATGAGGTGAGATATATGGAGGTAGAATGAACGCCAGGAAATTTATGTTAGAGCAAGAGGAAAGTTAGAGTTAGTTTAGGGTATAAGTGCCTAGTTTCTTTGAACTTTATTTTATCGGATTTCTATAGAACTATTGTCTACTTTACTGGTGGAGAGGAGTTATGGCCTTATCCGATGATTATAGAGCAATTGCTAGATGCCACATTGGAACAGGGCATACTGCGCTGTTCTGGTCTGATACTTGGAGCAATGACAGGCTGGACACAAAATTCCCTCGGTTGTTCTCTCATGCCATTGACAAGCTCCAGTCGGTGCACCAATTTCTGTCTTCAGATAACTGGATTTATTCCTTTCGTCGGCCTCTGACAGTAGAGGCATACTCAGAGTTTCAGGAACTGCAGATGCTACTGTCAGGCGTAGAGATCTCCAATGAACATGATAAATGGGAATGCACACTTGGGAAAGGTGTTTTCAAACCCAGCCTAGTCTATCAGCAGCATTTCCGGCACATCGATAAGCATGCTCCATCTTGTTGGATTTGGAGAAGCAAATGTCAGTCCAGACACAAGTTCTTTGCCTGGTTGCAACTGCATGATCGCCTGGACACGAAGGACATGTTGCTGCGGCGAAAATGGAATGTCACTGATAACCACGATTGTGTGCTCTGCCCTGCACACCAACATGAGGACTGGAGACATCTTCTTTTCAATTGTGTCTTCAGCACCAGGATATGGAATTACCTACAGATTCCATGGCGACCTGGCTCTGTGTCTGAAGTTCTCCTAGCTGCCAGAAGAGGATATGATGGTCCACTCTTCACTGAAGTTGTGATCCTCGCATGTTGGTGCATTTGGAAGCAGAGAAATGGGCTGATCTTCAAGCATATCAAGCCCACATTCAGAGGTTGGAAGGCTATGTTCTTCCATGAAGTAACCTTGCTTAAGTACAGGGTGAAACAGACATTAGTTGATTCTTTGTCATCATGGCTTGACAACTTACAATAATTCTTTACTTTCTGTCTGTACATATTCCTGTACATTTGTAATTATGGCACTATTGTTTTTATAAAGTGAGGCTGTGGGGGGCTCCCCTGCAGTAGAAGAGTTTCAAAAAAAAAACAGCCATATCTTTTTTTGGGGGGGGGGGGGGGGTGTAATTTGTAGCTTATTCCTCCTTTTTTTCCCTCCAAGTGAAGGCTTAGTCAATAATATCTTTCCAGTACATAGTAATATTTTTACCAATATTCTATCTGATTTTAAGTCTGACAAGATTAAGTGGGACCTTACCCTTAATAGCTGATCCACTGACTAACAATTAATCGTGTAAAAATTTCAAAAGAGCAAACTTCTAGTTCAAGCAATAAAAGCATGCTCAAATGTATTTCCGCTCTCTCTGGCCTTCAAAATAATGTTGGCATGAGAGCCTTTCTAGTATTCATTGCCTCGCTATCGCCAGGCCTACCGGTCATCGTCATCTTTACTCTTTGTCTTGTTATCCTAGCAAGTAGCAACCTATGTCTCCTTATACAGCTGTACTCCATGAAATTTAAATATATAATTCGTTAAATTTTGTTGGAGTGTAAAATAGTTGCTATAGTTTAAAATTTTCGATGCACATATATACAAAAATCTACTAAGACATCATTCACGTGTATGATCTCTATTTCGACAAAAAAAATAAGAGATGAACTTCTTTCATTTCCTAAGTATTTCATTCTCTTTGTTCAGCCTGCCGAAAAATATCCACAAGCATTCTCCAAAGAGTCAGTTTTTGGGAGGTAGATCCTGCAAGACATGATATACTTAATCAATTGATTGCAATTACAACATTACTCGTTTATAATTAACTGTATTTTGCAGGTTCCCATATCTATTACCTTGTCTTATTGTGTCCGTCTTTGCTACTATTGTTTTGATAAGTTGTATATGGCTTCCGGTATGTATAGTTCTGCACTTTATAATTCCTATTCATTTGATCTTTTTTAGCTAGTTCTAGCAACAAATATATTTTACTTGACATTTTCTGTAGTCTGGTCAGTTTTATATTCCTAATGCAATTAACATAGAATATATTCCTAAAGCAAATAATTAGATGCAAATATCATTAAACTGCAAAAACAATAGAAAGGTATAGGGTTTCTTACTAAATCAAATTTCTTCCTTTTTCAATGTGCCAAAAAACCCGTAATTTTTAAGATTTGAATGAGGAAAGGTATGTCATTTACAACCCCCACGTACTGACTAAATGGCAGGCGCCGCCTACTTGTAACCCACAAAGTGCTGATAAGACTAATAAAACTTCACCCCAAGCATTTCATTGTTTTATCACTTATGGGTTAGACCAAAAATATCAGTTTTGTTGAATCCTATATAAGGTGCAAATTTCTAAAATCTTCATATAAACGAACTGTGGTTTCCCAAAAGTGCAGCGTATAGTCTTTCAAGCGAAAAGTGTATTTCCAGTAAATTCACCCAATAAAATCTAGACATATTGCAAATAATAAATGTAAGATGCATAGGTTTTGCTACTTTATCATACCCATGGTATTACTATTAATATGGTTGTATTTGAATGGAACTGACAGGAGACTGTACATAAACATAAAATTACTGAAAAAGATATCAGAATAGTCAAAACCTTGCCATCGCAGAAGTCTCATTGGGATCTACCTCGTAAGAAAAGTTTGCTCCAGAATTTGCCATGGATATCAACTATGACATCATATTGTTTGTTTGGTCTTCATGAAACAGCATATAGTGAGGTAATTATCAGGCTGTTTCCTGTCCTTAATATTTTGCATGTTACGGGTCAAGCAAATCCATTCAAATATTTTCCGGGTAAATCCACTAAATGTTGCTCAATTAATTTATCTTAAATAATTAGCAATTTATTATTTTAAAATACTTTGAACTTTTTAATTCCATAAACATAAATTATCTTGCCATACTAGATACTTTCCATGTGGGCCGTGAGTGACAGAAAGTACGGTGGTTTTAGCTTCTCATCTGGAGATATTGGCCAGGTTCTTTCTGTGGCAGGTATATTGCATCTCTCCGCATTAGCATTTTGAGTTCTTCATATAGCTCTCCACACGAATTTTCAGTGCATATATAGAGAAATAATAGGACTTTCTCTTTTGGTGGCAGGTGCTAGTCTTCTTGTATATCAGCTTCTCATTTATAATTGGGTCAATAAATTTCTTGGGCCACTCATTTCATCACGTATTGCTTCAGTGAGTTTTCTCTTATTGTGACTTAATTTCAAATAAACATATGAGAAAAAATATTTTTATGATGACCACTCATTTCTCGTCAATGACATTGCAGTCTTTATCTATCCTTATCTTCGCTACGTTCCCCTTTATGACATACCTATCTGGAACAAAACTTTCTTTTGTTCTTTACTCTGCAGCTATGACAAAGTGTGTTCTTGGAGTAAGCATTCATGTTCCTTGCTTTTATTTGTAACACTAAAACAATAAATACAAAGTTTAAGTGCAAGAGACTCCATGCTTTATTACAGAACTGGATTTTATTATTATACTATTCAATGCAAGCTTATCTAATCGTTGGCTCTTTCAAACTCATTACAGATTACTATCAGCACAGGAACATGCCTTCTTCAGAATAATGCAGTGGTATACATATAAGTCAATTAAGTAGAGTTGTTTACCTACAATATTTACGCAAACAAAAGATTCATGCAATGTTTCTGAAACCTAACACGTAACAGCGTCAAGACCAAAGAGGCATTGCAAATGGTATATCCACACGCGCCATGTCCTTTTTCAAGGCAATTGCTCCGGTAGGGCAGGTGTTATGTGAGTATACCCCATTTTATGAAGATTGGTTCATAAAGAAATATCATGTTACTAAAGTACTATCTTATAGGATTCACAAGATAGTTGAAGAGTTTATTTAACCTTTGACTGATGTTTCTCAATATATATTGATCAATGCAGATTCTCATGGGCACAAAAACGTCATGATGCCACCTTCTTGCCAGGTGATTGATTAAGTAATCAGATTGCACATTACACTATATCATGGCTAACTATTTGTTGAAACATTGTTCTGGCCCATAAGGCCCAAGCCCATGTTGCTGATGTGCGACCTAGAAGTGAAGGTGCTGGAGGGGAGCACGGTGCTGACCAGCATAGTACTAGCCGCCATTGCTGCCTAGAGGTGAGCTTGTGTACCAACATGGTATCAGAGCTTGGTTGGGCACTGGGGACGGCAGCGACGGTGGTGTAGTTGCCGGCCAACAGCAGGGTCCGGCGCGGAGAAGGCGGCGAATCCGGGCGTGGCTGTGCGCGCAGGTGTGCGCGGGAGTGCAGCATAGCGGGGTTGCACGAGAGAGAGAGAGGAGGCGGCAGCAGCAGAGGCATATGGGCTGCGAGAGAGAGGGGGCTGCAGGGGCAGCAGCTGCTCGCGCTGGAGATCAGTCGACGGCGTCGGCCGGCGTGAGCGCGAGCGAGAGGGCGTGTCGAGGAGCAGTTTTGATGGCGCCTGTGGAGGAGGCTGCGCCAGCGACTGAAGGCTATTGGAGCACAATACGAGAGTGTGAGGGCGACGGCATGCACTCAGCTGGAGATTCCTGGAGCAGGGGACAGAACGGGTGTTCTCTGTCCCGTGAGGCTGGGGTCAAGGTGGACAGACTAAATGGCGCACCAGGTCTTCACGAATTAAAGGATGATGTGGCCAAGATGTTGGAGAAGCTTGCCAAGATGAAAACGAGGTCTGCAGCTGGTAGTTCATTTATAGGAGTGATCCAGAAACTCAAGTTGGTGCTGAATGAAATCGAGGTGGGAGGTGTTGCAAATTTCGTCTACACAAATGAAGGTACTGAAAAAGCTACTCTAGCTACCCATAAGATTGATCCAGAGTGGATTCTTGACTCAGGTGCATCCAAACATGTTGCTGGTGACTTTAGAGAGTTTGAATCATATGATCAACGCACTTCCTCAAATGCAACCATTTATACTGCTGATGGTACATCGCAGCTGATTAAGGGCATTGGGATGGTACAATGTACTCCTGCTATCAAGCTGTTATCAGTTTTACATGTACCGGCTTTTCCTGTCAATCTCGTGTCGCTGAGTGCGTTGATTGACCAGTTGGATTGTCAAATAACTCTTGACAAACAAATGTGTGTGATCCGAGATAGGTTGTCTGGTAGAAGAATTGGGGCTGGAATTAGGCGGGGAGGACTGTGGTATATGGATCGTAAGGGGTTTGGACAAGTGAGAAACTCAATATTTGCAGCAGTTGTTGAAGGAAAGGAGTCTATGGCCATGAGGCATCACTGCAGAATGGGACATGTATCCTTTGATAAGATGTACAAAGTGTTTCCTGATGTAATGAATGGGGTAGACAAGAGCAAATTGTTATGTGATGCTTGTGAGTTTGCAAAGCACACGAGGACATCGTATGTGAGTAGAGGACTTAGAAATATTTCTCCGTTCATGCTTATTCACTCAGATGTATGGACATGTCCTGTGGTGTCTGTTAGTGGTGCTAAGTACTTTGTGACCTTCATTGATTGCCACTCACGTATGACATGGGTTTATCTGATGCGGCATAAAGATGAAGTGTTTGACTGCTTTCAGAATTTCTATGCTCTTGTCAAGACTCAATTCAGTGTGCAGGTGCAGGCAATGAGAACTGACAATGGAACTGAATATGTGAATAACAAGTTTGGGGCTTTCTTGTCTGAGCATGGCATTCTTCACCAGACTTCATGTCCAGACACTCCACCGCAGAATGGAGTCGCCGAGAGGAAGAACAGACACATTCTGGAAGTTGCTAGGTCTCTTATGTTCACCATGAATGTTCCAAAGTTCTTGTGGAGTGAAGCCGTGATGACCGCAACTTATTTGATTAATAGAACTCCTTCAAGGACATTGGGTATGAAGTCCCCATGTGAGCTGTTGTTAGGAGAAAATAAATTTGTGGTTCCCCCAAAATTATTTGGTTGCACATGTTTTGTTAGGGATCATAGACCGAGCGTGGGAAAATTGGATCCAAAGGCCGTGAAGTGTATCTTCATTGGGTACTCTTCCGGACAGCGAGGTTATAAATGTTGGAGTCCTTCTGAGCGAAGAACTTTTGTTAGTATGGATGTCACATTTCGGGAATCTGAACCCTTCTATGGTGACCAAACTGATCTAAGTGTGCTATTCAAAGACCTTGACCATTTGTCGTGCCCGTCGGACGGTCACGAGGGGGAGAGTATTGGTGCTGGGGTTGTTCCAGTGCAGCAGCCAAGTTCAGCGCCACAGCAGCAGCCAAGTTCAGTACCACAGCAGCAGCCAATTGTGGGTGATGGGGCTGTTTCGGTGCAGCAGCCAATTGTGGGTGTCATTCCGGTACAGGAGACTGAGCAGCACCAACAGGAGCCGAACTTGCAGCAAGACATGTGGGGCAAGATAAATCAAGAACAAAATCCTCAAGTTTATGCTAGGAGACAGATTCAGAGGGAGGTGCCTGGCTGTGTGCCGAGGTGGACAGCAGAGCAAGAGAAGCAACTCAAAGTGTATTCAAGGAAGCGTGGTAATGGTGTTGCACATCAGGGGGAGCAACTAGATCAGCCACCAACGGAACAACAGGGTAGTGTTGATGTGATTTCCATCTCCTCTGATGGAAATGAGACTGAAGGGTCAATTGATGGGGAAATTGTTTTGAGGAGAACTACTCGAGCAACAGCAGGGATACCGCCGGAACGGTATGGGTTCAATGTCAATGACATTGGAAACTATGTCTCCTATGAAGCATTATCTCCAGCCTACAAAGCATTTGTTGCTTCTCTTCAATCTGTGTCAGTTCCAACAGATTGGAAGAAGCAAAGGAGGACTCAAAATGGCGTATGGCCATGGTGGAGGAGCTAGAGGCTCTGTGTAAGAACAAGACATGGGTTCTAACACCTCTTCCAGCGGGAAAGAAGGCAGTTAGCTGCAAGTGGGTATACACTGTGAAGCAGAATGCAGAAGGAAAGATTGAAAGGTATAAAGCAAGGCTTGTGGCGAGGGGTACAGCCAGACCTACGGCATTGACTATGATGAGACCTTTGCTCCAGTAGCAAAGATGAATACTGTGAGAATTCTGATCTCCTGTGCAGCGAACTTCGGGTGGTCTTTACATCAACTTGATGTGAAGAATGCTTTCTTGCATGGGGACTTGCAGGAGGAGGTCTACATGGAGATCCCACCTGGTTTCTCGACTTCTGAGACTACTGGCAAGGTATGCAGGTTAAAGAAAGCCCTTTACGGACTTAAGCAGTCTCCAAGAGCTTGGTTTGACAAATTCAGACGTGCTGTATGTAATATGGGGTATGGACAGTGTAATGGTGATCATACACTGTTCTACAAACATGAAAAGGGGAAAGTCACTATACTTGCTGTATATGTGGATGATATTATTATCACAGGGGATGACAAAGAAGAAATTGCAAGACTGAAAGAGCGTTTAGGTAAGGCGTTTGAAGTCAAAGATCTGGGCCGACTCAAATACTTCCTGGGCATAGAAGTGGCCAGGTCTGCAAAGGGGATTGCACTATCTCAGAGGAAGTATACTTAGATCTCCTAAGTGATGTAGGAATGCTCGGATGTCGGGCAGCCTCAACCCCAATTGATCCAAACCACAAAGTGACAGCTCAGTCAGGAGAGCCAGTAGATAAAGAGAGATATCAAAAATTAGTTGGGAGGTTGTTGTACTTGTGTCATACACGCCCTGACATTGCCTTTCCAGTAAGTGTGGTAAGCAGATACATGCATGAACCTAGGAGTGATCATCTTGAAGCAGTGTATAGAATTCTTAGATATTTGAAGGGGACTCCAGGAAGGGGACTGCTATTTGAGAGTAACAAGCATCTTGTGATAGATGGGTATTGTGATGCTGATTGGGCAAGTTGCCTAGATGATCGTAGATCAACCTCAGGTTTTTGTGTCTTTGTTGGTGGGAACTTGGTATCGTGGAGAAGTAAGAAGCAGGCTGTTGTGTCCAGGTCGACTGCCGAGGCAGAATATAGAGCTATGGCTCAAGGGCTAAGTGAAATGTTGTGGACAAGAAATTTACTTGAAGAACTGAAGATATTGAAGACTAGTTGTGTGAACGTGTGGTGTGATAACAAATCCGCAATCAACATAACAAACAACCCAGTGCAGCATGATAGAACCAAGCATGTGGAAATAGACAGATTCTTCATCAAAGAAAAGCTAGATGCTGGGATCATTAAGATAGAGCATGTGAGTTCAGGGCTACAGATTGCAGACTGTTTAACAAAAGGATTTTGACCTAAAGAATGCAGTTTGGCGTGTGACAAGATGGGAATGATAGATATATATATCACCCATCTTGAGGGGGAGTGTTGAAACAGTGTTCTGGCCCATAAGGCCCAAGCCCATGTTGCTGATGTGCGACCTAGAAGTGAAGGTGCTGGAGGGGAGCACGGTGCTGACCAGCATAGTACTAGCCGCCATTGCTGCCTAGAGGTGAGCTTGTGTACCAACACTATTAAACCGACATATTCATATAATTGTCGGATTATTTGGAGATTGGGAGGAATGGAAAATTAAGATAACAAATTTGTAGTTATCTAGTTGATCAATTCTTCTTGTAGACGCTAAATATATTTGATATTATCTTGGTATCAATATCCTCTTATCTAAAAAGATGTTGATCCTATCCAACTTTCATTGAAATCTTCAGGTGACCAAGTCGTGTTCTTAATGCTGATCTTAGTGCAGCTGTGTGGACTCATATCAACCTTCGAGCCTTTTCTGGTCTTGCCTCCAGTTGAAGAATGCAGCTAGCCAGATCAGGCGAGAAAGATGGGTTACCACAGACCAAGTTCATCACATGTGAGCAGTCATAGTAAGATTATTTCGTCAAAAGTTACATATGTGGATGTGGAAAATAATATCCAATCATTGGCAGTAAACTCAATGAGGAGGCCTAGATCGATGGAAGTCACAAGTAAATGTGACGAAGATCCTTGATTAGGTCAACCTTTTCGTGGGTTACTAGCGAGTGGTTACCAAGTACCTGCTCAAGTAGAAACTACTTCCGCGATACGACAACAAGTACGTATGTGTTCCCGCAAAAAAAAAAACAAGTACGTATGTGGCATATTTCCACGCAAGCGCGTCTCGAAGATTTCATGGCTCAAATCCCGATTGTATTGGACACCTAGAAATGAACATCTCTTGTAACCACCAGATTGTACCATTTGCAGGATATATATCATACATGTCAAGTGTCTCATTAGCCTTGTAGTCTTATGTTAATTTATTACAAACTATAATTTCTCCAAATAAAGCTACATGATGGGGAGCGAAATAAAGAGCCTCTAACCTGTATCGTAGGTATACCAATTTGACACAACTGGTACATCGAAGGTTGAGGATATGATTCCTCCATTCCCGTGTACAAAGTTAAGCATCCATCTTGTCTCCAAAAGAGAAGATGGACGAGATGAGTGCTGGTAGCGTTGTGCATGCACTGATGCAAGGAAAGATCCTAGAAATAGGACACAGCCAAAAGAATATGTAGAATTTGTTCCTTCGAACTGAAGGTCCTCCAACCGTCGATTCGTAAGTGAAGCACACAATTTGGATTTAGGAAGATTGATTGACCAACGTCAATCCAATCGATTCTATAAAATCTTCATCTATCCTTGCTACTACTAGTTTTTGGCCAGTTAGTCCGATATCTGCGATGCATAGAGGCCAAACATATTTATTGAAGTAGTTAGATAGCAACGTGTGTATGCCTGTTCGGACGTATGTCCAATTGTCCGTACATAAGTTGTAAATTTTCTGCTACCGAACTCACATACTAGTAATGTGCATGTGATAAAAAATACCTTTAAGTATTTAAATTTGAGTTTTTTCATAGTTATATACCAAATTGGGTTTATACCTTTTATACACTGCACAATCCGCAACCCCCCCCCCCCCCCCCCCCCCCCCAAATAATCAATTTCAGGTAAGTGCGCTAAAATATGTTTTGATTTGTGCTTTTGAAATCATGGTGTATGGGCACCATGGGACCTAATTCAAGTAGAATTAAAACAATTTTGTATAGATTCTTAGTTTTGAAATATAGCATTCTTAAGTACATAATGTGGAATAGATCCTATTTGGGCCCATCCAATCTTATGTAGGATCCACATGGCAAATGGTTAAAGTGTGATCATGTTAACAACGAACCACATAGCCATGGTAACAATTCAAAAGGGGAGATTGTAAAAAGAAGAATACCTACCCTACAAAAAGCCCACAGGGAACTTTGTAACCATTCATTCTCAGTTAAGTCAAACCCACTAGCAGAGCATTGAAGAGGCCTTAAAAAGGCTAGGGGGAGAGGGAGCTTGAAGGCAACATTGGACGCGAGTTCCAAGCCTTGTTAGCCAATCCTGGTAGCCATATTAGGAAGGGGTCTTAAGCCTCGCTCACCGAATCTCCACAACGTGTTTGAGAAGTAGCCCAAGTATTGCTAGTCAGTCCTATTAAAAAATTATCGACATGTCAAAATGTAAGTGTATGACAACCTTTGCTATAAGAAACCCGTACATTTGGGTCACGGGGCAGTGAAGTCTGTTCCTTGAATACCTCCTCACGGATCCCACAAACTTCTTTCGTCACGCGCGTTCAGATTGCTAGATCCAATCGCCCAGATCCTTGAACATCTATACTGATATCTACACGTACGAGTCGGAACATTGGGCGGCAGATTGCTAGATCCAATCACACAACCTGGAACACATACATCTATGTAAGCCATAACCTTTGGTTTCACGCGCCTCCACCTTTATAGTTGTCCGTGTGGACCCAAAATCTCTTGTCGTCGCACTGAATCCCAACCCCAGTCCAATGTGTGCCATACTCTATCCTGGTCCGACTCGGGTCCAACCCGATCGTCTTAATTTCAGTCGAATCACATTTGGTCGTCTCGGTCCTCCCCTTAGGTTTGTGATGCCGTAGGTACACAACCACTCAAACAGAATATGAATTACACCTCCGAGTTGCCGCCATGGCTCCAAGTCCGACTTGCTCCGATGAATACCCGACCTCAATTCATGAGTCGGAGGGAAAATTTCTGTCTTGGTCAACTATGTCACACAACTTACTTCACAACCGACGCAAAATATACCTTTGTGACTATCCAGTTACTGAACTTTGATAAACCCTAAGTCGGTTGATCCACAGTTCGGATCATACGAGGACCTTGGGTCTAAGGACATAGCATGTACATACATTGATTGATACTAACAAATGACAACTTGCTCGTTGCGTCTCATATTGGTTCTTTCCGACTCGCTAAATATGCTCCTTTCTGTTCATAATGAAATTTTATACTCCCTCCGTCCATGAAAGGATGTCTCAACTTTGTCTAAATTGTACATGCAAATTTAGACAAAGTTGAGACATCCTTTCATGGACGGAGGGAGTAGAAACATTTCATATATACTGAATTTAATAGACACATATTTTAGGTTATTTTTTCACTCTTTTTCATTTCAGCACGGTCATCCTCCTCTTAAAATGGTGTTTCCGTCGCCATGGCTTCAAACCTTTTAGACGTTGACATTGTCATTGTCATCGCTCCTATATATGTCCAATTTATGTGATTTGAACTTGTCAGCTTGAAAATTTCCTTTTTGTGATTGCTCTCGATGGAATCTATGTATTATGGGGAGGACATCTCAAGGTGTTTCCAATGAGCTTGGCTTAGTTTCCCTGTAAATTATAGCTTGTGGCTATCAAATCAATAACGTTAAGCATGATGCAGAGTTGCAAACAATGGATTTCTTTACCGCTCAAAAATGTTTTCAGGGCATATCTTCTTTTTGTCCGGCTCTATTCAGGTAAATCACTTTGATAGAGTGCTACATCAATTGAGTGCACTTGTTGTTCTGGTGCATTTGAACATAATATCTTTTGTCATAGATATGTCGTCTTACAGAGGCAGCAAATAGGATTACCTGCAAAAAAAATCAATCATGGTTGATTTCTCTAAGGGAGTGATTGTAACTTTGGTGAAGACATGTTCTGAAAAAATACTGGATTATCTGCTTCTATGGTTCATTCTTATTAAGCACATATGCCACAGTCAAAGAGGCTTAATTGTGTTAGTTATGTTTCCATCCAGTGAATTGCCATGGTAACAATTCAAAAGGGGAGATTGTAAAAAGAAGAATCCCTACCCTACAAAAAGCCCACAGGGAACTTTGTAACCATTCATTCTCAGTTAAGTCAAACCCACTAGCAGAGCATTGAAGAGGCCTTAAAAAGGCTAGGGGGAGAGGGAGCTTGAAGGCAACATTGGACGCGAGTTCCAAGCCTTGTTATCCAATCCTGGTAGCCATATTAGGAAGGGGTCTTAAGCCTCGCTCACCGAATCTCCACAACGTGTTTGAGAAGTAGCCCAAGTATTGCTAGTCAGTCTTATTAAAAAATTATCGACATGTCAAAATGTAAGTGTACGACAACCTTTGCTGTAAGAAACCCGTACATTTGGGTCACGGGGCAGTGAAGTCTGTTCCTTGAATACCTCTTCGCGGATCCCACAAACTTTTTTGTCATGCGCGTTCAGATTGCTAGATTCAATCGCCCTGATCCTTGAACATCTATGCTGATATCTATACGTACGAGTCGGAACATTGGGCGGCAGATTGCTAGATCCAATCACACAACCTGGAACACATATATCTATGTAAGCCATAACCTTAGTATTCACGCGCCTCCACCTTTATAGTTGTCCGTGTGGACCCAAAATCTCTTGTCGTCCCACTGAATCCTAACCCGAGTCCAATGTGTGCCATACTCTATCCTGGTCCGACTCGGGTCCAACCCGATTGTCTTAATTTCAGTCGAATCACATCTGGCCGTCTCGGTCCTCCCCTTAAGTTTGTGACGCCGTAGGTACACAACCACTCAAACAGAATATGAATTACTCCTCCGAGTTGCCGCCATGGCTCCAAGTCCGACTTGCTCCGATGAACACCCGACCTCAAGTCATGAGTCGGAGGGAAAATTTCTGTCTTGGTCAACTATGTGACACAACTTACTTCACAACCGACGCAAAATATACCTTTGTGACTATCCAGTTACTGAACTTTGATAAACCCTAAGTCGGTTGATCCACAGTTCGGATCATACGAGGACCTTGGGTCTAAGGACATAGCATGTACATACATTGATTGAGACTAACAAATGACAACTTGCTCGTTGTGTCTCATATTGATTCTTTCCGACTCGCTAAAGGTTTTTTGTCAGGACATGGTAACTTCTTGATCTAAGGGCTTGGTTTTACCGTCTCATATGATCGAATCAGTTTCAGATATTTGATGATGATGATTTGTGGTGTTATAGAGTGTGTGTGGCAAATGATCTCGGAGCTGGAAATGCAACAAGGGCAAAGTCCATCTTAAACGTCGTCACCACTTCTCTCTCTATAGGCCCTGTGTTGTTCATGTTTTTCCTCCTGTTCTGAGAAAAGCTTAGCTACATATTACGAGTGAAGAGGTAGCTACCACGGTTGCTGACATGCCGCCTTTTGTGGCCGTCTCCATCTTGTTGAACAACGTTCAGCCAGTGTTATCAGGTTCGCTTCAGCATTTGACTGAATTCCGAGGGTGTATATACTACAATCATTTGATTTGGTTTACTTCCTTTAAACACGAGACAAAATATTTGCCTTTTACATCAATAGTGATTCGTTTGGTTTACTGAAACAATAACCTCGTTTGACCATCGGGTAGGTGTTGCTATTGGGACGGGTCGGTAAGTAGTTGCCTATGTTAACATCACAATATATTACTTGATCTGCATCCCTCTTGGAGCAATCGTAGGTTGTGTTCTTGGATATCAGGTTGTGAAGGTAAGATGATACTGTTGTATCAGTCAACCAGTTACTGAACTCCCTATACCTCTGCCAATTGGCTCTAAGTTGTGGTCCTAACTCTCCTTGGTTGCTGCTATAGGGCGTTTGGGTTGGCATGCCACTAGGAACACTGGTCCAAACAATTGTACTTTTGCTCATAACAATTGGGACTGACTGGGATAAACAGGTAAGCTTCCTTAACCGTTCAATTATCACTGTACTCAAACATTGTAACCTAGTCTTCATATGACTTATGTGAACACAAATTATTGTATAAATATACTCCCTCCGTTCAGTTTTACTTGTCGTGGAGACTGAACTGATCTAGTATAAAGCTGTAGTACAAATGACGACGAGTAATACCGAACAGAGGGAGTACATTTGAATGCTAGATTAGTCTAGGAGATATACCCAATTATGGATTCTATTTTGATTTTCAGGTATAGGTTGCTCGACAAAGATTGAATAAATGGTTTAATGATGGGAAAAAAAAAAGGCAGCTTCAAGTGGAAGTCCACGAGACTAAAAAATCTGACACAAGCAATGAATATTCGCCGTTAGGGTAGAACTTGCGTGCTCTGCTAGGTCCGCGTTCGCAACCTATGAGAGGATAAATACATTTTTTTTTCAACATGTAGTCACAGATGTATCAGGGGTGTTACCCACTTGATGGAGCAAACGATGTGATCACCAGTAACATCGATGCATGCTCTGATGCTCCGCTAGAGGAGGGAAAAGGGATGTTACCCACTTGATTTTCAGAAATCTCTGCCACTACAACAATGGCACAAGTGTTGTTCTGTATATTGATTGAAGTTCGGTTGTGGTGATTTTTCTCATGATAGTGCTTGTTGTAATTAGCAAACATGCTATTTGCGCTTATCGGTTATGGTGGAAACACTCTATCGGTAGCAAGTTGAGATGCATCTAAAAAAGCAAGTTGAGATGAATCTGTCGAAGCATGTACAATAGCTGAGTAAAAAATGGATTCCAGAGACTGAGAGAGACAAACCAAGATGGAACTTGGTCGGAGATGGGCCGGCGCCGGCGACGGCGAGTCCAGTCGTCTTGGGCAGATCCGCGCGCCGGGCGCCGTCGGTCGCCGGCGGCTACTCTGATTTTTCTTCACGGCATCCTCTCAACCTAGATGGGTGGAGGCTCCTCGTCCGGCGTCACCACCATCGCTGGAAGGAACGCAGAAAGAGCGGCTTGTTCACAGCACAACGGAGAAGGGAGAACCATCGCTTGAGCAAGTTCAAGGGGATCGCCTACCTGTCGACCTGGTCGACGCCAACGTGCCGTCGCACATCCCGCGCGTCGTGACTGCCGTCTTGTGGTGGGAGCGGATGGGCCCTGATGGGCCGGCTTCTGTGTTACACCGACACGTGGTTCGTGCCGGAGCGGAGATGGACCTCGGTTTTGTAAGAAAGAGTTTCCGTCTCGCTCCACCTCGCTTTCGACCCGTTCAGCTTCCTGGTCTTGTTTTCAAAAAATAAAAACTTTCCTGGTCTTGATTCGGATAAAATTCCCATATGCCCAAACAAATAGCGGATACAAATTTAAAAAATGATAAATGAAAAAATATTTAGGCCTCCAGTGTTCACGTTTAAAAATGCATATATATTTACACAAAATACATTACAATTTAAAAATATAATGTGCATGAAATTTGAACGATTTTTGAACGAAATTTGAACGATTCAAAAAATAGAACATTTGAACGATTTTTGAACGGAAATTATTTTTGAACAATTTTCAAAAAGTGAACAAAAAATAGGTATTTGAACGGAAACTATTTTTGAACGATTTTAAAAGACGAACAAAAAAATTCTGTGAACGGAAATTATTTTTGAACGATTTTCAAAAAAGTGAATAAAATAGGTATTTGAACGGAAATTATTTTTGAACGATTTTAAAAAGCGAACAGAAAAAAGTCTGTTGAAACAGAAATTATTTTTGAACGATTTTCAAAAAATTAACAAAAATAGGTATTTGAACGGAAACTATTTTTGAACGATTTTAAAAGGCGAACAGAGAAAAGTCTGTGAACGGAAATTATTTTTGAACGATTTTCAAAAAAGTGAACAAAATAGGTATTTGAACGGAAATTATTTTTTAACGATTTTAAAAGGCGAACAGAAAAAAGTCTGTGAAACGGAAATTATTTTTGAACGATTTTTCAAAAAATGAATAAAAATAGGTATTTGAACGGAAACTATTTTTGAACGATTTTAAAAGGCGAACAGAAAAAAGTCTGTGAACTGAAATTATTTTTGAATGGTTTTCAAAAAAGTGAACAAAATAGGTATTTGAACGGAAACTATTTTTGAACGATTTTAAAATGCGAACAGAAAAAAGTCTGTGAACGGAAATTATTTTTGAACGATATTCAAAAAATGAACAAAAAATAGGTATTTGAACGGAAACTATTTTTGAACGATTTTAAAAAGCGAACAGAAAAAGTCTGTGAACGGAAATTATTTTTGAAAGATTTTTAAAAAAGGTGAACAAAATATGTATTTGAACGGAAATTATTTTTGAACGATTTTAAAAGGCGAACAGAAAAAGTCTGTGAACGGAAATTATTTCAAAATAAACAATTTTCAAAATCTGAACATTTTTCGAATTTGAACATTTTTCAAAAATGAACAAATTTCGAAAATAAACAATTTTCGAAAATGAACAAATTAGAAATCTAAAAACATTTTTGAAAATTAATATAACAAATAAAGAAAAAAAATAAAGAAAAAAGAAAGAAAAAAGAAAAGAAAAAAGAAAACAGAGAAGAAAAACGAAAAAAACAGAGAAGAATCACACGTCGTGATTTTCTTCACGAGATCTGAACCCAGAAGAAAGGAGCTGGGCCAGGCCCATTTACGCGCGGGAAGTGTGCGACGGCACGTTGGCGTCGACCAGGTCGACATATAGGTTTTGCGAAGTTCAAGGCCCAAACAAGTGGCTCGCTGCGATCGGTGTGGGCTGACTGACTGAAAGGCCCAGAGCGAGTATACTCTGGTGTTTGATGGTGAACATGTGGAGTGTCAATACAACGAAAGCAGATGGTAGAGCTGGGCGTTTTTTTCGTTTAGTCCCACATCGGCTAGCCAACAGAGACGGGGCAGGGAGCTCGGTTGTGCGAGACGTGAAACGCACGCATCTCGTGGTGAGCACAAAGCGAACTATTATTTCGATTTTTACTAAAGAACCGTGTGCACACCACACTAAGCAGCATACTCTAATTTTTAGGACGCCACTACGTTCAACAGTCTACAGTTAACACTAACCATAGAACACACAAAACGACAAATTAACAAACAATCGATCGATCAGCTTTGTCCAACTAAGCGATAACGCGAGCACGTGCTGCCGGGCGTGCGGCCGAACGTGAGAAATACAGTACTAATAGCTAGATGACAAAAATGGTTTACGTCATCAAACTTAAATACGAAAATAAAAAATTCAAAAAGTTATATATGCCAAAGCGTTTATCGGAGTTAAAATCCGTTTTCACCGTTGGACTAGTCGTGGCGAGATTTACAAAACAAGATCCCATGTTGATATGTTCCGACGACTTTTTTCGGAGCCAAAGTTACCCACTAGTAACACGGAAATTACCTAGGCTATAGTATGTAAATTACCCACTTACGCCATCCTAATTAAATATGAAATTATGAAAATTCAAAATCATTCGTAGGTTAAACCATTTACCCGATTTATGATCCGCTTCACGGATGGAATAGTTGCAACGAGATATTCGAAACTAGATCCCATATTGATATATTTTGAATACTTTATTTTGACCTAAAAGTGGCCCACCTATTACATGTGAGTTGTCTAGCCTTTAATATGTAAGTTACCCACCCTAAAAACGGTTATGTTGATCTCTTTGGCAAATGCAGAAAAAGACAAAATTGTTGATGTTATCCACACATTAAATGTGAAATATATATTTTTTAAATGTGGCTCAACTCGTTTATTGGATTTATGACCCGTTTTCATCGTTGTGCTAGTCGCGGCGAGATCTTCGGAACTGGATCCCATATTGATATGTTACCATGACTTTTTATTTGAACTCAAAAGTTACCCACCGGCAATATGTAAATGACCCGCTCAATCAATAATTAGTTTCAGATTTGATCTATATCTCACTTTCAAATGTTCTTTTTAACTGTATCGTGGAATGTGTTACTATACACTAAAATATCTAGATATCTACATAGGTATTAGATACATAAGTATTAGAGCGATAACTATATGCTTTTCATGTGACAAATTAGACCCTAAACGGATGGGTAATTCACCGAGTTGGTAAAATTGTCTAGATATCATGAATACATGGTTAACATCATCAATATCATGTGGGAAACTGTTAAGCGGAGAGTTTGGTAACTATATCCATTTCTTAGTCATAACTATATCATAGACATGTGGGTAACTCTATCATTATTAGGTGGGTAAGTATTAAATATAGAGTATGATAACTATATCGATTTTGTAGTGATACCTACATAATTAACACATGGGTAAAACTATTACCTAAAGAGTGGGGTAACTACAATTATTGTTTTTGTGATAATTCTATCATGTACACATGGGCAACTCCATCAGTATTGTTTGGTTAACTATTAGCTAACTAGTAGGGTAACTACATCGTGTTGATAAATATATCATGGATACATGGATAACTCCATCAGTACTGAATGGGTAACTATTACATCCGATAGGGTAACTACATCAGTATTATATGGATAACTATTAAATAAAAAGGGTAACTGCGTCGATTTCGTGGTGATAACTACAATATGAACTAATGGGTAACTCCATCAATATTAGCTGGGTAACTGTTACATAGATAATAGGGTAACTACATTAGTTTCGTGGTGATAACTATATCCTGAACACATGGGTAACTTCATCAATATTGGGTGAGTAATTATTAACTAGATAGTAGGGTAACTAACTACATAGATATTGTGGTGATACTCCAACCTAGATAGTAGGGCAAGTATATCGTGAACACATGCAATTTTTTTTTTGTGAAACACATTATAACGCTGACGCTCACATACACGCGCATAAACTCACCCCTATGAATGTACACACGCACACCCTACCCCTATGAGCACCACCGAGAGACTGAGTCGGCGGATCAGGTCTTGAGATTGACGAAGTTATCACGGGCGCCTCGCTGTCGACGGGAACGTCGCCTCCCACTGAAGAATATTCCGCCTAAATGAGAAATATCAGCGTCAAACCTGGGGTTTGAACTCTAGTGGGCTGGGGTACAGCCACCCTCCTAACCATCCTACCACAGGCAGGTTCTCAACACATGCAAAATTCTTACATACACCAATTTCATGGATAACTAGTCATAACAAATGGATAACTTCATAAATATTAGATGGGGAACTGTTACATAGAAATTATGGCGCGCAGCTGTGGCCTGCCCACCACCTCCTGAGTCGATGAAACGCACACAACTCTGCGCCACCGATCACCACACTTTCACCAACCAAGTACATCACCGCCATTGTACACCTCCCCCATCTATCTTGATGGTAGTACCCTAACTCATAAAAAATAAAAATGAGCGAGCATAAAGCAAGTAGATTTGAATAGTGGATATCATTACTCTTTAGCTTCGTCACTAGCTCTACATTATCCAACTCTCATATTACCTTGACCAGATTCAGCTCCAACACAAGATTGGCAGCTTCCCGTGCTGCCACCAGTTCCTCCAGGAACACAAAATTAACATTGATGAAACCAGAGCTTTTTGCTGCTATCAAACTCCCATCATCTCGCCATAAAATAACACCAGCTCTACTTCCACTCGAACATTTCATGCTGCCATCTGCATTTGTATTAACCAAGTCACGTGGTGGTAGTGGCGCTGAAGATAGCTTCAAAGTTCAAATCTTTCCCTTCATCAACAAGATGCACCACTCTTGTTACCAGGTCAGAGGGATTTTGCACTTCTCCTCTACACACTCTAGATCCCCCACCAACAACAAGTCCCGGAAACGGACCAAGTTATCCAAATCCCCCACGGTTTCCCAATGAATGGCATGTTTGCAAATAGCAGAGGTCTTGGTGACTTGGCTAAATATTTGCACTTTGTTGGTTGTATTCGGGACCACAATTTGGATTTCTTAGCTATTTCTGAGACGGGTAGACGTGAGTTCTCGCAATCTCTATTGAACCTACTTTCAGGCGGTATAGAGTTTGATTGGTACTCGCGCCCCCCTCATGGCCGCTCCGGAGGCATTTTACTTGGCATCAGGACTGATACCATGGAAGTGTTGGATGTTACGGATGGTGATTTTCATATTAAAATACACATCCGTAAT
This sequence comes from Poa pratensis, assembly GCA_947311845.1. Lineage (NCBI taxonomy): Eukaryota > Viridiplantae > Streptophyta > Magnoliopsida > Poales > Poaceae > Poa > Poa pratensis. The sequence goes on along the minus strand of CAMZMU010000097.1, from coordinate 37,280,436 downwards.
AAATCCGATAATTTCATTTGGAGTCTTGTTGCCGTGTATGGGCCGGCTCAGGAGGTGGCTAAGACTTCTTTTCTCTGTGAAATGGTAAACTTGGCAAAAGATAACTCACACCCTCTTATCATTGGAGGGGATTTCAATGTGCTACGTTTTCCGTTTGAGAAAAGTAAGGGTGGTTCGACAACCGTTGGCCTCTTTTGTTCAATGCAGTCATCGACAGCTTGAACTTACGAGAGATAACAATGGTGGGGAGACAGTTCACTTGGGCTAATTCTCTCCCTGAACCCACATACGAGAAACTAGACCGTGTACTGATGGATACTGATTGGGAATCTAGGTTCCCATTGGTGTCGATACGGGTCTAAACGTATTGAGGGTTTGTCAGACCATGCTCCCATTCTTTTGACCACTGGAACCCTAGACCATAGTGTAAACCACGTACAAGTTTGAGCTTGGGTGGTTGCACCGAGAGGGTTTCCATGAGATGGTTAAAAGAATTTGGGAAAGACCAGTTGCGGGTGATACACCTATCCAGCGGTGGAACAACAAGATACGTGCTTTACGCACGCACCTCGTTGGTTGGGCTCTCATACTACTGGTTTACTTAAAAAAGAGAAGGTACGACTTTCCTCGATAATTGATGCTCTAGAAGCATTAGCAGAAGTTCGGTTACTATCCGTGCAAGAGATTGAGCTAAAGAGCCAATCCAATGCACAGATAGCAAAGCTACTGCGAGAGGAGGAGTTAAAATGGTATCAACGTTCCAAAGCCCAATTCATTCTAGAAGGGGATTCGAATACTCGCTATTTCCATAGTATTGCCAATGGCAGACACAGGAAAAAGCGTATTCATTCTCTAGTCCAGGATGAGGGAACGATTGAGGGCCATGAACAACTAAAGTCATATATTACAAATTACTATAAATGACTGTTCGGGCCCAGAGGAAGGAAATTTCACTTTGGATGAGTCTCGAACAGAGGATATACCCCAGGTTTCAGATGAGGAAAATAGTCTACTTACTAAACTCTACTCAGAGGAAGAAGTGAGAAAGACGGTTTTCCAAATGAAACATAATCAGCACCTGGTCCTGATGGTTTCCCGGCCGAGTTCTACCAGAACTTTTGGGATGTTATCAAGTCTGATCTACTGCAATTGTTCGCCTGTCTTCATAATGGACAACTAGAGTTGTTTCGTCTCAATTTTGGTGAGATAATTTTATTACCTAAGGTTAACGAGGCAGAAAGGATTCAACAATTTAGACCTATATGCCTTCTTAACGTTAGTTTTAAAATATTCACCAAAGTGGCTACGATTCGACTGAACAGTGTGGCAGATCATGTGGTTCGTCCGTCTCAGACGGATTTTATGCAAGGTCGCAACATCCTTGATGGAGTTGCGATCCTACATGAAACAGTTCACGAGCTACATAGGAAAAAGCTGAATGGGGTAATTCTTAAAATTGACTTTGAGAAAGCTATGATAAAGTCAAATGGTCTTTCCTTCAGCAGACCCTCAGAATGAAAGGTTTTTCTACTGAGTGGTGCGCGTTAATAATAGCTTTGTTTGGGTGGAAGTGTAGCCATTAAGGTCAATGATGACACTGGCAAATACTTTCAAACGAAAAAAGGCCTCAGACAGGGTGACCCGTTATCGCCAATACTATTTAATATAGTGGCTGATATGTTGGCTATCTTGATCGAACGCGCTAAATCTGAGGGTCAAATTGAAGGTGTGATTCCACATCTTGTCGATGGTGGTTTATCGATTCTTCAATATGCTGACGATACAATTCTTTTTATGGAACATGATATCGAAAAAGCTCGTAACCTAAAGCTGATTTGTCAGCCTTCGAGCAACTTTCGGGTCTTAAGATAAATTTCCATAAAAGTGAATTGTTTTGCTTTGGCGAGGCTTGAGAAAACACCGCCTTGTATGCTGAACTTTTTGGCTGTGAGCAAGGACAATTTCCTATCAACTATTTGGGTATTCCGATTCATTATCGGAGACTTACAAATGCTGAATGGAAAAAGGTGGAGGAAAGACTTCAATTACGTTAAATAGCTGGAAAGGCAAACTCTTATCCCTGGGTGGAAGATTGGTTCTCATAAACTCGGTACTAACGAACATGGTACTGTACATGATTTCATTCTTCCAGTTGCCCAAAGGAGTCTTAAAACAATTGGATTATTTCCGGTCTAGATTCTTTTGGCAAGGGGATTGTGAGAAGAAAAAATATCGTCTGACTAAATGGAGTGTGGTTTGCTGCCCTAAAGACCAAGGAGGGCTCGGAATTCATGACCTTGAGGTCAAGAATAGAGCTTGCTAGGTAAATGGCTCTTCAAACTTCTTTCTGAAGATGAGTTTGGCAAACCCTCCTTAGGAGAAAGTATGTGGGAAATCAAGCTGTTTCTCAGGTTCTTTGGAAACCTGGCGATTCACACTTCTGGGCTGGCCTCATGGCTACAAAAAGTTTTTTTCCCACAAGGATCTTTCTCAATTAGGGATGGATCGAAAATTCGGTTCTGGAGGATAAGTGGCTAGGCCAATCTACCCTCAGAGAACAATATCCGGCTATGTATACTATTGTACGAAACAAAGCGACACGATCGCAAAGGTGTTGGGTACCTACCCACCAGATGTTTCGTTCAGAAGAAGTTTACTTGGAACAAGATAAGCATCCTGGAATGCCTTGCTCATCCGATTGGATTCAGTCCATTTGTCAGAAGGTCCAGATAAATTTCAATGGAATCTTACAAAGAATGGTAAATTCTCGGTTGATTCTATGTATAGAGCACTAATTCTACCCGAAGTACCAGTCGATATTATGGATAATAACAAAATTTGGAAGATGAAGATCCCGCTAAAAACTAAAGTGTTTGCGTGGTATCTTCATCGAGGAGTAATTCTACAAAAGATAACCTTGCCAAGCGCAATTGGCACGGAAGTAAAAAGTGTGTTTTCTGTCAACATGACGAGACCATTACACACTTATTCTTCCAGTGTGAATTCGCCAGGTCTATATGGTCAGCCATCCAGATAGGTTCTACCTTACATCTGATGGCTCCCAAGTGCAGGAGATCAATTGTAGTACCTTTCAATTAGAAAAGGTTGTCAAACCCACGAGGAGCTAAAGGTATTGGTTAGTAAGATTGATAAATAAAACAATAAAAGATGCAGATGTTTTTGGTATTTTCAGTTGTATAATTGCAAGCAGATAACAGATAGTAGCAAGTGAAAGCTCTCAAAGAGAGAAAGCCCAATCCTCTTATGTGGCAAGAGGACATGCTCAAGTGATGTGTAACTTATATGTGGCAAACGTTCCCGAGGGCGGCATGGATGATGCTAGGCATAGAGATTTATTAAACAGCACGTTGAATATCTTGTCAAGTTTTAATCCTCTTTGGACGGAGCCATAATTAGGTATAGTTAACTAAATAAACTACAACCCCTTATGATGGATCATGTGGCCAAGCAAATGACTGCACAAGAATTATTAAGACCTAAAGTCCCACCATAGCATTATACTCTAAGGTCCCCGATACTAATACCCTCATAATATAACTTCATGACTCGGTCTCAGGTTTACGTGTCCTCCCAAGTCTCCATCAATTCATTACACTACGGTGTTCTCCTATGAGCCCATAAAGGTGAAGTGTTGTGCAGTCGACGTTCGCACAACACCATCATAGAATCACATAAAAAGATAAACTCTTGACAAAATACCAACACATGTCATATATAAATCAATGCCAATTCATCCTATGCCCTCGGGAACATACGGGAACTACTCACAACGTGCGAACATGATCATAATCAGTGGCATAAGTGGTACAACACAATCTGAAATTATAACATCACCACCAAATAATGACAAGTACTCAATCACAAACATGAATAGTAGCACAAGACAAGTATCTAGGGTATAGCAACTCTCAAACTGCGAGGGGAACGGGGTGGATCACGGTGATGATGATGGTGATGGTGCTGGTCTTGATGGGGGTGATGATGTAGAGGCCTCCTCCACGCCAAGGAGGAGAGGTGATGACGATGACGATGATTTCCCCCTTCTCCGGAGTTCCGGAGCAGTAGGATCTGACCCCCTCGGAAGGGATCAGGAGTTTCGCCGCCGCCGCCGCGACCTCGGATGGACTTGGAAAAATTAGGGCGTTACTTTTCGGGCGAGATGAAGGCGTCGATAAAAAGCCCCAGGCGAGGAGGTGCCCGAGGCCAGTTTGGGCTGGTCCCACGCGGCCAGGTACATGGGCCGCGTGGGCCACCCCCATTTGGCCCTCGTGGCTCTCCCCTCTTCGGTCTTCTTCCCTCTGCCTTTCTCCCGATGAAAAACTGACGCAGTATTTTTCCTTTTATTATTTGAGGTCCTGTAGCTCCTGAAACATTAAAGACAAGAAAAAGGAGGTTTTCTGCCTCCCAGAAATTAAATACCAAAAATAGAGACTTTGTATGAAAGTCTCCAAAATCATCTAAAACATGTAGAAACAATCATATAATCATGCAAATAACATTCTAGTATGATACTAAAAGTTATATAAATGATGATATAAAATGCACGTATCAACATCCACCGCGTACTGTTGCAAACATTTTTGACAACTGGTTAAATGGCGTGGATCCTAGGTTTAAACTTTTCAGTAGGGTGGACGCGATTGCCGTTATTTGGTCGATGTGGCTATGTAGAAATGACAAGATTTTTAACGATAAAAATGCTTCTGTTATGCAGGTTATCTATCGGTGTACAGCTACGCTATGAGCATGGTCGGCCCTGCAGCGTGTGGAGCACTGGGACTTATTTTTGGAGGTGGCGTCGAGGCTGGAGGCTGCGGCCAGAGAGTTATTCTCCCGGCATGGATGGCAACATAGACTCCGGATAGACCTTCCCTCATCTTAGGCGGATCTACAATTTCTCACTCTGATATGTAATTCGCCTTTTTATTTTTGTTCTGAACTAGGTACTGGTGAACTGGTGGTTGTGTGCATCTTAGCTATGCAGAGTCCGGGTGTAATGCTTAAACCTTTTAAGTAATAAAATCCCTTTATCTAAAAAAAAGATCGCTTAATTTCATACCACGTCGTGAGGAATAAACACAGTTGCTGTTGCATTTCGTGCAACACCACATATTGCTTTTCGATCTGATGATGTCCTCCATCGTATTCAGCAAGTAGTGCACATCCTTGATTCAGTATTGGCGTACTACACTAGAGAAGTACACAATCTACTTAATTCACAAGAAAATCAACCTTATACCAGGGATAAGATCAAATAACTCAAGTGCATGGTTCCCGTTTCCCTTCCCTGCGCGGTAGCTCCTGGTTGAGGAGCACGACATTGACGTCATGCAAGTCAGCCCGCGAATGTGGTCGCGGTGGAGGAGCTCAGCTCTCTGGCCGGCGTGCTCGACCAGGAGGAACAACGGAGGCGGTCGGGCGCGAGGATGGAGACGACCTCGGGCGGCGGCGCGGGCGGAGGCTCGAGGCATGGCCGTGCTCGCTAGCGGCGGGTCGAGAAGGAGGGGAGCAGGGAGAGAGAGCTTGAGGGAGGGAGCGATGGGGAGCTGGCGGCGGTGCTGGTCAATGCACGAGAGAGAGAGAGAGAGAGAGAGAGAAAGGGGATCGGTCCCCACGTGCGTTGCGTGTGTGGTGGGATTGAAGCAACGGGATTGGTCCACCGCGAAACGTTACCTGCCGACCGTTCTAAACGTAGATTTTCCGAATAAGATGTTTTCTCTTTGTTAGGAAATACCTACAAATCTGAAATTTGAAGTTTTTGGTTGAAGTAAGCAGTCAACGTTCAAGCTAGTGAATCTTAACCCGTAGTGAATAAATTTAGGTAAGTTACCAGGGCATTAGAATGGGTTGGCTTGGGAAATATATTTGTACTAGAACGACACCCCACGCTTGCATGAATACGACCTGCACATTGCCGCATAATATTTCTAGAATTTTTTTGAGTGATTACCTATAGAAGAGCCCATAATTTCGAACAACAACTATATGATTTTTGTCATCGAAAATAATTAGCAAAAAAATCATGGGCGAAACTAATTCCGGTGTTCTACTTGCACATGATTTTATTTGTGTAACTACATAGAGATATGATGTGATCTTATCATTGGACCATCGAAAAAATGATGTGGACAATTTGATGGACTATAAAAAGATTATGTAAATGCTTGCATGGAGGTGGAAAATAATTAATAAATGTTAGTGTGTGATGACATGGACAATTGATTGGTTAAAATAGCAAATGATGTGGATAGCTTGCATGCAAAGATAGAAAAATATTAATTACACTTAGTGGGGTTTTGATTTATAAGAAGTATAGATTATACTAGCTGAAAGTGGGTGCCGTTTTTCCGCACATGTAAATATAATATACACCTGAAAATTCACACTATGTCAGAAAAAATAAAATTCTACTTTGTTGAAATGTACCTATAAAAAATAGATGCAACATAATATCTCAAAAATGAGAAAATTCTACTTTGTTTATAATGTGATTTAGGTGACCATTGCTATGGAATAAAACAATAGAGGTACCGGTTAATATAAATGGTTGTTTATAGGTCGTATGGAAAAACATAATTTGTTGAAATGATCATTTTTTTACTAGTGCAACATATAAAGAAAATATAAGCTGGTTTTATGCTGAAGTACACTTGCTACTTCAGCATGAAAACTAGCTCACTAGAAAAAAAATGGTATAATTCGCCATTTGCCACCATTGCCTCTTTCTCCGCCTTTCCGACAACATTGCAGCTCCTGCTTCCATGAGCGGAGCCCGTGCACAGCAGTCGAAAGTCGTACTTTTTTTTACTGGGAAGAAGTGTTAGTGTGGTAGCTTTAAATTTGCATTATTCCACTTGTGCGTTATTAGGAGAGTAGATGATTGCGTTGTGGTGTTGATCTGAGGGCTGTCACTAGTTGCTTCAAATATGCTTCTTTCTGTTCATTATGAAATTTCTTAGATACATTTCATATATTGTGAATTTAATAGACACATATTTTAGGTTATTTTTTCACTCTTTTTCACTTCGGCACGGTCATCCTCCTCTTAAACTGTAGCTTCGGTCGCCATGGCTTCAAACCTTTTAGGCGTTGGCATTGTCATCGCTCCTATATATGTCCGGTTTATGTGATTTGAACTTGTCAGCTTGAAAAATTTCTTTTTGTGATTGCTCTCGATGGAATCTATATATTATGGGGAGGACATCTCAAGGTGTTTGCAATAAGAATTTTGATAATAAATTGAGAGAATTCCTTATTTGATCCTTCCTTAAAATCGTCTTCCCAATTTGGCCCTAGAAAATAAATTTTTCCCAATTTGACATCTTAATTTCATTTATTTCCTAATATGGCCCTCCAGTGCATTTTGAGCATTAAAAAGACTCTTTTGCCCCTGATAAATTATGTGAAAAAAAAAATTCTCGTTAAGTGTTGGTAAATGTCAGCGCAGCTGCGCTATTTGGTTCTCCGCTATTTCTCTCAGGTGCATCACTGATATATTTTATACTCCGTGTTTCTGTGAATTTTGTACTCTATGCAGTTGTACTACGTCAGTGTACTTTGTACACTTATATATGAGAAAAGTGAAAATAAACGCGGAAAACGTAGTCGCTCGTTCGCGTGTACACTCCGATCGCTCATGCAGCTGCTGGCTAGCTAGTTTCTCTCGTTCCAAGAAACAACCAGCTGCCCCGCTCTGGATGCATACAAAGGAAACGTGGGTGGACCTATTCCAAGAAACAACCAGCTGCCCCAGCTAACCAGGCCATGGCCCGCCCAGAAATTTGGCAAAACAAGTAAGGTAAATGGCAGAACGCGCGCATGCGCTTTTAGTTGGCTTGGGCGCACGCACCTGGTCCGAATGTACGACGCGGAGGCGAGTGAACATGCAAAACTGTTCTGGATTTTTAAAAGTCCATAACTTTCAAACCGAGCAACCAAATTAAAATCGGTTTTCACCGTAATGTTTTGACAATTATTTTTTGAAAAACAATTTTGAGATAAAAACTTACTTTTCAACCAAGCAGTTGCTTTTTAGAAAAACAACTATGTGTGTTGATACAATATATTTTGCAGAGCGAGCGTGATTTTCTCTTATAAAACCACTGACAAGTTGGCCATTCCTTGGATTAAAGACAGCCCCCCTCCTCATCACACTATTTATTTCATGTTTGTGATAGAAAAGCAAGTTTGTAGTACAAAGTTGCTTTTCATGTGAGTTTATATCACAAAGTGTTTATTGTGATAGAAAAGCAACTTTATAGTACAAAGTTGTTTTTTGAAAATATTCATTTGAATATGTCTATAGGAAATTTTGTTTCAAAAAATCTGATGAACAGAAACACGATAGTGAAATCGTTTTGTAATTTTAGCACATGATTTTAGACGCAATGTGATTTTGATTAAAAACAAATCTCCCTTCTCATACCATTGTTTCTTATTTTGTGATACAAAAGCAAGTCTATTGTTTGTTGTACAAAGTTGTTTTTGTCATCGAAAATGAATTTTATAATACAAAGTTCATTTTTTGTCCCAGTTAAAAGTACAAAGTTGTTTCTCGTGATAAAAAACAATTTATAGTACAAAGTTGCTTTTTGTCCCAGTTTATAGTACGAATTTGTTTTTATGATAGAAAAGGCAAATTTATAGTAATATGTTGCTTTTCGTCTCAGTTTATATTACAAAGTTGATTTTTGACAGAAAAGCAAGTTTATAGTAAAAATTTTCTTTCTAACAAGAATTATCAGAATATATACATGTGGGATCTTTATTCGTAGATCTCGTCGCGAGGAAGACTACAGTGAAAACCGATTTTGATTTGGACGCTCCATTTAAAAGTTATGTCTTTTCTAAATCTTGAGATAGGTTTGCATGTGGCTGACGCCATCAATTTTGTCCGTATAGGGTTTCCTTTGCTAGCGTGTAGAATCTTTCCATTTTTCGCGACGCGTGCGCTCTGGCCGGAAAAAGCGCACGTACGCTCTGCAGCAGTGTCCAATAAGTAATTATGTCTATGCGTTAGTGGCCTATCCATCAGCACATATTCGGAATCTCAAAAAAAAAAAAACAAATCAGCACATATTCCCAACCTATACGCTGCCTCGCAGGTCACTCCCAGGATTCATTCGTCTGATCGTCTCGCACTCGCCAGATCGTCGCTAGGTGTAAATATTAGGCCAAGAGAATATGGGGAACCGGGGAAGCAGTCAAGTAGTAGGCAGCATCGTGTGCGCAGCCGAGAGCCTGCGACCAGCCACAAAGTCGATCCTCTGTTGATACAAAAAAATCTTTTCTCCTTTAACCTGGCCTGCCCATTGATTTCTTTGTAGCTCCACCACGGTACCGGCCTGAATTTTTTGCCACATAATTTATCAGGGGCAAAATAGTCTTTTTGATGTTCAAAATGCACTAGAGGGCCATACTGGGAAAAATGAAGTTAAGATGTCAAATAGGGAATAATTTACTTTTTAGGGACAAATAGGGAAGACGATTTTAAGGAAGGGCCAAATAAAGAATTCTCTCTAATAAATTAAAGAATGTATCTCTTCTGAGCTTGGCTTAGTTTCCCTGTAAATTATAGCTTGTGGCTATCAAATAAATAACGTTAAGCATGATGCAGAGTTGCAAACAATGGATTTCTTTACTGCTCAAAACAGTTTTTACGACATCTCTTCTTTTTCTCCGGCTCTATTCTGTAAATCACTTTGATAGAGTGCTACATCAATTGAGTGCACTTGTTGTTCTGGAGCATTTGAACATAATATCTTTTGTCATAGATATGCCGTCTTGCAGAGACAGCAAACAGGATTACTTGCAAAAATCAATCATGGTTGATTACTCTTAAGGGAGTGATTGTAACTTTGGTGAAGACATGTTATGAAAAAATTACTGGATTGTCTGCTTCTATGGTTCATTCTTATTAAGCACATATGCCACAATCAAATAGGTTTAATTGTGTTCTTTATGTTTCCATCCAGTGAATTGGCAGGTTCAACATGAAGCAATCAAGTTTAGTACTTCCCCCGCCCCATAATATAAGATGTTACTAAAACCAATATACTCCTAGATTGGTTATAATATCAACTTTTATTATGTGATGGAGGGAGTATATGATAAAGAATGACATCTCATGTTAATTCTTTCTTTCTACCCACATATGGTATGTGCCCTACGCCTACACTCGTTCTCAGCCTAGGTCTGCAGTCTATGTCTAACTCTTACATCACTTGTGTAGTTTGTGTATCCATATTGCTTGGTGGTAATATATTAGGACAAATAACATGAAATTTCTTTTTTAGTCGAATTGCATATAGTTGTTCTGATACGAATAAGATATTGTTTAACCATGTTTTTAACTTTTGATTTGAAGTGTCTACATGTGGTGCTCCAAAAGTCCCTCGCCTAAGAGATTTGGAGTGTGCTGCTGACAGTATTGTTCCAACTCATTCAAGATTGAATATGTCCGTGGAAAATAAGCCAAATGAAGCCATCGAGGAAAATATACTCAGATTTGCTATTATGTTGGCTTGTCACCCGCCACGTTACGTGGAAAATAATTGCAACTATGGAGAAATTGAGACGACTTGATAAGAAGATGTGTGACCAGCTCCATGGAATACCAGTAGTATTTTGTTACTGCTATCTGTGGTGATAAATCACGTGGTAAGAGGGGCATTTTTAAATATACGAGTTGGTTCATCTTCAATGTCATTTTCTGATTAACTCAGTTTGCAACAAATACCTACAATTGTTAGGAATCATACTGTGGATTTTGGCGTCGATGCCAGTTGTGCAGTTGAACTGATCTGGAATGTGGTAGATGCTTAGTAAGCGGATGTCTTCTTTAGAGTTACATTCGAAGACCATCATATTTGTGTCAAGTTAAATTGTGTGGTGGTTTTATTTTTGTTATTTGACTATTTTTAAGTTTTCTATGCTTTGATGGCTCATTGTGTCCATAATTATTACGATATATTCATAGAGTCGTTCGGGTAGAACTGGCTTTGTTCATTGTAAATGTCTAAATGATGTCACATTGTTTTTTCAAAGAGAAGTATTATTTCATTGTATGAAATAAATATATATAGATATTTATGTCATTTTATTGCAAAATTGGACAGGCGCGGCAACACGCTCCATCATAATCTAGTAATAATGAAAGGCTAACCATTTTCATTCCCAGAATAGTGAAAGGCAGCTCAACAAAACAAATAGTGAAAGGGAGGGGACAGCAGAGTGTGGCGATAGAAACGTGAAGATGCTTGACTTGACGTATCGAAGCTCTCCTGCTGCACAGTCCACACCCCTGCCTATGAAACCCCGTCACACCATCAGGCATCAGTGCATACGTACACGATACCATCGAACTATAGCTCTCAGCACTGTCCTCTGGTTCTTGCTTCATTTGCTCTCCCGGCCGATCATATCACCTCATGGGGAACCTGAAGGAATCAATCCCGGAAGGCGTCGTCTCCCTGCCGGTCATCGACCTCTCCGGCCACCGCGACGAGGTCAGCCGCGCCATCCTTGACGCCGGCAAGAACATCGGCTTCTTCCAGGCTAGTCCAAACTTGGTTATACCTTGCATCATAGCTTTGTTTCGCTACGCGGATGAATTAAGTGGAAAGTGAGTAAGTTAAGCAGGTGATCAACCACGGCGTGACAGAGCAGGCGATGCGAGACATGGAGTCGGCGTGCCGTGAGTTCTTTGCACTGCCGGCGGAGGACAAGGCGGCATTCTACTCGGAAGACAACAACAAGACAAACCGGTACTTCTCCGGCAGCACCTACGAAACTGGCGGCAACAAGTACTGGATGGACTGCCTCCGCCTCGGCTGCTCCATCCCTGCCGGCGACAGCAAGAACAACTGGCCCCACAAGCCCCAAAACCTCCGGTAAAGCATCACGGTCCACTCTCACCATTTTTAGTTTGTTCAGTATCTCACAGGGCCGAAAGAGAGCGATCTTTCTTTCTTGATAGCACGACAGGCTGTAAAACATTTTAGGGGAAAGGTGAGCTATCATATATCACTTTCAACAGGGTTACACATGGTTACAATCGTTCGTTACAATATTAAGAATATTTGATGGAAGGTTATCCATCAGCACGACATCATCTATGAACCTGGCACTACTAGCCAGCGCATCGGCAACCCTATTGATCTCTCTCTAGTCTCTTCTAATCTGTCAAACTTCGACAGCTTCTTGTGAAAACAACAGCTACTTCATAAACTGCACACAAAAGCGATCTGTCACAGAAAATGGATCGGAGGGCATTCACCACAGCAGATCAGTCAGACTCGATGATCGTTGGTGCTGTGTGGTGTTCGCTAGGATCTTGATACCTCTTATCACATCATTAGCGTTCTTGCTATCAGGAATACTGAGACAGGCGGTGAGCAGCACTGTGCCATCACTCCGACAAGCGACAATCACTGAGCTGCCTTGGCGAGTTTCTCTGATAAAAGACTCATCACTCTTCAGCTTGATCCAACCGTCAGGGGGCTTGCACCATTTGAGGTTTTTATCTTGTTTTTCATCCAGCCTGCACTGGGAATATTGGGAGACAGAAATTTTACCTTTCAGGTCGTGGGTGGGAGCATTGGGGTTTCTTGTTTCCCTCAAGTAGGATTGGAAGAAAAGGCATGAACTCGCGATGGAGGCGTCGCCCTTTTGGTGAACGACGCCGAAGCAACCTTCCAGCCGAAGATAGGAACCTTTTGGGGAACATTTGTCTTCCAGATCGTGTCCCAGAGTCGGCGATCGCCATTCAAGGCCAAACTGGGACTGCCCTCATTTTGGTTCTGCTGCTTTAGATGGACGCTAAGCCTACAAGTGATTCTAACCGAGAAAACGCCATTTTTCTCATAGTGCGAAGCCACCCTTTCTTCCGTGTCTCTGGTAGGAATTTTAATGCTTTTAATAGCTTCCACATCATACTCATGGAAGAGTTTCTGAAGCAGAGGTATATCCCAGGTGTTGGACTCCTTTCTAATGAGCTGGTTGGCGCAGTGCAGCCTTGAGTTTTTGTAGCTGCAAATTACTGTAAGACCAAAATCTCTCGGAATCCACCCATCTCTGGGAACGATCTTTATTTGTTATCAGAGTTACCATTTCTGCACTGTTAATGTCCAAAACGTTGATTTTGGAAATCTTGAGGAGAGAGTGAGTATCTGAGAGCGATATGATTTGGCATTGACTCTCTTGCAGGGAGGTCATTGAGAAGTTCACCGTTCTGACAAGAGACATGGGGATGGAGCTGCTGCGGCTGCTGTGCGAGGGCATGGGGCTCCGGCCTGACTACTTCGACGGGGAACTCGGCGGCGCCGACGTGATCGTCACCCTCAACCACTACCCTGCGTGCCCAGACCCGAGCACCATGATCGGCCTGCCGCCTCACTGCGACCGGAACCTCCTCAGCCTCCTCCTCCCCAGCGCAGTCCCCGGCCTCCAGTTCTCCCACAATGGAGAATGGATCGACGTCGAGCCATTGCCCAACGCCTTCATCGTCAACTTCGGCCTCCCACTCGAGGTAACGAATCTATCTATCACTTCGATCGATCTGGTTTTGCCTCAAAATTGCTCATCAGTTACTCCATTGTTGGCTAATCGGTGTGTGTCGCTGCAGGTCGTGACCAATGGCATGCTCAAGAGCATAGAGCACCGTGTGGTGACCAACACGACGACGGCGCGGACGTCGGTGGGCACGTTCATCACGCCGACCAAAGGCTGCCTCATCACCCCCGCTGAGGAGTTCCTTGGCGAGGAGAACCCACCGCGCTACCACGCTGTCACCTACGGCGACTTCAATCGCATCCACAGCATCGCAAAACATGGGTTATCCAGCGTGAAAACGACCAACCTGACGAACATTGAAGAAGCAACGAGCACAAAGGTCTGAAGGCCAAATAAGGATGCTGGCCCTTGCGATTTAAACTCAGCCCCACTGATTCTCCAGTTGTCAAGTCTTCGAAAAATAAGGGCATGTTCATGTGAAGATATGTCGCAATAATTAAGAAACCACGAATAAGGGATGTATCAAAGTTGTCTCAACTATCACCTCACCGCCCGACGGATTGAACAAATATGTATGAACAGTTATTGTCGGATATATACGTATGTTTTCCAATTCGTGCACGGACAAATGTTTTGACCAACAAGATGTATCTGTCTTCAAAATGCAAATTTCACTGGAGAAAATACAAAAAAGGAGGGATTGAGCCAAGAAATTCAGCCCATGATTAAAACAGAAAAAAAAACCAAAATAGGTAGATGGGTTGCAGTGGGCAATGCTCCTAGCTAGGCTGGATGCGTCTGGCTGGCCCCATTGGGTCGGCTCACTTTTGTTTCCTGATTTTTTTTAGGCCTTCAATGGGCTCAAAACATTTCAATAAATTCCCTCAAAATGAAAAGTTCGAAAAGTATATTCCTACTTATGGCACCCATTTTCCAAAACCAAAGTTAGAAAATATCATTTTATTTCGATATTTATTGTAAATTGAAACCATTGTAGGTGAATATGTAGCCATTTTATTTCTGTATTTATTTGAAAATTAATCTTGTTCTATCTATTAAATAATTTGTTTTTGGTTGGACCTTAATTTTCACTCAAACACAAATGGTTGAAATTAACCCAAATACAAGTAAGTTGGGTTTATATAAAAATTTCACAACCAAGATTTATAATCTGGATACTCATGTTAATCCGCTCTTTTTTACAACAAGGTGGGAAAAGGTTTAAACAAATCCCCAAAAGGTTCTTTCTCCATAAATTGCTGCGGTGGTCGGTGGTAGAGGCCGGCATCCTCAACGTCTCTGAAGACTTGGAGTAGGTTAGGTTTAGGATAGTTTTAAATGTTAGCTTAAGTTTCGTTCAAATCCATTGTTAAATATCAAGATATTTATATGAAAATGGTTCCCGTCATTTATATTTGTGTGTATCTTTAAAAAAAACCTTTTAGGGCAGCCGCCCCTATCCGGCCGGACTAAGTGTCCGGGCGCCTCCAAAGCCCCAACTGGTCATGTCCACCTCCTCGTTCGCGTGGCGTCACATCGCCCCACCTTGTCGTCCCCGACGAGGTTGTCGTCGTCATCCGAGTAGTCGCGA
Source organism: Poa pratensis (assembly GCA_947311845.1). Classification (NCBI taxonomy): domain Eukaryota; kingdom Viridiplantae; phylum Streptophyta; class Magnoliopsida; order Poales; family Poaceae; genus Poa; species Poa pratensis. The sequence goes on along the minus strand of CAMZMU010000097.1, from coordinate 37,265,312 downwards.
GGAGGGGCTGCCGGTAGCATAAGCGTCAATTGGGAACGCGGCATGCAGTCAAGAGCGGCTCAAGTCGACAGTCGCGCCCGAGCTACGCAACCGCGTGTTTCCACGAAGACAGATGTCCATGGGCACGCACCTGCTTCGACTGCGCCGTGTGGCAGCACACATCCTCCTCCTCGGTGGAGAGAGAGCTTTATGGCCGCGCGGCGACGCGGCTAGAAGGACGCGTGAGTTGTTCACCGGCCACATCGGAACTCGTGGGGGATGGATGAGGTGGAGGCTGGGCGTCGGACTTGGTCGGAGGTGGCCAAATCTCACGTTATACTGCTACTCAGTAGGTATATCTGCCTGATTTTTACAGTTACTCCCATTTTAATGGGTCTCCTAGAGGTGCTCTAAGTACCGAATCTGTCCAGTTGCTGTTGTTTTGACATTTGTGGCCGCGGGCGCGTAGCAAAGGCATATAGGCTGGCGCATCGGCGCGAAGCAAAAGTAGGGAAAGAGTTTCACGAGCCGCGTGTAGGTGTTGAATCTGAAACTAATTAACACAGACCGTTGAATCGAACCTTACACCAACAAACGCACCTATATATAACACGTAGCTAGTCACGTGTACGCGTCACGCACTCGATCAGGAAGAGTACACAGCATGCCTAGCTGCGCGGTTAACTGGACGGTAGCTAGCCGCTGGTATAAAAACCCGGCCGGAGAAGCACGGTGGATCGTCAAGCCTAAAGCTAGCTACTCCATCGATATTCCCCATCGGAATGGCGGACGAGGAAAGAGGAGCGGCGCCGCTGCTTGTTCCGGCGTCGTCGGCGGCGAGGTATTACCACGAGGCGGGGTGCCCCGGTTGCGCGCAGGACCGGAGGAAGGAGAGCTAGCTCCGGCGGGAGGATCCCGTACAAGGAGCTCTTCTTCGTCGGCCTCACCAGCCTCGCCTCATGTACGTACATTATGATCTTTCCAAGAGTAGAAATTGGGTTTTGAGAATGCTATTGGTGTGGACTGCACTGGTCTCAGTGGGGGACTGGTGCTCATGTGGAGAACAGGCAACATTGTGCGATTGAAATCAAAAAACAAGTCGCACATTGATGTCCTGGTCAGCAATGATGAACTGTCTGGTGGTGAGTGGCGGTTTACTGGGTTTTATGGTGAGCCGCGGCGTGAACATCGCAAGGAGTCTTGGTACCTGATGAGATTTCTGCGTAGTGTCACTAATCTTCCGTGGCTCTGTGCTGGGGACTTTAATGAGGTGTTGGCTCAAGAGGAACATTTTGGTCGGAACCTTCGTGAAGACTGGCAAATGGAGGGTTTTCAGGATGCTGTGAACGGCTGTGGTCTCACGGATTTGGGGTTTGCTGGGCTGCCCTTTACGTGGGACAATCGGCAGGACGGACAAAACAATGTCAAAGCTCGGCTTGATAGAGCTTTGGGTGATGAGAAGTTCGTGAACAGGTTTGGGGCTACGTCAATAACCCATATTCAGACCTTCGAATCTGATCATAGTGCTCTGATTATTGAAGTGCAAAAAGCTGGGCTGCGGGCAGTTGGGAGGAGTGGCAAGCAATTTCGGTATGAAAATATGTGGAACCGAGATCCTAGCTACTTAACAACTGTGAATGCCAACTGGGAGCCGGGAGGAGATGGTCTCTTGGGTCTGAGATCTTCTCTGTCTAAACTGAAGGGCTCTCTCCAAACTTGGAGCTAGGAGGTGTTTGGATCTGTCAAAGGGCAGCTAAAGGAAGCTAGAAAACGGCTCGAGGTTATCAGAGCACACTGTCTCTACTCTGGACCTACTAGAGCTGAGCGGGAGCTGCTAAAGCGCATCTCTGAACTTTTGGCTCGAGAGGAAGCTATGATGCGCCAGCGCTCTAGGATACAATGGTTAGCTGAAGGAGATCGTAATACTCGGTTCTTCCATGCCAAATGCAGGGAGAGAGTGCAGCGCAATAGGATCCATCATCTGAAGAAACCTGACGGTTCAATCTGTGATGATCAACAAGGAACTATTAAGTTGGCTACGGATTTCTTTGTCGACCTTTTTAGTACTCAAGGCATTGTCAACCCTGATGCTATTCTGCAGTTTGTTCCCAACAAAGTCACAAATGAAATGAATGAGATGCTTGGAAAGCCCTTTACCCCAAAGGAAATCAGTCAGGCCTTGTTCATGATGAAACCGAACAAATCTCCCGGCCGGATGGCTTCACGGCGGGCTTTTTTCCAAAGACATTGGTCCTTGGTGGGTGATGTGGTGTGCGAGGCTGTCCTGCAATTTCTGGAAGGTGGCCCTATGCCCACTGAAATTAATGAAACTGTGTTGGTGCTGATTCCAAAAGTGAAGCATCCACAGGACATGTCTCAGTTCAGACCGATTGCGCTCTGCAATGTGATTTACAAAATTTGCTCCAAAGTCCTGGCTAATCGTCTTCGTTTGGTCCTGGATGAGATTATTGCTGAGGAACAAAGTGCTTTTGTCCCTGGGAGACTTATTTCTGATAACGTGCTCACAGCCTTTGAATGTATCCATTACCTGAAAAAGAAGAAAGGGAAGTCTGGGGCCTGCGCTATCAAGCTGGATATGGCAAAGGCATATGATCGAGTGGAGTGGAGCTATCTTAGGGGAATTATGCACAAGCTGGGCTTTGCGGAGAGCTGGGTAAATCTGATTATGAGATGTGTGGAGACTGTCAGTTTCTCTGTGAAAGTCAATGGGATTTATCTGAGGTCTTCCTCCCTTCTAGGGGCATCAGACAAGGCGACCCAATATCTCCCTACTTATTTCTCCTCTGTGGTGAAGGTTTTTCTTGCCTTCTCAAGTTTTCTGGTTTAATGTTCTGTCCAAAGGCATTAGGGTGGGAATCCATGCCCCTTGGATCTCGCATCTTTTATTTGCTGACGATTGTCTTGTGTTCACCCAAGCTTCTTTGAGTGGTGCAGACAGACTGCAACATATTCTGGACACGTACCACAGGGGTTCGGGCCAGCTGGTGAATAGATCAAAATCAGCCATCTTTTTTAGCAAAAACTGCAGTGAAGATGTTAAACCTGTTATGCCGGAGAGGCTGTCCATTGACCGTGAAGCTTTAGAGGAAAGATATCTCGGCATGCCCACGGCTCTAGGGAGGCAAACTGTCTCGGCCTTTGAGAAAATCTGGGCATGCATAAAAAAGCTCGTGGGAGGCTGGTGTGAGAAATTCTTAAATCCTGCTGGCAGGGAGATGCTGATCAAAGCGATTGCCCAGGCCATCCCAATTTATTCTATGAGCTGTTTCTCCCTCTCAAAAACTACTTGCAAAAAGATTATGTCAATTGTGGCGAACTTTTGGTGGGGAGGAGACGGGGAAAATAGGAAGATGCACTGGAGCAGATGGTCGGAATTAACCCAGCCAAAAGCCAATGGTGGTATGGGTTTTAAAGACCTTGGTCTGTTCAACATTGCTATGCTGGGGAAACAGGGTTGGCGCCTCATGACAAACCCTAATTCCTTGTGTGCTAAGGTGCTCAAAGGCAAATATTTTCATGACTGTGACTTCCTCCAAGCGCGTCAGAAGAAGAGATCTTCGCATACTTGGCGTGCAATCTTAAAGGGTAGGAAAGTGCTTGAATTGGGTCTTATAAAGCGCATTGGTAAAGGTGATGAAACTAAAATCTGGGAAGATAGATGGATCCCGGATGTGCCTGGGTGCAGGCCTTTATGTAAACCTCCTGGTGCCGAGGCTGTGGTTGTTAATGATCTCCTGTCTCCTGATGGCCGAAGCTGGAATGAGGATGCCCTCAGTACAAACCTGTTGTTTCCTGATGTCCTTGCGGTTAAAAGGATTCAGCTTGGCTCTCTCCGTGCTGATGTGTGGGCGTGGGAAGGGGAAAAGAATGGAATCTACTCTGTGAGATCTGCCTACAAACTCCTGGCTGCAAATGAGAGGATCTCGGTGCTCCATGACCAACAGTTTGCGTGCCCATCCTTTGATGAAGCAAACCGTATTTGGTGCAAAATTTGGAAGATGGCTATACCCCCCAAGATCAAGGCCTTCTGGTGGAGAGTGACTCATAACTTTGTTCTGGTGAGAGCTATTCTTCATAAGCGGCATATGGAAGACCATGCGAACTGCCTTGACTGTGGTGCTGCTGTGGATAATGTGTTTCATGCCCTGACTGTCTGCCCGTTATCGAAGCAATTCTGGAGTCATTTTAGGGAGTTGTTTGATATAAAGCTCCCTCACTTACATCCTCTAACCTGGGCAACTGACCTCTTGGATGGATCCCTGTGTCCATCCCCGGATGCTTGTGCTATCCTCTGCGGTATGTGGGCGGTCTGGAAAGCTCGCACTGATCGCCGCCATGGCAAAACACCCCTGAATTTAGAGGCGGCTTGCAGATGGGCTCGAGACACTGCAGCTGATCTTGTTACCGAGGCGAGAAATCTGGGTGGCGCTGCTCTTCTGAAGCCTGCTATCTGGTCTCCTCCTCCTCTTGGTGTTGTTAAAGTGAACGTGGATGCTGCCTTTGACCAGAAAGGGTTGCAAGGGGCGACTGGGATGGTGATCACAGACCATGATGGCTGTTTTATAGCTGCTAAAGCAAAAAGGTATGATAATTTACCTAATGTGCTGGTGGCTGAGGCCCTTGCCTGCAGAGATGGTGTCCAGCTTTGCCATGATGCCAAGGCCGTTCATGTGGTCCTTGAATCTGACTGTCAGGGTCTGATCGATCTATGGAAGACCAGGGAGAAGAATAGATCGGAGGTCCTTTCGTTCCTCAGTGACATTCAAGACATATCAAAGGAATTTACTTCCTTTAGTTTCACCTACATCGGGCGAGCTGCTAACATGGTGGCTCACCGTTTGGCTAAGCAAACTTCTGTTGCTAGACCGGAGAGTACCTGGTACACCAGGCTCCGACTTGTATTACCTCATGTATTCAGCACGATAACTCTATGGTTGCTGTTTAATATATCTACTTTAACTCGCAAAAAAAAAAGAGTAGATTCATTACAATCTTTCTATGCCATGCATCCCCTGTAGTTTTTGGCTGAGTTAATTCGTGTCTGTGTTACTCCTAAAGCTTCGACAGGGTTGACAGCCACCTATTTGGATGATGAGGAAGCGATTGCCACATCAGATGGTCAGCTTCTCTCTCATCTAATTGGTGAAGTGTCGGGGAGGGCTTGGATGACGATGGGTTGAGCTCATTGTATGAGTTAAAAATGACCAGTCGGAAATCTAAATCTTCCACCAACAAGTCCCGGAAACGGGCCAAGTTATCCAAATCCCCACGGTTTCCCGATGAATGGCATGTTTGCAAATAGCAGAGGTCTTGGTGACTTGGCTAAACATTTGCACTTTGCTGGTTCTATTCGGGACCATAATTTGGATTTCTTAGCTATTTCTGAGACGGGTAGACGTGAGTTTTCACAAGCTCTATTGAACCGAATTTCGGGCGGTATAGAGTTTGATTGGTACTCGCGTCCCCCTCATGGCCGCTCCGGAGGCATTCTACTAGGCGTCAGGACTGATACCATGGAAGTGTTGGATGTTACGGATGGCGATTTTCATATCAAAATGCACATCCGTAATAAGACCGACAATTTCATTTGGAGTCTTGTAGCTGTGTATGGGCCGGCTCAGGAGGTGGCTAAGACTGCTTTTCTCTGTGAAATGGTAAATGTGGCAAAAGATAACCCTCACCCTCTTATCATCGGTGGGGACTTCAATCTGCTACGTTTTCCGTTTGAGAAAAGCAAGGGTCGGTTCGACAACCGTTGGCCTCTGTTGTTCAACGCAGTCATTGACAGCCTGAACTTACAAGAGATCACAATGGTGGGGAGACAGTTTACTTGAGCTAATTCTCTCCCCGAACCCACATACGAGTAACTAGACCGTGTCCTGATGGATACTGATTGGGAATCTAGGTTCCCGTTGGTGTCGGTACGGGCTCTAGAACGTATTGAGGGTTTGTCGGATCATGCTCCCATTCTTTTGACCACTAGAGAGCCTAGACCGCAGTGTAAACCTCGGTTCAAGTTTGAGCTTGGTTGGTTACACCGCGAGGGTTTTCATGAGATGGTTAAAATAATCTGGGAAAGCCAGTTGCGGGTGATACGCCTATCCAGCGATGGAACATAAGATACGTGCTGTTCGCACTCACCTCGTTGGTTGGGCTCGTCATACTGCTGGTTTACTTAAAAAAGAAAAAGTACGACTTTCCTCGATTATCGATGCTCTAGAACCATTAGCAGAAGTTCGGTTACTATCCGCGCAAGAGATTGAGTTAAAGAGCCAATCCAATGCACAGATAGCGAAACTACTGCGCGAGGAGGAGTTAAAATGGTATCAACGTTCTAAAGCACAATTAATTCTAGAAGGAGACTCGAATACTCGATATTTCCATAGTATTGCCAATGGCAGACATAGGAAAAAGCGTATTCATTCTCTGGTCCAGGATGAAGGAACGATTGAGGGCCATGAACAACTAAAGTCGTATATTACAAATTACTATAAATGCATGTTCGGTGCCCCAGAGGAAGGCAATTTCTCTTTGGATGAGTCTCGAACAGATGATATACCCCAGGTTTCAGATGATGAGAATAGCCTACTTACTAAACCCTATTCAGAGGAGGAAGTAGAAAGGCGGTTTTCCAAATGAAACATAATACAGCACCTGGACCTGATGGTTTCCCTGCCGAGTTCTATCAGAACTTTTGGGATGTTATCAAGGTCGATTTGCTTCAACTGTTCGCCAGTCTTCACAATAGACAACTAGAGTTGTTTCGTCTCAATTTTGGGAGATAATTTTATTACCTAAGGTTAACGAGGCAGAAAGGATCCAACAGTTTAGACCATATGCCTCCTTAATGTTAGTTTTAAAATTTCACCAAAGTGGCTACGATTCGACTGAACAGTGTGGCAGATCATGTGGTTCGTCCGTCTCAGACGGCTTTTATGCAAGGTCGCAACATCCTTGATGGAGTAGCGGTCCTACATGAAACTGTTCACGAACTACATAGGAAAAAGTTGAACGGGGTAATTCTTAAAATTGATTTTGAGAAAGCTTATGATAAAATTAAGTGGTCTTTCATCCAGCAGACCCTCAGGATGAAAGGTTTTTCTACTGAGTGGCGCGCGTTAATTGATAGCTTTGTTTCCGGAGGAAGTGTAGCCATTAAGGTCAATGATGACACGGCAAATACTTTCAAACGAAAAAAGCCTCAGACAGGGTGACCCGTTATCGCCAATTCTATTTAATATAGTGGCTGATATGCTGGCTATCTTGATCGAACGCGCTAAAACTGAGGGTCAAATTGAAGGCGTGATCCCCACCTTGTTGATGGTGGATTATCGATTCTTCAATATGCTGATGATACAATTCTTTTTATGGATCATGATATCGAAAAAGCTCGTAACCTAAAGTTGATTTTGTCAGCTTTCGAGCAACTTTCGGGTCTTAAGATAATTTCCATAAAAGTGAATTGTTTTGCTTTGGTGAGGCTCGAGAAAACGCCGCCTTGTATGCTGATTTTTGGCTGTGAGCAAGGACAATTTCCATCAACTATTTGGGTATTCCGATTCATTATCGGAGACTTACAAATGCTGAATGGAAAAGGGGGGAAAGGCTTCAATTACGTTTAAATAGCTGGAAAGGCAAACTCTTATCCCTGGGTGGAAGATTGGTTCTCATAAACTCGGTACTAACGAACATGGTACTGTACATGATTTCATTCTTCCAATTGCCTAAAGGAGTCTTAAAACGATTGGATTATTTTCGATCTAGATTCTTTTGGCAAGGGGATTGTGAGAAGAAAAAATATCGACTGACTAAATGGAGTGTGGTTTGCTGCCCTAAGACCAAGGAGGGCTCGGAGTTCATGACCTGGGGTCAAGAATAGAGCCTTGCTAGGTAAGTGGCTATTTAAACTTCTGTCTGAAGACGGAGTTTGGTGAACCCTCCTCAGGAGAAAGTATGTGGGAGATCAAGCTGTTTCTCAGGTTCTTTGGAAACCTGGCGATTCACACTTCTGGGCATGCCTTATGGCTACAACGAAGTTCTTTTTTCCACATGGATCGTTCTCAATTAGGGATGGATCGGAAATTCGCTTCTGGGAGGATAAATGGCTAGGCCATTCTACCCTCAAAGAACAATATCCGGCTCTTTATTCTATTGTACGAAACAAAAGCGACACCATCGCGAAGGTGTTGGGTACTTACCCACTAGATGTATCGTTCAGGAGAAGTTTACTTGGAACAAGGCAAGCATCCTGGAATGCTTTGCTCATTCGATTGGATTCAGTTCAATTGTCGGATGGTCCAGATAAATTTCAATGGAATCTTACGAAGAATGGTAAATTCTCGGTTGATTCCATGTATAGAGCACTAATTCTACCCGAAGTTCCAGTCGATAGTAGGAATAATAACAAAATTTGGCACATGAAGATACCGCTAAAAACCAAAGTGTTTGCGTGGTATCTTCGCCGAGGTGTAATTCTTACAAAAGACAACTTTGCCAAGCGCAATTGGCATGGAAGTAAAAAGTGTGTATTCTGTTCCCATGACGAGACTATTACACACTTATTCTTTCAATGCGAGTTCGCCAGGTCTATATGATCAGCCATCCAGATAGGTTCTACCTTACATCCACCGCGCACTGTTACAAACATTTTTGGCAACTGGTTAAATGGAGTGGATTCTAGGTTTAAACTCTTCTGTAGGGTGGACGCGATTGCTGTTATTTGGTCGTTGTGGCTATGTAGGAATGACAAGGTTTTTAATGATATAAATGCTTCTGTTATGCAGGTTATCTATCGGTGTACAGCTACGCTACGAGTATGGTCGGCCCTGCAGCGTGTGGTGCACCGGGACTTATTTTTGGAGGTGGCGTCGAGGCTGGAGGCTGCGGCCAGGGAGTTAATTTCCCGGCATGGATGGCAACATAGACTCCGGATAGACCTACCAGCATCTTAGGCGGATCTACAATTTCTCATTTTGATATGTAATTCGTCTTTTATTTCTTGTCGAATTGAGTACTGTTGAACTTGTGGCTGTGTGCATCTTAGCTATGCAGAGGCAGGGTGTAATGCTTAAAACTCTTGAGTAATAAAAACCCTTTATCTACTAAAAAAATTCGTGTCTACGTGATGGACATGTACCATGTTTCCGGCCGCCGTACGCCGATAGGACACCATACCATACTACCGCAGGCAGGTCACTTGATAGACAAGCTACAAGAAAGGCAGGTCCCTGGCCGTACGGTGCTACTTTCGTCCCGTGACTAGACAGTTATAGCACGGACGTCACGGCGGACACTACTTATGTACTTACTCTGATCCATATTAATTTCACTAATTTACGTCCATATTAATTTTTGATAGTTCAATATGAAATCTTTACTAAATCAGCTACAATTAATATGGATCGAAAGGAGTAGCAAACATTTGTAGGTGCTCTACTTAAACGGCCTATAACTTTATTTTTGTACCACTGAGAACGTCACGGGAGGATATGATTTCTATAGGAAAATTTCCAACGGTACCATTTAGAACAAATGAATAGAAATCTTACATTTCTTTCAAATTCCTACGGAATGAGCGATTCCATAATATGTTTTTTTTAGGAAACCAAATATGAGGTCTCACCTCACGTTTTCATCTCCCCGTGTCTAAAACTACTGTGCTTTTCTTGCGTGACCACACTTTAATTTTATCCTATGATTTTAGTTCATGTAAGAATCTAAAAAACATGATATCTCAATTTCTACATTTTTCTATTCCTGTGTTTTTACTCCCTGCGTTCCAAACGGGGCCTAACTCTCCAAAGAACATACACATATTGAAGAATACCAGAATTTTCAATTTATTAGAAAAAACTATATTATAACTATACTCCTAAGCTTGTACTACAATAATTGGGCAAATAGTTTGATCAATGTTCCGTTATACTACTGAGTAGGTATAATGCCAACAAAGTTACCCATGCAAGTCAAGTCAAAATACATTTTTTTCTTTGATAAAAGGTATTTTATTACTCAAAGTATCACGAGGATACAAAATAGATTACACCCAGCTTCTCTTAGGATGCACATGTTGCATCCCGCCAGTTTTGTTTCTTCAAATTCGGACATTGACAGGTTTTCTAATATGTCGCCACTGCCATTATCCATCGATTTACATATGTATGAAACCACAGTAGACTGTTCAGTCCGGTTAAGTGCATTTCTAATATATGTCTACTGCAAAAAAAGGTTCTTGCAATCTCCTCAACACTGTGATGGGCAGACTTTTTAAAATGGGGTTCAAAAATGGATTTGCCCAAATCTCTCAAAACCAGTAATTTCTGCTGATTTATTGTGTTTGTTCTCTCTTAATATATAACATGGAGTTCTCCTGAGTGGTCCAAAAAAAAAAACAGCGGAGACAAAATCCAAGTGAGATGGTTGGTTATTTCAACAAAATGACTTGACGAAGTGTAGCCGGCTTAGAATGGTTTAGAAAAACCATTGATGAACATTCCTAAACTCTACTCATTTTCTGGTGACGCGCGCGGAACACCGCACAAATCGAAAATGATCCCTAAACCCATGGAAGCGTGCAAGCCCAACAGGAAATGCATCAAGTTATTTTTGGGCCTGCATGAAAAATTGAACAAACAGCGTCAATTGTTTTTACTAGAGAACCCATATGGTCGTAACTTTGCATCAAATTTGTTAAGACTTTATTCCATGACGCCACGCGTGATTATTTTTCAAAGAGAATCAAAACTTTTTGGAGTGAAGAAACACATCCGAAATATAAGGCGCGAACGACCGAGAAACCGTCGGAGCAGAGCAATCATCTGCTCAGATCCGGCAGCATGCATGAAGAAATTAAGCAACTAAGAGTAGCATGGGCTACCACATGTTGGTTGTTCCATGATCATGTGTACTTGTTTCTACTCTCGGATTCTTCCTTTGCATACATCCTCCATGTTCACCTAACGCATTTCCAGTGCAATATTTGTTCCCCATTCTGACAATATATGCTCTTTGTTTGTCTTTTTCAGCTTTGTTCAATCGACTACTTACTTAAATGAAATAAGAACCCCCCAATCACGTGCATCTTTCCCTTTATGTATTTCATGGTATGCATTAATTCTCAGCCTACCTCATTAACTAATCTGTAGATCAAGTTGCATACTCCCCCGTATCAAAATATACGATGTTCTACCTACTTTTGTCCCACATGTATGTAGACATATTTTAGTGCAAGATTCATGTGAACCAAAAGTAGGTAGAACGTATTATATTTTGATATGGAGGGAGTAGTAGATTAGGTTACTTTTGTTTTGTGTACTCAATCTAGAAAAGTTACGAATCTTAAAATAAACAGAAACTAGTTAATATTATATGCACGCAGCACACAAGTCCATACCAACAAAAATAACAATTATAAGTGAAGTTTATATGTAGATAAAGATTTGAAATTAGTTTAATGCATAGCCTAATTGTCTCCTAGAGGTGCACCAACTTGTCACACCTGATGTTACTACTTTGCTCTACAATTCACACTTGTAAATTAGATTGGTTTTTTCCGATAAATATTTGAAATTAGTTTAATGCATAGCCTAATCGCAGATGCAATCCCTAATCATGGTTGTATGAATCATAATATCTCTTACTTCATGCAAATAATATCTCTTTATTTTTTAAGAACATCTCATCTCCTCGTACCCCGTTATACAGATTAGAGACCTCCACATTGCAAAAAACAGAGGAAGATATTGGATCTTATGCTGGTTTTCTTGGTATGGTTTTTGGCTCCTTTGTTTAAAAATAATTCATCGTAGTCTTGCTTGTCTCGGACATTGTGCTTTACATGTCAAATATATTTAACTGCATATAAATGAAATTTGTATGTTGTTGTTTTCAAATGTAGCTTCTTCATACATGGTCGGCAGAGCCTTTTCTGCGATTTTTTGGGTAATGTTGCGGACCGTATTGGACGGAAGCCTGTCATTGTATTTTCCATCTTCTCTGTGTAAGTATAACATGAGTTCAAATTCTTTTATAACAAGAACTCTGATTAAACTTCGCAACATTTTTTTATCTTGCTATTCAGTAACTCATTGATCACTTAGTGAGCTTTTGTTATCACAGCGTCATATTTAACACACTGTTCGGGCTAAGTACAGAGTACTGGATGGCAATATCTACAAGACTTGTTCTAGGCTCTCTAAATGGTTTACTTGCTCCAATAAAGGTACTAAAATTACCAGTTTCAACACGAAGGCATATCAATCCTGATTACATATATTTATTAACCATGCAGGCTTATGCTGTTGAAGTTTGTCGAACTGAACATCAAGCTATTGGGCTCTCAGTTGTAATATCTCGAGCAACTCTGCGTTATTTGCTCATGTTCTTATTGTTATTCTATTGCACTAACATAATTTTGTTTCTCTAAAGATAAACACAGCGTGGGGTTTGGGTCTTGTTATTGGTCCAGCTCTTGGAGGCTACCTAGCTCAGGTACTAATGTACTCCCTCCGTTCACAAAAGGATGTCTCAACTCTCAACCAACTCTAAAATCGGATGTATCTAGACATAATTTAGTGTGTAGATACATCCAAATTTGAAGTTAGTTGAGACATCCTTTTATGAACGGAGGGAGTATATAAATGAACGTGCATTGCACTTGTACGCTTGCTAGGTCGACAAAATTGAAGAGATGAACTGCTTTCATTTTCTTACGTACCCCACTCTCCTTTTGGCAGCCAGCTGAAAAATACCCAGAAACTTTTTCCAAGGAGTCAGTTTTCGGGAGGTAGATCCTGAAAGAACATGATATAGTCATTTAACAAACTGCTAGCGATTATGGTCGCACGCAGTACATGCTCATGGTATCATGTCTAATTTATTGGATTTATTTTGCAGGTTCCCGTATCTCTTACCTTGTCTAGGGGTGTCATTGTTTGCTGCTATAGTTCTAATAATAAGTTGTATATGGATGCCGGTATGTATAGTTTCACTCTCCTCATCTAATCTTTCTTTAGCTAATGCTAATAGAAGATGCTAATAGAAACTATTAATATTACTTGACATTAGGTGTAGCCTGACCAATTTTTTTATTCCGTATCATTATCAATACTGAAAATGCCATGCTTATATGCCTTTAATAAATATTTCATGGGCACATATACTGGTATGTTATTTTAATCAAGATCCCCTAATGTGAAAATGTTGATATGGTAATGGAACTGACAGGAGACTATGCACAAACACAAAAATTCAGAAAAGGATACCCGAATAGTCAAAGGATTGCAATCAGATTTGAATTCACCTCCCAAGAAGAGCTTGCTCCAGAATTGGCCATGGATGTCAACAATGGTCCCCTATTGTTTCTTTGCTCTTCATGACACTGCTTATAGCGAGGTAAATTTTGTTTCTGAATTATTTTCCTTTTTGCGTTCTGCTACTAAATGACAGATTTCGAGTTCATCTAAATGCTATTCAATTATATTTCTCAAATTACCTTGTCTACCGCTTATGTTCAGCTTTGATAATTATAATTGAATAACTCTATAGCTATCATGGGTCTCTTTTCAATACTAGATACTATCCTTGTGGGCTGTCAGTGACAGAAAGTATGGTGGTCTTAGCTTCTCATCTGAAGATATTGGTGCAGTTCTTGCTGTGGCAGGTATTGCATCCCTGTGCCTTTACTTAATGTTTATACCTTTTGAATTTTATTAAATTTAAAGGTGTGTGTTTGTATCACTGGGTGAGCTGTTTTCTCCTCTCGACCAGGTGCTAGTCTTCTTGTATATCAGCTAATCATATATCACTGGGTTAATAAATTTCTGGGACCAGTCACTTCGTCGCGTGTTGCTTCTGTGAGTAATCTCCTATTGTGCCTTTCAAATAAACTAATAACTGGAGTTCGTGATCATCACTGATAATTTGAAATTCATGCTGTAGGTTCTGTCTATACTTTTTTTTTTGCGAGGAAACCAGAGCAATTACAGGAAGAGCAATACAGAAAGATCCTCAAAGAAGAAAGAAAAAACAAAACCGTCCTTCTGCAACCCGGAGATGTCGACGATGAGCAGAACGTGCCGTGGCGCGCCGCCGCCGCGTCTTCCTTCAAGCCTTGGATCAGAAGACGCCCCCAGGCGGACGGGAAGTCGCCGGACCTCGAACTCCATGGAGCCTCCATCCAGCTCCCGCTTCTTCTCCTTCGTCTTCCTGCAGCCGCTTCATCTTCGAGATCGTCGACCCAGATCCGCTGCCACGCCAGATCTGGGAAGGGGAAGGCGCTCCCAGTGGATCTAGCGATCCCAGGGAGCGAAGGGGCAGGCACGGCACCGCGGATCTCCACCGAGCTCCGCCGCGAGAGGAGGAACACACCTGCACCAAAACACCAACGGCTCCAACCCTCCAAAACGTATCCCTTTATTATTGTCAGTACTTATCCCTTTATGACATACTTATCTGGAGCCAAACTTTCTTTCGCTCTATACTCTGCAGCCCTGATCAAAAGTATTGTTGCAGTAAGTAATCCACTGTACTTTCTTCCGCTCAAAGTTACTTTATATTATGTCACTACACCACATGAAAGCCAATGGATGGAAAGGAGTTCATGCATATCTCCCTTTTTTTGGTTATACCTTTGAAACGGCTGACCACCCATGCCGGCTGGTATACATATCTCCCTTTAACATAACGATTCACTACTTTCTGCCAAATTTCTTGTTCACGTGCTTACCAACGGTCAAGGTAGATACAAGAATTGTTCGACTGCCAAACATGTATCTGAGTGTATCTAATCCTTGTATACATACTTGTACAGATTACTGCCAGTACAGGAATTTGCCTTCTCCAGAACAGTGCTGTGGTATGTACATATATAACCAAGAAAAAATATTTCAGTAGCGTGTTTGCATCAATAAAATTGGATAAGAGGATGTTCCTGAATTTTAATACAGCCTCAAGAACACAGAGGCACTGCGAACGGTATAGCAACAACCGCCATGTCATTTTTCAAGGCAATTGCTCCAACCTCTTTCTCATCACATCTTTTTCCATAGACACAGTGCAATATGTGAAACAATTATTCTTTTGAATTCGGTTTTGAGCTACAGGCTGTAATTATGGTGCTGAAAAACTCTTATATTGCCTAATGTTGTTACTGGATCAACACAGATTCTCGTGGGCGCAGAAACATCAGGACAGCACCTTCTTCCCAGGTAAACCTATCAATCTGCACTGTGTCTTTCATCATAAGTACTCCCTCCATATCAAAATATAAGACTCTCTACCTACTTTCTGCACACATGTATCTAGACATATTTTAGTGTAAGATTCACATGAACCTTGCACTAAAACATGTCTAGATACATGTGTGTAGAAATAGGTAGAGAGTCTTATATTTTGATACAGAGGGAGTAGTATCTTAGTTTTTTCACCTGAAAACTTCCAGTCTCGCGACATCGTAACATCTACTGTGCGCCGATTCATGTTGTTTCGGTTAGAGATTTGGGAGATAGAGACGTAGAAGAGGTATTTGTGTTGATCAGGTTTAGTCTGCTGACTGCAGGTGATCAAGTGGTGTTCTTGGCGCTGAATTTGGTGCAGCTACTTGGGCTCATATTTCTCTTCGAGCCTTTCCTGGTATTACCTGCTGTGGGATAATAATGCAGATAGGGACAAGAGCGGAAAGGATCGTCACCTGTCATTATTTTGTAATAGCAGAAATGTTCACCCAATTTCATTTTATTTCTTGTAACAGCAACATGTAATATTAACAGAAACGTTGGTTCAATTATATTTTATATTTTCTTGTAAATGTTTCAAACATGATGAATACAGTGATGACGTCTAAGGTAGAAGAGAATTCCAAGCCACACTTAACCTAGTGAGCAGAGCAGAGCATGTCCAACTCTGTCATCATTTTGTTTTGATTTAAGTCCAGTTTTTCATCATGATAGCAAAGAGGAGCCCAAAAATGATGTTTGCTACCAAGGTTTCGGTTACCGGTCGAAATACCGCGGTAACCGGCCGGTAACCGGAAATCTCAGCCCCCTCCGGTAAATGAGTTTATCGGATGAAAATTCTCGGGGTGTTTGAATTTGTGTTGAATTTGTCCTCCCAAAATCTTTATTTGATTTCTTTTCGACGATTTATGTTTGAATTTCGAACTCTGTCCGGGAATTTCGTCCGGTAACCGGCCGGTAATTTCCGGTAATCCCGGCCCCCTCCGAGAAAAAAATAAAACCGGTACCCAAAACCTTGCTACTGACCTCATTGCTCTCTTATTTTCTGTGCGATGCACTTATGAACTGCCTGGTATCTATCTTACCAAACAATACTGCTGAGCTTTTCTGGAAAAAAAATCCGATCTTAATCTGTCACCTTGTATATCTGATGCAATAAATATTTTACTCAAGCAAATTGATAAAGGGGAAAAGGTAAAAAAAACAGAGGAAAAAGAAGATGGTCGGCCTGGTAATCCCTATCCTCCAGAGATGGATATGCCCTGCACTTGATTTCACCGCTTTATTCAAGCAAGACACGGATTAGTGGAGCCAAAAGCTACGGCAGGCAACCGGTGAAAATGATCGCTCGATCGATGAGAAGCAATCAAACAAATGATTTGAACCTCTCCTTTTGTAATAAAATCCATGCATGCTCATCATCGCCACGCACTCACACAAAAATACGTAGGCACTCATCCATCAGTCATCATCCATTTGTGGGAAAATCTCGAGAGCCTGCTCTTCCCTTAAAGGTCTATGAGAAGGGCAAGGAGGCGGCCGCCGTTGGCGGCTTCAGTTCAGGTGGGACTCACAAGGCACTCACACGTAGTACAGTCACATATTCATCATGGATCCATGGCTAAGTAATCTGCCACTATGTACTGCAATTATCTACTGTATCCTTTTGAATGGATCAATGGAGAGCGATGCACTGTCACTGGCCACCGTTAGCGAGCTGAAGTGGCACGATTCCTTAGATTTGGTCTTGCGAATCAGCTGCCATATTTTGCTAAACTATATTGTTCACTTTACTCCATCAGTTTAATGGGTGGAAGTGAATAAATGTATGGACATTCCTGGTTGCCATGTATCTCTATCGTCTTACACTTTCGCGCAGAATTAATCGCGCAAGCGGTCGCATCGCTCACGCTCACGCTCACGCTAGCCGCCGGACTAGTAAATGCATTGGCAACATGTTGATTGATTGATTGATTGGCTGTAATGCGGTAGAAGTTGGAAAATGGAAATATGTGTGAACGGAGAGAACTGCACCGACGGCGAGGCGACAGGATCTCCGAGAGACGATACGATCCAGGAGAAAGGGAAAGGCCGGGACAGTTTTTTTTTTTGAACAGATAAGGCCCAGAAGGGCCTGGGAGCTTCCTTAATCAGGCAGCAAGCACCAAGTTACAAGGAGGACCTTTAAGAACTGGAAAATTACATAAACGCCCTCAAAGTTTGCAAACAGGACCCTAAAACTGAAATGCAGAACGCAATCAGGTCCTTCGCCGTCGCCGCCGGTCACCTGAGACCTCAAAGCCTGGCCATCCGCAGCACCACCGGGGAACGAGCCACTTGGGGTGTCGTAGAAGGGGATTCCCACGCCGAGATCGAAGATCCTCCACGCAAGGAGGAAGAAAAATCTCTGACCATCACGCCAGAGCACGGAGTGGCTCCATCGGCCATGGATAGCATCGGCCCACCGTGGCCGACGCTTGGGAACTCCGGAAGAAGCAAACGAAGCTCCAGCAGCACGCAGCTCGCTGCGCACCACTCGGTTTGTCCAAGCACCCGCGTTGAGCGGCACCGCAACAGCTATCTCCTTACCCTCTCCGTCCCCGCGACGGTAGGGAGAAAGAAGAAGCAGCAGCAGGCCAGTCCAACGGAGCACCAAGGTCGACGCAGCAGAGACAGCATTGAGCTCCCACCTCCCCTCGCCACCAAGGCCGGCCAAAGGAAGGAGCTCTTCGCCATCCACCACATCAAACCCACCACCAGTGGACGCCGTCGCCGACGCACTCTTCCATCCCCTCCCCTCGCCACCAAGGCCGGCCAGAGAGGAAATCAGAGCAGATCGAGCAAAGATCACCGAACAGCAGTCGCGAACCACCGCTTTATTCAGACGAGCGTCAGCCTCCTCCGTCGCTCCTGGCTTCGACCAGAGAAGCATCGAAGCAACGAAGAAGAACCCTAACCTCCAGATCCGGCCGCCAAGACCTGGAGCGCTCGAGACCACGGGCATGAATCCCCTACACGGCATCCAGCCGACACCTAGGTAACTACTATGTACAGGAGGACGACCGGCACCTCCCCTCAGCCATCTCCAGCCAGCATCGCCGGCGAGAGAGGCCTCGGTTCGGGCCGGAGCACACACTCGAGCTCTCAGCTACAGTGAAAAGGAGAGAGAAGGTGAGGATACGAATGAGTTCTCCGGGCGCCTCGTGTGCCTACTGTACCATGCCGGGACAGTTGAGTCGATCGCACTGGTGAATATATGGTGATGGCATCTTGCAGCGCATGGCTGAGCATTACCAATTTTCACCTCACGCGATGGTGATCTTATTTGGCTTGCAGCTATTTATGCCGACACCAAGGGCGTGTTCGGTTGCCGTTCCATTTTTTCAGCCTCATACGCGATGCTCCAACAGCCACCTTCTGCATCTCGTTTGGTTCCTGCAATCTAGGCATTTTTTACATGGAGAGAAAAACGGAAACCTACTGTTAGGTTCGCTGATTAGGGCGTGGCTAATGCAATGACTGTGTGCAAGACGTGCGGTGTGGTAACCTTTTATATGAGAAGATTACCAACACAACTAAAGTAGCAGCAGCTAAGCAAAATGCAGTTAAACAAGAACAAGCATGACCAAAGTGGGAACAACCTGATCAAACCACATTCATAATAACAGCAGTACTTCTTAGTTCACCTGACACACATACTTACTAACAAATAGTACTCCCTCCGATCCATATTAGTGGGCATAGCTTTGTCTAAATTCATATGTATCTAGTTAAGTATTTAGACTAGATACATGTGTATCTAGACAAAGTTGTGCCCACTAATATGGATCGGAGGTAGTATATTAAAGTTCACCAACACAAGATCACCACAACCAGAAGTCATAAACTCTCAGTCGATCATGGCAAGGGCTGGCTCGTGCTCGACGCACTTCATGACCACCTCTGTACATCTACAAATGCTAAATGGCGAAGGATGTTGACATCACATGTGGAGGGCGGCATAGCCTACGAGTTGGCTCACCATAGTCATACACGTCGATTTTATTATGATGAACTTGTTTATTTCGTCTTTACTTTTTCCTTTTTCTGTGTCTCTCTTCTCTTTTGCAGTTGTGTGAGCTCCTATTTGTAGACATTATGCAAAATTTAATTTTTTGAAAAATTATTTTAGAAACACAAACTTCTATTGATACTCGACAAGTGGGGATGGCAGCATTGGGGGACTACATTTTTGGTGGTGTTCAACGAGTACCGATTCTTTATTGGTTGTGCCTGTTGATGACGTTTGCTTCCTGGTTGAAGCCATTGTCTTGGGAGTTCAGACTTTCTCCAATGCGAAAACCTAATATCTGTTGATTCGGGCGTCAACAGCGGTTGTGCACTGTTTCGTTTTCTTTCTTTGTTTTTGCTGTGTGCATCCTTATTGTCTCTACTTGTTCCTAACACATTATGTTGGTGCAGAGGCCGAATGTAATTGGTTTCTCCGTGATACTAATATATGTTTTTATCGAAAAAATTGATACTTAGCCGTCACTACAGGAACCACGGGCTATGCCGACGGCCGTTTACCGTCGGCACAGGCACCGTTGCCGTCGGCACAGACCTATGCCGACGGCCACCGTCGGCACAGTGTCGTCGGCATAGATGCCCGTAGGCACAGGTCGTCCGGCCGTCGGCATAGGTGAAAGCCGTCGGCACAGCCGGTGCCGACGGCCAAAAAGAGACCGTCGGCACACAGTTCGTCGGCACAGGAAAGGTGGGGCCCACGACGGCCGACCGCACGGACAGCACCTATGCCGACGGCATTGCCGTCGGCACAGGTGGGACACGTGTTGCAAAAAAAATGTCCCCGTCGTCCCTCGATGGGGACAGGCTGGGGACGGGGGCTGTCGACGCCGACGGAGCACGGGCTGGAGCGCCGCCGTTGTGGAGCGCGGCGCGCGCCGAAATAGCTGTCACCAAAAAAAATCCCCGCCGCGTCCCTCGCCGGGGACGGGCTGGGGACAGGGCAGTCGAGGGCGCCGCGGACGGAGGCGGCCACGCGCGGGGAGAGGCGCGCTCCATGCATTCCGAGACGCCGCGGACGGAGGCGGCCACACGCGGGGAGAGGCGCGCTCCATGCGTTCCGAGACGCCGCGGACGGAGGGTTGGGGCAGTCGAGAGCGCCGCCGAGGGTTGGGGCGCCGCGGTCATCGCGGTCGAGGGTGCCGCCGTCGTCGCGGTTGAGGCCGAGGCGAGCACGGGCTGGGGCGGCACGAAGCCGAGGATTGGGGCGCCGCCGTCGTCGCGGTTGAGGCAGAGGCGAGCACGGCCTGGAGCTGGCACGCGGAGGCGGCGGTCGGCGGACGAGGTGCTGAGGTCGTCCTGCTTGCGGAGCGCGACCTGCGCGAACGACGGCCGAGCCGGGTCTCTCGCCCGCGGCCGTGTGGTGGATGGCGACGCCCAGCGACATCCCGCCGCACGCGAAGCGCGTCAGCTGGAACGCGGCCAGGGCGCGGCGCCGGCAGCCTCGGTGGAGGGGACTCCCCGCAGCCTTTCGGCGCGGCCAGCCGTGCCTGCCTGCCGTCGAGCTGCTCCGTCGGTGGAGGAACGAGCCGCCGGAAGAGCTGCTCCTTCGGTTGCTCCTGCTGCACGAGAGAGGAGAGAGAGAAGAGAGCCGAGCTGCTCCTGCTGCTGCGTGTTGTGTGTGTGGCGTGTGAGAGGAGAGAGAAGATAGAGTATTTTATAAGGTGTGTGCGTGCGTGAGTGGATTGTGTGTTTGTTGCGATAGGGACGTCTGCGGTTGTGATGTGTGGTAGATTGGCAGCCACGTCATCGATCCATGAGATTGTTACTTTGACCAATCAGAACGCAGTTATTCATTTTCTCTCATTTGTTTGAAGATAGACCTTTTTGTGAAGATGTTTTGTAAATTTTGTTAAACTATTGATGATTCTGTGATATAATCACTACTTTTCTACCTGAAAATGATTTTTGGAAAAAATTCAGAGCAAACTATCACACACATATGTAGTTCAAATTTGACTTACTTTCGGAAAATCGGCATAAAGTTGTTTAAATAGACGAAATTAGTTAGAAACCGAGAAAATTCCGAATATTTCTCTATTATCCATCAAATATGGTCTACTTTGTGTGGATATTGTATGGATTCCATTTTGCACCATATTTGTTATACTTGCTTTACAAAAAAAAGCCATTTTTGGCACTTAGAAAATGAAAAATGATATTTATAAAACTAATTTGAACAAACTCAGTTCTGCAACATTGTTTGTCATACCAAGACGCATCTATATGTCAAATATGGGAACATTATCACAAACTATATCACGGGAATGATGATATCTTAGTCATTTGTCTCGAAACTTATACATGTTTATAAATGATAAACCTTTTTGTGAAGGAATTTTTTGGAAACTTTGTCAAAACTCAAGTTTATAATTTTTCCTATCAACTATTACACATAAATGGACTCCATGCCAAAGGATTTCTTTTTTTGAGTATTTTTTCACTTTATTATATTTTTTCGAAAAAAACGGCCAAAATGGGCGCCGTGTCTATTCATTGAAGCGGGTCGCATTTTTCGAAACTATCGAAAGTTCTGTGATATAACCACTACTTGTGTACCTTAAAATGATTTTTGTAAAAATTTCAGAGCAAACTATCACACACTTGTAGTTCAAATTTGAATTACTTTGGGAAAATCGGCATAAAGTCATTTAAATAGGCGAACTTAGGTAGAAAACGAGAAAATTCCTAATATTTAAGGATTATCCATACAATATGGTCTAATTTGTGTGAAAATTGGATGAGTGCCATTTTGCAAACCTCTGTTCTGCAACATTGTTTGCCATACCAAGACACAACTATGTGTAAAATATGGGCACATTATCATTGATCCTGATGATGCATGCATGTGCTATTTATATCTACTAGAAATTGAAAAAGGATTTAAAAAATTTAATACCTCTTTGCGGTGTGCGACCACCAAGGCACACGGCAAAGACCTGACAGCCGGCCACATAGTTTGGAAATCATTGAATTTAAAAATGCTTTCGTTTTAAAAATGGTCGGAATTTGGAGATTGTTCAAATTCGGAAGTTACTGTAACTCAATTTCAAATGTGTTTAATTTTTTACGTGAAAATATTTTGAAATAGATAGTATTTTTAAGTGGTTTCACACATTTTGGAGTACCGGTAAATGTTTAGCAAGTTGGAATGGTTATATATGTTTGTATTTCGTCGAAATATTTGTTTGAATCTCATAATTGGAGGATGTACGGTACATGAGCATTTGTTAAAATACATCCATAATTAGAGGAAATTCGTTTGTATTTTGTATTAACATTCTTCAAATTAGAGTAGTGAAATGCCATAAATAGTTATCTTAATTTCATATTTAGGGAGAATACAATATGTGAGGTAATATGTGAGATATATGTATATACTTCTGTAAATACCGGGTGTCAAGAAGTTAAATTTGAAAATGTCCACACTCAAAAGTTGTCCAGTTTTAAATGTATTGATTTTTTCGGAAAATAGGCATAAAGTCATTTAAATAGGCGAAATGAGGTAGAAACCGAGAAAATTCCTAATATTGCTGGATTATCGATAAAATATGGCCTACTTTGTGTGATATTTGGATGGGTGTCATTTGACTCGAAACTTGTACATTTTCAAATATGGGCACATTTCATTTTTTGAGTATTTTTTCAATTTCTTTTATTTTGTTGAAAAAACGGCCAAAATGGTCGTCGTGCCTATTCATTCAAAGGGGTCACATTTTTCAAAACTATCGATGGTTCTGTGATATAACTACTACTGGTGTATCTTAAAATGATTTTTGTAAAATTTTCAGAGCAAACTATCACACACTTGTAGTTCAAAATTGAATTACTTTCGGAAAATAGGCATAAAGTCATTTAAATAAGCGAAATTAGGTAGAAACCGAGAAAATTCCTAATATTGCTAGATTATCAATAAAATATGGCCTACTTTGTGTGAAATTTGGATATGTGCCATTTTGCACTATATTTGTTGTACTCGTTTCACAAAAAATGTCATTTTTGACAATAAAAAATGAAAAATGAAATTTATAAACATAATTTGAAAAAACTTAGTTCTGCAACATTGTTTGTAATAACAAGACACACCTATGTGTCAAATATGGCCACATTATCATAAACTATGGCACGGGGATGCTCATATCTAGGTCATTTGACTCGAAACTTATACATGTTTATAGATGATAGACCTTTTTGTGAAGAAGTTTTTTGGAAACATTGTCAAAAATCATGTTTATCATTTTTCCTATCAACTAGTACACATAAAAGGATTCCATGCCAAAGGATTTCATTTTTTGAGTATTTTTCACTTTCTTTTATTTTTTTGAAAAAAATGGTCAAAATGGCCGTCGTGCCATGATTTGTGATAAAGTGTCCACATTTGACACATAAGTGTGTCTTGGTATGACAAACATTGTTGACAAAAACAATTTTTAAAATATTTTTATAAATATTATTTTCCAATTTTTAAGTGCCAAAAACAACTTTTTAAACAAGAAAGTACCACAAATATGTTGCAAAAAGTCATATACATGAAAAAAAAGATGAAATGGATGTCATATTTGGATTCCTCTATTTTTTCTATTCGATTTAGACATTTTATTTGTTAAATTTCAATTTATAGATTTAAATATATGAATTATTCCATATTAGATGAAAAATAGGGGAAAAGAGCTATGCCTACGACTTACCTATGCCGAGGGCAAAGCCGTCGGCATAGCCCCTGTGCCAAATCTATGCCGACGGCATATCCTATGCCGACGGCTTTGTCGACGGGCTGGCCGCGTCGGGACCTATGCCGACGGCCCCGATAAAAAGCCGTCGGCACAGGCTTTGGCCGTCGGCATAGATCCCCATTCCTGTAGTGCGTGCATAGACGATACAAACGCGAAAGAGTCCACTCTTCCTACCGCGTGCATAGACGATACAAACGCGAAAGAGTCCACTCTTCCTACTACGGAAAGACTGTGAGACCGTCGGTCTCTTTTTCCTTCAACCGAAACTGACTGGACCTAAATGCATGCCAACACGCCAGAAATTCCATTTGGACACGCCGCTACCCTGGATTTGCCTCCATCGTTAGGTGCGGTGGCTCCGTCACCCTGCCGCCACAGCCCCACAGGTAAAACGTGGACACCGCTGTTCTCGCTGACGCGCGTCACCCGCGCGGCAGGAACCCGCCTCTCATCTGTTACTAAGCCTGGCATTAATACAACATCATCATCAGTGTGGAAGAGATCGATACGCAACGGGGCACACGCACCAACACACGACGGCGACAGATCGAGTGAGGTAGCTAGCTTCCTCGGCGCCGCTAGCTGCTCCATCTTCTTCTCCGCCTTTCCTTTTTCAAGTCGATCGATCTCTCTCCACATCGTCTCCACCTCCCTGGCTCACTTCTTTTCTTCTACGCCTGAGCAACCTCCACGTCCTCCTCCGCTACCGGGCTTTAGGTTGTGGAGCTGCTGAGATGGGCGAGGCGTCGTCACCGTCGCCGGTGCCGGCCGCGGCCAAGACGTACTACGACGGCTGCCCCGGGTGCGCCATAGAGCGGAGAAGGAAAGCAGCACGGGGATCCCATACAGGGAGCTCTCCTTCGTCGGGATCACCGCCTTCGTATCATGTTAGTGTATAACTGTATATACGACAAAACTAACTGAATTGCTGCCATGGTCGATGTTGTTCTTCTCTTGCTGCCCAGTAGGAGTAGTACTTTCTTAATCTCTTCTCCCTCTCACTCGGTCTTATCTTATTTCCATTGCAAGTACGCTGTTATGCTGCAGTACTGCATAGTGGAGTATTTAATTTGCTCAATGCATGCCTGCCAACCTAAGTTCTTCTTGTCGTATCATCTAAGCATAATCAATATTTCTCTATTCGCATGTACACCTCCATCTATCGATCTTTCTCAGCTTTGCCGATCACGTCGCTGTTCCCATTTCTCTACTTCATGGTGAGTTTCTCACACGCATCCCGTTTTTTTTTAAGTTGCTTTTTGTATTCTTGTTTGTTTCAAGCTTACACGATAGTCTAGACTGGCTAGCAGGTACTGCTAGACTGCTTAGACATGTTCGCTCGTCTGTTACCCATAAGGGCATGTACAACACTCAACAGAGTTGTTTGTTTGTCCCTCTCACAAAAAAAGTGGTTTGCTTGTCCCTCTGAAAAAAAAGTGTGTGCATGGTTACTCATGTGCTCTAGTAACTATAACCTTTTGCCACCAAGTAATTTTTCATCACTTTTCTGTCATTTTGGTACTGTCTGGATCCACATACCACTAGTAGAAACCGAGTGGCCAAAAGAAGATTCATGCCAAAATCCATTGGCATAAAGGAGATCAACCGCAGTCTAACGATCATCATCGCCAAATTATTTTTTAAACAGACATGTTTGTACGCAGGTCGTTGTCCAGAAACTCTTTTCCTTTTTTTTTTGAAAGACAAGGGGACTCTTTTTCTTGTGTTCGGTTTCACCAATAATTTCTGATCCAGTGTTACAGCATAGTGCACCCCTGTGGTCTAGAATTTTTCAAAGATTTGTACTTTGCAAAAAGAAGCAGTCAAGTCTTTTTTTTGTCTGAGACAGATACAAGACTTGCACGTTGCTGAACGAGAAGAAGATATTGGGTTCTATGCTGGATTTCTTGGTAAGATTCTGTCGTACATAATTCTCCATGAGTAAATAACAAAGTCCACGCAACATATCTTCCTTTGCGTGACCACCAAAATTCGTACATAGTTCTCTGCTCCTCGAAAATATTTCGTACATACTCTCCATACTTCTACTGTAGGTGCATCGTATATGGTCGGTAGAGCTTTCGCGTCAGTCTTTTGGGGAATGGTGGCAGATCGCATTGGACGAAAGCCTGTAATAATATTTTCAATTTTTTCAATGTAAGTACTCATAATATCTTCCGCTCCTGAAAATTATCCATGGAATTAATTTTTGATATAAGCTAATTTACGCATCTGCCTTTCAGTATAGTTTTCAATACTTTATTTGGATTAAGTGTGAAATATTGGATGGCTATTACTACAAGGCTGCTTCTGGGTGCTCTAAACGGATTTCTTGCACCAATAAAGGTATTTTGACATATATATAGAAACAATCGTGACGAAAAACACAGAAATTATATCACTGTCAATAGTTATATAAATTCTTATAATTCTGTCAAATGTCTATTTCAATAATGTGATGGTTACTTGCGGATGCAGGCTTACTGCATTGAAGTTTGCCGGGATGAACAACAAGCTTTGGGCATGTCAACTGTAAATTCTTGTTCCACATTAAACACTTTACTACGAATGTGTAGTCCATAGTATAGCACTCTGTTGCACAGCAACCAGTCAATTTGATCCATTTCCAAATTTAGGTCAATACAGCATGGGGATTGGGCCTTATAATTGGCCCAGCAATAGGAGGCTACCTTGCACGGGTAATACGAAATATCTCGTAAATGTTACTTGTATTCACTACAGGTATTTATGTTTACCTTTTCGTCTACTTATTCCCAGCCAGCCAAACAATATCCACATATTTTCCATGACAAGTCAACATTTGGGAGGTAAACCTTTCTCCCAAAATATTACATCTATACTAAATAAAATAAATATTTACTCGTTTTAGTGTCCATGATCCCAATTATGCAGGTTCCCATACCTTCTTCCCTGTCTCTGCATATCAATTTTGTCAACGTTGGCCTTGATAAGTTGCATATGGCTTCCTGTATGTATTTCCTGAACTCTTCTTACGCTATATGTACATGCTATTGTGCCTGTTTCAATGTTTCTGTTGTCTCGTCGATCAACTAAACAGGAAACTCTACACAAGCACACCAACCTTCAAACGGTAGTTGAAACAGCTGAAGCTTCTACAACTCAAGAATGTACAGAGTCGCCTAAGAAGAGCTTACTGAAAAATTGGCCATTGATGTCATCAATTATCACATATTGTGTCTTCTCCCTTCATGACACTGCATATAGCGAGGTAATAAGAAATATCATTAAATCACTATAGAAGTTCTTCAAACAGATACTACAGATCTAGGTGCAGTACATTATATATCTCCATAACTATATATGTCACCGTGTAAGATTAACCTATTTTATCCAAAAAAAAATTACATATTCTTCATGCAAACATCACATCTGCTACTTGGAAACAAAACTTTTCTAACTATTCTCCATGACAATTGAACATCAGATATTTTCTCTCTGGACTGTAAGTGATAGAAAATATGGTGGACTTAGCTTTTCATCTAAGGATGTCGGACAAGTTCTTACAGTGGCAGGTAAGTATAGTTAAATCAAGTCCTTTCCTAATTTTTTTGGAGAGTCTTAGGTTGCTTTAGATAATGTTGTGTGTTTACGCTGTAAAACATGCAATTTGTTACACTGCAGGTGCCACTCTTCTTGTATATCAAATATTTGTTTATCGTTGGCTCGATAAGGTCCTCGGGACAATCAACACAACCCGTTTCGCATCCGTAAGTTACTAATGCCACTCTCTTTTTATCAGCTAAAAAAACTGTAATTCTTTTATTTATGGGAATTTCAGTTTACTCGATAATTCACTACTACCTATGTTTTCTCAATTGACCACTAGCATTGCAGGCACTGTCTATACCAATTATTGCTGCTTATCCGTTTATGACACACTTGTCAGGAATAAGACTTGGTGTTGCTCTATATATTGCTGCAATGATTAAAAGCTCTCTTGCTGTAAGTACACTTTAGGAGCTTATAGTTCCAAGATTTAAGCCATTTTCATCACTTCCAGAAATGGTTGATACATGTACTGACAATTTATCATAGATGTTCAAATGTATTTGGGTACTTAGTGCATTTATAATTCAAATATCTATCTTTCACAAATACTCATCCTCGATATGTTGATCAGATAACTAGAGTTAGCGGCACCTCTCTTCTAACAAACAATGCTGTGGTAATGTAACCAACTCATCTCAATTGACTTGAATATTTGTCCCAAGTCCTACAGAAGGAAAAATTACATTCCAATTCACTAATGTGTAAAAATTTCACATTTTACAGCCACAAGGACAAAGAGGCGCTGCAAATGGAATAGCCACAACATTCATGTCCATATTCAAGTCTGTTGCTCCTGCTGGGGCAGGTATTATGTAAGTATAGCCTTGCATTCTCTTTTCTCAAACAAACATAAACATGTGTGTCAATTGAATTAGAAGAAGAGCAACAAAGTGGTGTATTAGCAACAAAAGGTGGGGCCGACACAACAAAGCAAAAAATAATAATCCTTACTATCCAGGTAGCTAGTGATGGCCTGTCCGGGCCTTAGTGTAATATACTGTTGTCATAGTCTCCTATTTGCTAGAAAGACAAAGAAGATCACAGATATAAAATGTCTTTGGCTTTTCCGGATTTAAACTTCCCAGATTGGAAAATGACCTCTGGGTTTACATGCTTAATTAACTCTTTTGAAAATACTGGTTTAACAAAACAAAGATGCATGCTAATATGAATAATCCGTAAAATGATGCTAACTTTAATCTCATGTTGTTAATTGTCTAGTGAACACATGTTGCCTGAAGCTGAAGATAAAAACATGAAGCAGTTCTAATTAAGGCAAAATAGATATATTTTACAAGAAAAGTAAACTTACTGGACACTACCTTTTTGTGATTGCAGCTTCTCGTGGGCACAGAGGCGCCAGCACGGAGCATTCTTTCCAGGTAAATTTGCACTTCTGAAAAATATGTAAATTGCAGCATTACAATAGTATTTCAATTTTTTAATTGCTAAAGTACAATTTGTTGATCAACCCGCTAAACTAGGGTGGAATTAGAACTAGGTGGAATTTAGCATGTTAAATTGTTGCATATGTGTTCAGGTGATCAGATGGTGTTTCTTCTGCTGAACTTGACAGAGGTACTTGGGCTCTTGTTGACCTTCAAACCTTTCCTGGCAGTTCCCGAACATTATAAGTAAAACACATATAGATGTAGGTCATGCTAGAGAGCATGCTTGCTGGTGCTGTGGCACTGTCATGCTGAAGACTGAAGAGTCCTCCTTTTTCATCTCTAAATGTAGACCTGTTGTTGGCACTGTGAACCTAACCAGTCAATCTGCTAGTTGGGCAATTGATCGCAATCTTTGGCAAGTTGGCATGCTCCAGTGTTAACCTACGTGTAATAAGACGTCTGATGAACTTGTAACAGTACCGAATCTTTCGATTTCATGATGGAATTGCTGGGTTTGCTTGGCCTGCTATAGAAAATCGAAGAACTCTGGCAAAAGTTCAGACAACGGTGCACACTTTGGCAGCTTGATTAGATATTTAGATTGCGATCCCTGTGCGAGTCGTTATCTGTTTATGATTGACTTTGTGATGAGAGTGTAACACGGATTGGATCAGCGAGAGATGCAGGGCGGATCCAGGATTTGAGCATAGGGGGGCGAAGAAGATAACGACCAAACAAAAGATATAAGAAGAAAATATACCAAGTCTTTTAAAGTACATTAATTTTGTTGTCATTTTCCAGGATCTTGCTGATATTTTGCGTTTTTGATTCTACCTTGTTCTGTTAGTTCAAAAAATGACTCATATTTTGGTTGGGAGTTTTATTTAACACAATTTTAAGGGAATATTTTATATCATCACTGTCGGGAATGGAAACATTATGTCCGGTAGGTTACTATGTGAACTCTAATCCTCTATTCCCTTTTGGATTTATATTTTCGGTCGTAAAATTGGAGGTTGAAACAATTGGACTAATGTAAGTTATTCATGGTGCCTTCCGCTTCCTGACTTAAGCGGTACCATTCTAGTTTCAGTACAATAAAATTTAGAGGCTATATGATTCGTACAACAAAATCAAACTAGAAAGTACTAGCAATTAGTATTAGATTAGATTTTCAAACTAGCAAGTAGCAAGTAGCAATTCCAATATTTTCAAACTAGCAAGTAGCAATTTCAATATTTATACGACCAGGTGCCTGTACATAATAGTACATAACGATGGTACCTTAGGGCAATGAGCCAATCAGATTGGTTTGGAACTGAGCGTTGGCGCGCGGCTGGTCGTAGTCGACGGTCGTTGACAGAGACGCTGGAGTTGTGCCTTCGCAAATAACCAATCGCAGAGAAGCCTGAGTCCAGAGTACCGGCGGCCGGCGGCAACGCGCAATCAACGATGCCCTAGGCGGCTTGGCAGGCAATGGAGGCGGAGTAAATCCGTCCAGGAAAAGAGAGTCAAATAGAAGCGTGTATACTGTACGACGCAGTCCCTGGATCAACCAATCTATTTGCCATTCTCGATTTGCCGACGCTATTTACGTCATTGTGGCCTCGGCCCTTGGTGGCTAGCTGTTTTGGGCCAAGCCCAACGTCTTGAACCTTGGCTTTGACATTCTCGTTGCTAATGGCCAGAGTATTATGATTAGCCTAAACACATTAGCCCCCGCTGCATGTGATTAAGGGGGGCCGAACCATGGCGGGGGCCTGGCACCCGCTCGCCCCCCTGGATCCGCCACTGGAGAGATGGGTACGAGAGTGGGGCAGAGCAACTCGTACCCGCTCCCGGGACGGCGTCGCGGCGGTTCCAGGTCGGCGTCGCCACCACGTTCTCGCCGCTCCTCCAGATAGCACCTATGGCGGCGCGACCGCACGGCATGACGGCGTCGGTGACTTGGTTGTCTGGCCAGGCCCAAATGTCGCTCAAATGGAACATGTTTGTTATACCCGGCCCGCTGGAGCTACAAACCATTTATTTTCTTAACTGAACAGGCCAGTTTTATGAACTGAGGCCATGCTCTTCCTAATATTCTCAACTCCCTAAAAAAATTCCCTTAAAAAGCCTAGTATTCTGAATAGAAGTCAGCATGAGTTCGTTTCCGTTTTTCCGCGGAAAAGTCAGAAAGATTCCGTTCTGTTTTCATCTCTACTAGTGGGTAAGATTTGCGCTGGTCCAGCGCCTGTCTACGTTTATTCAATCATCAGATTTTTCTTTTTACGGTTGTGTTCAGTCTTATTTTTCGAGAACCCTGAGAAGATCTGCGAGTCATTGGATTAAGCTTGAAAGAAGGTTACAGAGTTCTCAAAAGGAAGCAAAGAAGAAATTACAAGGCGCTGGTATATGTTACAATGTGACAATGTCCATAGGATTGTTGTCACACTTTTGTCCGCGGTTGATATATGATAAATGGTACATTCTCCATTACAAAATGTATGTCCTATTTGATTTGTTCATAAGTTATTATTTTCTTAATTTTGAACAAATTTGTAGGAAAAATATCAACATGAATAATGCCAAACCAACATGAATAGATACATCATGGAATATATTTCCATACTGTGTATATTTTGTTTTATAAATAGGAAATTTGTTTATGTGAACTTGGTTAAACTTGTGAAAGTTCAACTTAAGTACAATTTTAAAAGGACTTGCATTTTGACAAGGAGATAGTACATTTTTCTAAATGACATCTACTTCACATCTAGAATGTTTAGCAAGGACGTGTGTGCATAGTTGTGGTGGTGGTGTGTAAGTGTGTGTCGATGTAATCTAAATAAACTAGTTTGCTATAAACATTTATTTATCTATAAAATACTTCCTCGGTTACATAATATAAATTGTTATTCCAACCAATATCCTCTGATATTGATTGTAATAACATCTTATATTATGGGACAAAGGGTGTAACATTTACTCTGCATCTTATAGCTAAGGAGACTGGCCGTTATGAGAACTCGTAGTTATTTTTTCGTCTATCAGAACTCATACATCGTGCAAGTTCTAGGCTTATGAAAAAAACAAAATGTGCGTATGGTGGAACTGTTGACCTGGTGCTTCCTGGATCGGTGATGTGCCGACATAATAGTATGTCTGTAATTGTAGCAAACCAAACAATTTTGGAACCTGAATAGTATTTACAAGTGTTTTGATTACTAATTTATTTTGCATGTGACACATTTTAGTTATGTATCAGTTTTTTTAATAGGTAGTTGATCATTCTTAAGATTGCGCTGCTATGTGACTTTAGGTTAAAATGTGTAATTTGGTAGTTCGCCTACGCTAAAGTCCGAAATGGTGCATGTTTCCGTGTATATGAGGGTCTGCGAACACATAGATAGGTAATTATGTTGATTTATTTTCCCCTCTTAAGCGATTGTAGCAGGACAGTGAGTAGAGATGTAAACAGAACATACAGATTTGGGTGCTGTCACATTTGATTTTTCTTTGCAGAAGCGCAAACAAATTTGAAAACACTGGAAACAAATGCAAAAGAAGATACAACGGAAACAAACCCAAAGCAAATGCATTACTTGAATATGAAGGCGGAAGTTTGCCAAAACTAAGAGTCCCATGCATGGACCATGCTGAAAACACAAACCAACTAATAACGGGAGAATCGGAAGATGGGAAGCGGGAGAGAATTTGAGGGAATAGACGGATATCGATCGACGGACATGCGACATCGGCTAGAGGATACCGCCCACACCTTCTTCCCAGGGATGGCGATAAGGCCCTCTGGTTGCTCGGCACCATAGGTGTGTGCTAAGGAAGCGAATGATGGTCAATGGCGTACAACGTCTGATGAGAGAAGATTTATGTTTATGTGTGCAAATTGTTAATATTTAACTTATGTCGTACCATACCAAACATAGGGGCCTTTCTGAGTGTTTGGAGTTAGTTGCATAGACATAATATAAAGATAAATTTTCACATTTCCAGATCATAAGCGAAATGTTCTCCCTTTTTTTATTTTCGCGAGAAAAATAATTTCAGTTTCCCTTTTTTGGCTGAACAGATAAAAATGTTAGAAATATTTGCACATTTTAAGGGGAGAGGAGAAATCTGATAGTCTTTTGCGGATTGAAAACAATATTATCGACAACACAGAGAAGTTGTGCGGCAGCAGCCAATCGTCTAGGCAGTTCCCTTTTAATCCGCTCCCGCCCGAAACAAATGATGCTAAAGAGGACTCAGCGCCCACAAATAACTCGTGTCAGTATATAATTCGTGGCTCTAATCATCACCATCATCTTCATAGGCAGAAACTTACCGCGTATTATTGATCCCGGCGTGGAAGCAAACACAATCCAAACTATTCCCTCCGTGGTGAACAAGTGTATTTCTATCTTTTATACTAAGTCAAACTTATTAAAATTTGATCAATTTTAGAGGGAAAAGTTTCAACATTTATGACCTAAATTATTATCACTAGATTCGTGTTGAAATGATACCAAGTTGATTTCGTTGCTACTATTTTCTCTAAAATTTGTTAAATTTTGAAAATTTGACTTAAAACAAAACGGTAGAAGTGTACAATGTACTTATTTGTGGATGGGGGGAGTAACTAATTTGATAGTTCAAGCTAGATACGTGCGCACTTAACTCGACATGAATTTAGATGGTTTGATGCGTTAAGCAAACCAGGCCGATGGTTAAGGTACGGAGAGAGAGAGAGAGACGTGAAGCGGGAGCTTCATACGCTTCAAGGCATGACGACCAAATTTATTTATGTATGTAGGTGGCATATAAGTACATTTCTTGCACGCAACTGAAAGATTTCTCCCCTTTGTCAAAGCAACGAACTACCGATGGGAGCTCGACCTGCGATGCGGCGTCCGATGTTCAACGTAAAACGATTCTTATTTGAACAAAAACGTACTAACAAATTACCAGGCTACTTACTGCAATATTTCTGCTCGTTGGAAATCAACAGGGGCTCTCTTTGGCATTAAGCTAGCTGGAAGCATCGTTTCCGCTAACTAATTTCACCGTTCAGCACAGCAATGCATCTCTGCGTGGTCAATTTATCGAATTGATAGATAAGAAAACAGAAGAAGTGATAGAAATAGTTTGCTTAACGCAAACACACGTTTCGTGCATTGCATCCACAATTAAGCAACAGATCGTCGAGAGCATCTATATAAGCAGTCGTCCGAAACATTGTTATACGTGCAAGATTGGCTAGCTACTGATCGATCTATTGCAGACACAAAGCATTAATTCAGAGAGTAGGACATGGACGGGGAGATGACGAACAAGAAGAAGATGCTGGCCACGCTGGTGGGCTGCAACTACGCCGGCACGTGCAACGAGCTCCGCGGCTGCATCAACGACGTCGAGGCCGTGCGGGACACCCTGGTCGCCCGGTTCGGCTTCGCGCCGGCCGACGTCACCGTGCTCACCGACGACGACGGACGAGGCGAGCTCGCGGTGCTCCCGACGGGGGCCAACATCAAGCGCGCCCTCGCGGACATGATCGCCCGCGCCGCGCCCGGCGACGTGCTCTTCTTCCACTACAGCGGCCACGGCACGCTCGTCCCGCCGCGCCACGGCCACGGCAAGGAGGACGAGGAGGCGATCGTGCCGTGTGACTTCAACCTCATCACGGACGTGGACTTCCGGCAGCTGGTGGACCGGGTGCCGCCCGGCTCGACCTTCACCATGGTGTCGGACTCGTGCCACAGCGGCGGCCTCATCGACCAGGAAAGGAGCAGATAGGACCCTCCGTCCTCCCGGCCGACTCCGCCGGCGCGCCTGTGCGCGCGCGCGCCGCCCGGTTCCTTCCCTACGGAGAGCTCCTCTACCATCTCTCCGGCGCCTCTGGCATGCCGTCGTCCCACCACGCCGCCGACCACCTCCTCGCGCTCTTCGAAGCCGACGCCAGCGCCAAGTTCCACGGCCACGGCGGCTCCCTGTCGTCGGCCGCCGCACGGGCTCCACGCGCGGACGAGGGCATCCTGCTGAGCGGGTGCCAGACGGACGAGACCTCCGCGGACGTTGCGGCGGAGGACGAGGAGGAGGGCGGAGGGAAGGCGTGCGGGGCGTTCAGCAGCGCGGTGCAGAGCGTGCTGGCGGCGCACCCGGCGCCGCTGAGCAACCGGGACCTCGTGGCGAGGGCCAGGGCCGTGCTGGACGAGCAGGGGTACGAGCAGCACCCATGCCTCTACTGCAGCGACGCCCATGCGGCGGCGCCGTTCCTTTCGCAGGCGGACACGGCGGCTGGCGCGCCAAGTCGGGCCGTGTCATCGTCGGCCGGCGTGCCAGGTCCGGCCGTGTCATCGTTGGGGCTGTGATTTCGCCTGTTCAGGATTTCAGGTCACGTGCGTGCTATGGTTTTACATTGTGCAGGCAGAGGAGTTTGCTCTGCTTGACAGTTCCCGCGCGCGCCGGAGATATACGTGTGTACAGCACTACATATACGAGCATACGGTACTGTAAAAACTACATATACGATACACATATATCGGACTTGATTCGCAAAAAAAAGATATATCGGACTTGTTATTTTTGATTCCTAACTTCAACCTCGACCAATTGGCACACAGAGTTATGCATAATTGAAGCTGTAGTCGGGTTTGAAGGTGTCAAGCGGGGCCGCTTAACTAGGGATTAGTACAAAAACGAAGTAATCTATTGAAAAAACGTTACAAGTAGTATGCCTAACTTTGACTGGAGCGGGCTGGGTATGGGCGCCGCTATGCAACCTGAGTCGCCGGGTTGCAGTGCACACATCTGTAGAAGTGAAGGTACGCGGCTTCATGGGGACAAAAGAAAACATTATTGATACTCGGCACGATTCAAAATAAGTGGCGTAGTTTAAATCCTAAATTGTAAACTCTAAACTGCGGTTTAAAACTAATTATTATGGATACAGATGGAGTATCAAGTATTTGTCCCTGTGACCCATTCTCAGTCGAACGATAATTATCTTACTTCTCAATCAGGTGACGTCACTGATTCTCAATTGTAACTCATGAATAGCACGATTATATTTTCCAGAAAAGTTCCGAGATCGCCGTCGTCGTCAACCCTAGATCGGGAGGGTTCTGAAACTCTTCCCGGCACCCTGCTGGAGGGGGAGATCGTCACCGGAGGCATCTACGCCACCATGCCTGCCTCCGGAGTGATGTGTGAGTAGTCCACCACAGGACTACGGGTCCATGGCAGTAGTTAGATGGTTATCTTTCTTCCTTGTGTTCCATTGTTTAGATCTTATGAGCTGCCCTACATGAGATCATATTTATGTAATGCTATGTGTTGTGTTTGCGGGGATCCGATGAATTATGGAGTCATGACATTATTGTTCAGATTATCTATGATATATTTTATTTATGATCTTGCATGCTCTCCGATGCTTGTGTATGTTTGGCCGAAGTAATTACTTGTGTCAATAGAGGGAGTATTTATGCTAGATAGTGGGTTCATGCCTCTCTTGTCTGAGCTCGATCGACAAAAATGATTAAGACTTGAGATGTGTTGTTGCTAATAGGGATAAAACAGCGGTGTTTATTGCTTTATGTTGTAACCATTGGTTACATTACGCACCATGGTTATTACAATTATCTGTTACTTGCAACTTAATACTTTCGGGAGACATGCTGGATAGCGATCCCGGGGTGGATTATTAGTCATAGATGCAATTGTATAACGTTCTATGTATTTTGACGTAATGCCCATATTAAATGAAACGGTGAACTTTGTGTCATGATAGTATTGTGTTGCGCCATGTTTGTCAATTGTCCCGCTGTAATTTGTTCACCCAACATGTATATCTTTGGAGAGATACCACTAGTGAACTGTGGACACCGGTCCTATTTTTCAACATTGCTTACAACCATTTTAATAGCTTTTCCTAGTCATTTGCTCGCTGGTCATTTTTGCTCTCATATTATTTTCCATCATACGTTTAATCCTTTGTGTTCAGCAAGCCGGAGAGATTGACACCCTCTCTGTTTCGTTGGGGCAAACTAGTTTGTTCGTGTGTGCGCAGCTCCACGTCAACAGTTTCCTGGCGCCAATGTCGTTGACACCAAGCCGAAGCCTTCTCCAAATCCTACTGGTTCGATAACCTTGGTTTTGCAATCAAGGAAAACAGCTGCTACGCTACATCATACCTTCTCTTGGGGTTCCCAGCGAACGCGCCATCACACGTCATCAGTTGTTCGCAGAGCCGCGGCAAAACCTTGTAAATTTACGACGATTGAGCCAAAAAGGTTATAATTTCATAAGATGAGATCGTCATGACATCATAAATGTGGATGCACTGGTATGCCTGGACGGCCACATCTTAAATTTCTCCTGCGTGTCGTGTCTACTAGACAACCACATTATCAATTTCGCATCCGTGTCGTGTCTAGTCGTCACTTTCGTTTATGTGTCACTTATAGTGGTTAGCTTGTTGACTAAACTGCCTGTGGGGCCTACCACTGATGCATGGGACCCACTAATACGGTGCCGATTTACATGTGGGACACGTCCCAACACATCTGGACCCAATCTGAACTGTGGGATCTGCCCACTAACAAGTAGGGTCCACCCTTATAGGTAGGCCTCACACGTGAAGACGTGATCCGTCAAGCCGACACACGGGACTAGATTCATCACCGAGAGTCGAACAGGCGACCAACTCCTATCCGAGCGACCAATCCACCAGGCCAACACTTCTTTGTAGATGAACTACAGCACCGACTCCTTTTAGATATTGTTTCCGGTTTTTGGCCTAGGACTCATTGGGACGGTGTAACACCCCGGCCCACCCCCCCGCGCCGGGCCTGTCACCCCTGGCAGCTCTCTAGGATCTCTAGTCTGGCCCCACAGATCAA
Source organism: Poa pratensis (assembly GCA_947311845.1). Taxonomy (NCBI): domain Eukaryota; kingdom Viridiplantae; phylum Streptophyta; class Magnoliopsida; order Poales; family Poaceae; genus Poa; species Poa pratensis. Next base: position 37,227,423 of record CAMZMU010000097.1, on the reverse strand, counting down.
CACTGGTCTTTTCTGCGCACTTTGTCCTCACTCGTGCGCACCCGGGAACGAGTTCCCGGTCAGTCACCCATTCTTGGAGTGCTCCGGGTCAAGCACGCTTAACCTCGGAGTTCCTTCCAGATGAGCTTCCGAAAAGAAGTTGCAACTTGTTGACATGATATCCTATCTATCCTATTAAGCCCTGAGCCAGGATCTCACAGACGGGGTCTCCAATCCTCGACCCGCGCGGGCCACAGGTTAGCCTGTGAAGTGCGCGCATTGACAACTAACTGGGCTAGGTCTGTGATTTGATGAATTTCATAAGTGTGTTCTATTTGAAATATTGATTATGCATGTGATTTGATAAGTTGTGAAATGGAAACCTCACGAGTGGGACCCAGTTATGAAAGTAATCTAAAGCATTCTGAACTTTCTGACGTGTGGGGCCCATTTATGGAATCAACATGACAGTGGGACCCATCTTACTAGTGGGACCAGCTCAAAATAATAATGCTGTGTTTGGATGTTGGAAAGATGGCCTCGGAATTGGAAATCTGGAATTTGTGGGCCGATTCCGCTGTTTGGGCTGGTCAAGAAATTGAGGTGTGGAAACGCGACGCAATTCCGGGTAATTCCCTTTGCAAGGGAACCCCACCATCGTTCTAATTGTGACAAGTGTCGGTTTCTCCTCACATGATCCAATTTTGGTTGTCTACATGTCTGTCAAGTGTCACAATTAGATTGAAAGTGGGGAGTATGAGAGAGAAAAGGAGGTATGCACGTACGTGGGCATGCACTTTTCCCTTTTTGCATTTTATTTTTCAAATTTGAATTCTAAAAACGAAATATCTTGAGAACCGTTTATCCAAATTACGAACCGTTTTCACTTTTGAGCTTCTCGCGTCGACATCTTCAAAGCTAGATCCATGTTGATAGGTTTCGACAACTTTTTTTGTACTCCCGGTTATGTATAGTTGTACAACTGTGTCTGTGTAGTTGTACAACCTGTGTCTTTACAAACTGTGTCTGCGTAGTTGTACAACCTGTGTCTGTCTAGTTGTACAACATGTGTCTGTACAAGCTGTGTCCGTCTAATTGTACAACATGTGTCTGTAGTTGTACAATCTGTGAATGTGTAGTTGTATAACCTGTGTCTGTATAGTTGTACAACATGTGTCTGTGTAGTTGTACGCCGTAGGTGTCCAGAGCTTGCGAAGCAAAGTCGACGAGGCGAAGCCGAGCCGTAGCGCACGGAACGACCAATGCACGCAATGACGAATACGCTCAACGACCAATGTACCCCTTTCAATATATTATTAAAATTTATCGAGGCGAAGCCGAGCCGTAGAACACGGTACGACCAATGCGCGCAACGACGAATACGCGCAACGACAAATGTACCCTTTTTAAGATTTTATTAAAATTTATCGAGCCGTAGCCAAGTCGTAATAATTAAAACACCATTTTACTATGTACAAATTCTGTGTGATTTGTTAGTACAAGCGCAGAAGGACGGTAGTTTCGCTGGATGTACAACCACAGCGGGTTTGCTGGATGTACAGCGCCACGGGGGCTTCGTGCTACGCGGGGCGTACGCCGCGCGCGCGGGGAGCAGATCGCGCGGGAGCAAGCGGGTACGCACGCACGCGTACGAGCTGGGCAACGCACACGGGGACCGGACCGTGCCGGCTTCGTTTTATCTTCCGTTCCCTGCCCACCACGTGGCGTCCTGAACGCTCGCTACGCTCGCGAGAGTTACCTTCGTGAAGGGAGCCCTCTAGGTAGCGATACCCCATTACGAGCGAGGCCCCCCGCGCGCCCCGCTGTCCACGTTTCCAAGCTCCGCAGTTCAGAAAGGCTCGGAAAGGCGCGTCTCGCTCCGCACCCGTTCGCTCCCTCGAAAGTAGAAACAGAACGAGGCGCAACTTCTCGCTCGACCGTGACGGAGAAGAATCTGCCGACGTCGGTGCAGGCTCCCTCCATCCCTCCCCTCGGCCTCCTCTCTACACCTGCATCTTCGCTCCCTTTGTCGACTCCTCTCCTCCGTTGGTTCATTTCTCCCTATCGGGTGCCCCACCATGAGGATACCTGGTGCACGCAAGGACTAGGGCCCAACTGGCGGCCTACTAGGAGACAACACTCGAAGCCCATCAAGGGGCCCCAAAGAAGACAGAGTACGTCCCAAGGAAGGCGTAGCTTATGGCGGTAGAGACCTACCTTACTGTAAACCTAGTCGGTTGCGAACTCCCGAGACCCAGCCTTCTATATAAAGGCTGGGAGGGCCGCCGATTAGGACACGCTATTGTTCCACCTCCAAAACCTAGCGAGATCGATATCTCGCCGGGATTGCCATTGTAACATCTTCGATAATCAATACCAGACAAGCAGGAAGTAGGGTGTTATCCTCCGGGAGCCTGAACCTGGGTAAATCACCTTGCTTGTCCGCCGTGGTAACTACCAGCACTTCATCTTTCTTCATCTCAATCAACCTGGGGTACTCGAGCCTGGGACTTGCCGTAGCTACCCCACGTCAATTGGCGCCGTCTGTGGGAAAGAAAAGTGCTGGAATCATGGTTGCACCGGCACCATCCGCAATGACAATCGACGCGCCGGCAATCGCGAAGCCGATCTACTTCGGCTCCTTCGAATTTGACCCCCACCCGCCGGCCCACCGATCGGTGTACGCCGATCTCTATGGAGGTATGTGCCTTACTTTCGGTAGCATGCAAATCCATGTGAACAAGTGGGGGACGTTTCAACTCCCCGATCTCGCACCCTCGCCAGCCGCGATACCCGCGTCTTCGTTGACCACGGAGATCGCATCTGCTTCGACTACGTCGACCGCACCTTCGTCGACTACGGAGATCGCGCCTGCTTCGACTACCTCACTCGCACCTTCGTCAACTACGGAGATCGTGCCTGCTTCGACTACCTCACCCGCACCTTCGTCGACTACGGAGATCACGCCCGCACCTTCGTCGACTACGGAGATCGTGCCTGCTTCGACTACCTCACCCGCGCCTTCGTCGACTACGGAGATCGCGCCTGCGTCGACTACCTCACCTGCGCCCTCGTCGACTACGGAGGCCGCGCCTATTTCAACTACTTCGCCTGCGCCTCCACCTACTGGAAAAATGCACCTCCATCGACTGTAACGATCGCGCCCGCTGCGACCGAGTCCCCATCGACCCCGGCGCCCGCGTCTCCATCGACTCCGGCGTCCACATCGCCATCGACCGCCACGTCCGGCAAGACCTCGCCGGAGAAGTTCTGCATCGACTGCGGCATCTATCATGTCACCTCCATCTTCGGCTCCGAAGACAGCGAGAGCAGCGAGAGCAGCAGCAGCAACGCGTACTCGACCGCGCAGTCTTACCCTGTCCAGGTTTTCATGGTAGATTCAACCCCAAACAAAGACGGCAGAGAACCCGAGGGCAGCGCCCGCCGCAAGGAACCTGTGTATCCGATGGAAGTCACGATGCCGGACAAAGTAACAACCCTGGTGATTACCAGGGAGATGGGAATCCAAGCCCTGAAACACGTCCAGGACTGCACCTTCCCTCCTTCAGAGGCGACCCGAGAGGAGATGATGGCATACCAATACCTTGTGTGGAAGGAAAACGAGAAGCTGCTACAGGAAAAAGCTGAGCTGGCCCGGCGCAAAGAGCTCGCTGATGCGTCGAGTGCCCGGCGGGCAGCCTATTCATTCTCGTCCGCAGGACCTACTGTAACGCAAGAAAACAGGCGCCATCGATCGCGCGCTCGCCTGATGACAGACGCAGAGTGAGCGGGGAGCACCCGCAACCTCGAGTCATCCTTTGTGACGGAAGATGCAGACGAGATACCTATCCCCAAAACAACCGCTGGAGCCCCCCTATCAGTGGGCACGTACCTGAGAGCAACACAACCTCCGGAGGGTGACCCTCGAGCAGCCCTGCACAGGCAACAAATCAAGGCGCTTCACCTAGCAGAAGAGACGCTAATCACAGAAAACCCGCCTGCAGCAACAAACCAAGCACGTGAAGATCGAGACCGACGCGACCGAGAACGCGCAGCACGCGAAAATCGGCCCACCCGACACCTGCAGGACGGAGAAGACGCGCGCAACGTCATTATGCAGCGGCAGGTCGACCGCAACCATGCCAAGCGACCCGTCAACACCCCGGGTCAAGAACTTTACTCAGAGGGCGAATACGAGCCCTGCGGTGCTTCATGTTTCAGTCTCCGTATGCGCGACACAAGGATGCCACGAGGCTTCAAGCTCACATCCGAGTCAGTCAAGTTCGATGCCACACAGGACCCTAAGCTTTGGCTCGATGACTACATCATAGCGGTCAACTGTCAAGGAGGCACCTTAACAACAGTCATGCAGTACATACAGCTGATGCTCGTGGGCTCAGCGCTTGGTTGGCTCCAAACCTTGCCCCGTTACTCCTTCAGCTCTTGGGACCAATTCGAAGAGGCCTTTGTCAAGAACTTCCTCGGAACATACTCGAGACCCACGACGTTTGCAGAACTGCATGCCTGCAAGCAGCGAAAGGACGAGACACTGTGATCATACATCCAGCGCTGGACCCTCATGCGCAACTCCGTCGGAGTCGTTTCAGAAGATAGAGCAATGGACGCCTTCATTCGCGGTGTCATCCGACACGACCTTCGAGAGGCCTTTGGCCGCCTTCAGCCAATATCCATAGTCGAGTTCATGAAGATTGCCAACCAGTGGGCGGATGGAGATGACTCTGTGCGTAACGAGGTCCCCAGCTCACCAAAGGACGAAGGCGGACCAAGCAACTGGGACCGAAGAGATGGCCGCGGCAATGACCGACGCCGCAAGCGAAAGCCCCGCTACGAGGAAGGCGAGGCAGTCGAACTAGTAGCAGCCGGGTTTGCTGACCCCCGCGAGGACAGAAGCCGCGACAACAGTCGCCCGAACAGTCGAGGCCGTGACGACTACCTCAGCGATGGGAACCAGAAGCGCAAGTGGCGGCGCCGGACCCGCGACAACCCGCAGCCGGACCTTACACCTGAAAAAGAGCTCGAGGAACCATGCAAGTTCCACATGTTCAGAAGCGAAGAAACCGGCAAGATGATCTCCAGCCACCTGCTGAAAGACTGCCGGAAGTTGCATCGCATGCATGGAGCATTCACTAGGATCCTGAATCCCGCACTACCCGTGCAACCGGCTCTCCAAGCAGCACCTGCAGCAGCAGTTCCACCCGCGCCACTGGCGGGATCAATACAGCCGCAACCACGGCTGGAAGCACCTCCAGCAGCAGGGGATCAGTACCCGCAAGCTCGAGGACAGATGAATATGATACAAAAGGGGCGCCCATCAAACCGGTACTAGAAGCTGATCACACGCCAAGTCTATCAGGCCATTGCAAACCCACCGGCTGTACCCGAGTACCTCAAGGGTTCGGAGACCAGCATCACATTCTCTCGAGAGGACCATACTCCAAAGGTGCCGAGTCCAGGCCATGCCGCGCTGGTAGTCAAAGCACAAATAGGGGAATTCAACATGACCATGGTCTTCATGGACGGCGGCAGTGGCATCAACATCATCTTCGCCGACACCCTCCGGAAGATGGGCAGATCTCTGGAGAATTTAGCAAAATCAGACAACACTTTTCACGGCATAGTACCCGGGAAGGCAGTTCCGCACTACGCCTACCTCATGCTCAAGATGCCAGGACCAAAGGGAATCATAACTGTGCGTGGTAACTTTCAGCGCTCGGACAACTGTGACCGTGACCTTAGCAAGATCTCCGAGTCCTTCTGCATGCAGCAGCAACTCGAAGAGCTCTCGCTCGGCAACGACAAGACCCTCTTCCCTGCAAGCAAGAAACCGACACCGATGCCGCCTTCAGCACGACCAATGACACAAGAGCACACCAAGTCCACCCGACTGATGCTTCCAAGACAGTGCTCGTGTCATCAAGCTTGCCTACCACATAGGAAAGCGTGCTCGTCGAGTTCCTATGTGAGAATTGGGAAATTTTCGCCTGGTGTCCAGCGGACATGCCAGGCGTACCCAGGGAACTCGCCGAGCACGCTCTTCAGATCTATCCAGATGCCAAACCTGTCAAGCAATCCATGCGCCTCTTCTCCGAGCCGAAGCGCGTCGCCATAAGGCAAGAGATCGACAGACTACTTCACGCCAAGTTCATCCGAGAAATCAAGAAGTCAGACTGGGTCGCCAACCCAGTACTGGTCGAAAAGAAGCACACGAAAATCCTCCGCATGTGCATCGACTTCACCGCCATCAACAAGTGTTGCCCGAAAGACCACTTTCCGCTGCCACGCATCGACCAGATCGTCGACTCGACTGCAGGTTATGCGCGTCTATCCTTCCTGGATGCCTACTCAGGCTAAAACCGGATCAGGATGAAAGTTGAGGACGAGGAGAAGACAGCCTTCATCACACCCCATGGTGTCTAGTGCTACACAACCATGCCCTTCGGGCTCAAGAACGTTGGTGCCACGTATCAGCGCATGATGCAGTCCTGCCTTAAGGACCAGATCGGACGCAATGTCCAAGTTTATGTCGACGACATCGTCATCAAGACCAAGCAAGAGGACACGCTCCTCAACGACCAGCGCGAAACCTTCGCCGCGCTCAACCTCTACAACATCAAGCTTAACCCAACGAAGTGCGTCTTCAGCGTACCAGCTGGGCAACTACTCGGGTACCTCATATCCGTACGAGGCATCGAGACGAATCCAGAGAAGATAGAAGCAATCCTGACAATGCCAGCCCCGACCAAGCTTCGGGAAGTTCAGCGCCTAGCCGGACGAGTCGCAACGCTCAGCCGGTTCATTAGTAAGTTGGGTGAAAAGGCACTTCCTTTCTACCAACTGATGAAGAAGTCCGACAAGTTCGAGTGGACGCCAGAAGCTCAAGCAGCCTTCGCACATCTCAAGCACGTCCTAGCGACTCCGCCGGTGCTCGTCGCACCACACGACAAAGAACCTCTATACCTCTACGTAGCAGCGACCAACAGGGTGGTAAGCACCATCCTCATCGTCGAGCGTGAAGAAGAAGGCCACGCCCACCGCGTGCAACGGCCCATATACTACCTCAGCGAGGTGCTATCCGTATCCAAACAGCGGTACCCGCATTATCAGAAGCTTGCCTACGGCGTCTTCATGAGTTCACGCAAGGTGGTCCACTACTTCGCCGAGCACCCGATCACGGTGGTCAGCGCTTCAGCAATATCAGACATCCCCACCAACCCTGATGCGACAGGACGAGTCACCAAGTGGGTCGTCGAGCTCGGCCCGTGGGACCTGAAGTACACGCACACCAAAGCGATCAAGGCACAAGTGCTCCCGGACTTCACAACAGAATGGATAGAAGCTCAGCTGCCGGATATACCCGACCTGTCCAATGCATTGACCATGTACTTCGACGGCTCCAAGAAATTCGAGGGTGCAGGGGCAGGCATCGTCCTGACATCGCCAAAAGGTGACAAGCTACGCTACGTACTGCAGATGGATTTCCCCAAGCCCTCAAACAACGAGGCAGAGCATGAAGCCCTAATACACGGCATGCAGATGGCCAAGAACTGCGGCGCCACTCGCCTCATAATCTATGGGGACTCGAACCTCGTCGTGCAGCAAACCATGAAGGAGTGTGATGCTACAGCAGAGAACATGATCGCATATAGGGACCTCTACAACATCATGGAAGGCAGCTTCGATGGCTGCGAGCTGCGGCATGTCGGTCGCGACAGCAACGAAGAGGCAGACATGCTAGCCAACCTTGGCTCGACTAAAGCTCCGGTCCCACCTGGAGTCTTTGTCGAGTGTATCAAACAACGGTCTATCAAGCTTAAGCAGCCAGGGGCACCTTCTACGCCAGCAGCAGGCACCAAGGACCTGCCAGCAAAGGACCATGCAGTACCTGAAGATGTCAGCCCAGTGAAAACCGGGGTGTCATGGGCCGGCCTGCCACAGCCCTCGAACGCTCCGCAGGAAATTCTACTAAGGACCAGGCTTTCAGCCTGACGAGCCTCGCGAGGGCTTCTTTGCTCGACTGAGCGTTTCTACTAAGGACCAGACGATCAGCCTGGGAGGCCTCGAGAGGAACCTCTGCCTCGGGAAGGCCTCTCCTAGAAGATCTTCAGGCCCTGGCGCGTCTCCGCGCCGCCCTCGGGAGGTTTTCCCTCGCGAGAAGTCAACGACTGCAAAACCTCGGCGAGGCTTCAGGCCCTCGCGGGGTTCCTTCAAGTGGAAGCAAGCTCCTGCACCGCTGCAGAGCGCACATGGGCTCTGCGCCCGCCGCAGAGTGACGCGCGCGCCTGCGCGCGATGACGAAGACGCCGCAGTTGCCATTCTCGTGTATAAAGTGGTCAAAGGAGCTGCGGCAAGCAAAGCGGACTCCAAGACTTGCCAAATTGGTGATAAAGCGGCCGGCCGCCGCTACGCTCCAACTGCGACGTCACCGTGGGGCACGCCCCAAAGCTCTGCAGCGCCAGCCCACCGTCCTGGTTGGACGGTGGCTTTTTCTGCCATGACGACGTGCTCTCTGCCATGGACCGTGTCCATGGACGCCCCCGACGTTGTGCGCTGTGCTCCAACTCGGCGGCATTGTGGTATCCCTTCCCGCCGGAGATTTTCGGAGAAGAGGACCAAGCCCAGTATATAAGGAGCCAGTGTACGACCTAGGAAGAGGATTCCCGCATTTCACCAACTCATTCCAGAACCAAGGAGCTACGTCTGAGGAAGAAGACGGAGCTCATTCCACCATAGTCCACCATATCCATAGCAGTGCCCTCGGCAAGCACCTTTGTACTGTGAGCCTCTCCAAGCAGTGCAATACATCTTAGCAGGACGTAGGGCTTTTACACCTCACGGTGGGCCTGAACCTGGGTAGCGGCTCGTGTTTCCTCTCTGTCGTGATGTTCCTCACCGAGCTCGACGAGCACCGTCGCCGAGGTTGTTGAGGATTTGTTTGACGTTGTGTTCAGCCCCTTACTCGTTTCCTGGCACTTGAGAGACACCCCTAGTTCTTGGGACTAGTCTCCGACAGAAGATCATCACATAGAAGTTCTCCTCATCGAGCCAACCTGGACAAATCCTTTCCTCGCATACATGCTGCGTCAGGAATTGCCGGCGGACACAACAGAAGCAAGGCGCATCACGCGTTGCTCCAAGGCCTTCACGATCATAAACGAAGAGCTGTACAAACGCAGCATATCGGGGATCCTACAGCGATGCATCGACTCAGAGGACGGCAAAGCAATACTACTCGACATCCATGCGGGTACCTGTGGACATCATGCCAGCAGCCGAGCCCTGGTGGACAAAGCCTTCCGAGCCGGATTCAACTTGCCCACGGCGATGCAGGAGGCCGAAGACATAGTCAGGAAGTGCCTGGGCTGCCAGAAGTTTGCCACCAAGCCGCACGCACCTGCATCAGAGCTAAAAACAATACCACTCTCCTGGCCCTTTGCCCAATGGGGACTCGACATGGTGGGCCCGTTGAGGAAATCATCTCGTGGTGGACACACACATCTCCTGGTGGCAGTCGACAAGTTCACAAAGTGGATCGAAACCGTACCCATAACAAGCTCGACTGCCTCAACTGCAGTCAACTTCATCAGATCCATCATCTTCAGGTTCGGAATCCCCCATAGCATCATCACCGACAATGGCACAAACTTCACAGCCGACGAGTTCAAGGATTTCTGCAAGGACCAGGGCATCAAACTCAATTACGCCTCCGTGGCACACCCTCAATCCAACGGACAAGTCGAGAAAGCAAACGGCCTGGTCTGCGGCGGCCTCAAGAAGCGTCTACTAGTACCAGTCAAGCGCGCCGCGGGTGCCTGGGTGGAAGAGCTACCTTCAGTCCTATGGAGCCTAAGGACCACGCCAAACAGATCAACGCAGTACACCCTGTTCTTCATGGTCTACGGTGCCGAAGCAGTCATGCCGTACGACCTGCGATTCAACGTACCTCGCGTGGTGGCCTACGACGAGTCAGACGCAGACGAAGCACTCGAAGACGGCGTCGACACGCTGGACGAGGCACGGGACATCACACTCTCCCGCACGGCCGTTTACCAGCAAAGTCTCCGCAACTACCATGGCCGTCGACTGCGAACAAGATCCTTCGTCCCTGTCGACCTAGTGCTGCCATGGGAGGGACCCTTCATCATCACGGAGGCCATCGACGGCGGCGCCTACCGCCTGAAGCACGCGAAGACGGGAGAACTCTCCCACAACCCGTGGAACGTTGCGCCGTTTCTACGCATAGCATTCACATCCATGTAATTGTGCTTAAACGCCTACAAGCAGCAGGTTTCAGACGCACTCTTTTCCTTACCAGGGTACCTAAGGGGACTGGAAGGTTTTTAATGAGGCGGCTTGCTCGCTTAATATACAATGATTGGGAACCAAAGCATTCTCCTACTTTTCACAGTCAAAAAGCAAAAAAGACCTCGGCCGCACCCGAACACTCGGGGCCTGCGCCACACAGGTTAACTTCAGAAGCAAAAAAGACCTAGGCCGCACCCGAACACTCGGGGATGCGCCACACAGGTTAACTTTAGAAACAAAAGACCTAGGCCGCACCCGAACACTCGGGGGCTGCACCACGCAGGTTCATTTAAAAAACAAAAGACCTTGGCCGCACCCGAACACTTGGGGGCTGCGCCGCACAGGTTCACCGAAAACAAACAAAACCTAGGCCGCACTTGAACACTCGGGGGCTGCGCCGCACAGGTTACTCCCTCTTCACGCAAACAAAAAACCTTGGCCGCATCCGAACGCTCGGGGGCTGCGCCGCACAGGTCGCATTACTCAAGGCATGTGGATCGCACCGAACGCTCGGGGGCTGCGTCCAAACCATCAAACAAACTATTGTCTTTGACAAACAAATCGCAACTATACAGTCGGGGGCTGACCCCCATGGACATACATCATTCATGTACAACATAGCTCAACGAGCATACATATTTTTCGCCTCCTAATCTACAGGCTCACTTTTGGGCGCGTCCAACGGACCTACAAGACGCTCCGTCTGCCCCTGGACTTGACCAATAACCTCCCTCGCATGTGCCAGAGTATCCGCGTAATGGTCTTCCCCGGGCAGTCCATCAACAAGCCTCTCCAGTTTAAGGTTTGGATGGTGGAGTCGCACATAAGCAAAGGCGACATTGGCTCCGACGACAAGCTGAGCGTGCAGAAACTCCTTGATCGCCTTGCCTTCGCGGAATCTCGTCAGCAGGGCAGGTATACCCTGAGGTTGCTCATTATGTGGGAACAAAGCCCGGTGCACCCGAGCCAGAGTAGCCCTGCACGACTCCAGCAGCAGACCGCCTCGCCAGGCGTGATCCAGCAAGACATCCAGCACCCGAGCCTTTGGTCGGTCAGACCAGAAGTACTGGGAGCCAGAAGACGTGCCGGTAACGACACCATCTAGGCGCTCCTCTACGCGAGCCTTTTTGGCTCTCCAGTCTGGGTTCACACCTGCAAGGCAATAAAAGGAAGCAAGATGAGAAACAGTCGAAGAAATAGCAACTCGCAGTGGAAGGTCTCGTCAGAAGCACTGACATTCTAGATGTTGATTGATCAAGTCCAGTTCTCCAATCAAGTAATCCTCCCGTTTGGACGAAGGAGCAGGCCTCGACCTCAGCACGTCCAACTCATCATGTGCATCCTTCAGCTCCTTCTCCAACTTCACAATTCGAGTCTTCATGTATGACATGACGACCTCATCGTTTCTGCTCCGGACAGCAGGCCGAAGCCGCGCACTCGCAGAAGCAGAGGCGCCAGATGCACTAGACGCCTCAGGCTGCTCAAAACCAAAGGTTAAAACAACATGAGACCCTGGAATACAAGTGTCAACAAAAGCACACTCGGGGGTTAAACCCCGACAGCGCAGTCAAGCAGACACAAATTGCAGAAGCAGCCTCATGTTGATCACCAAGTAGCACAAGTTCATTACCTAGACCTAGAACGTCGACTCCGACCTAGACCTAATAGCGCGGGCAGCAACTTCAGCAGTGCGCCGCTCCACCATGACCACCATGTTCTCCGCCAGTCACACCGCCTCTTCCTTCACCGAGCTCAATGACGTCGTTCTTCCATCAGGTTTACGTGGGAAGTCCGCTACGACTTTCTTTGTAGTGTACCTGCACTTAGAAAATGGCAAGGTACCTGTGTATAGTGCAAACCCCTGGATCGTTTCATTTGCACACACAGTTTAAGATGAATATCACAACATTGTATCAATTATTACACGAATGATCCAGACTTGGAAAAATAAATGGTTCGATACATCTTTGCATAGCTTATAGCTAGCTCAAAACAAATAAAGCAGCGGAAATAAAATCTTCAATGAGCCTCCATTCTTCATGATGCGTCACAGGCGAAAACATGTTGGTTGTAGACTCGAAACCCAAACGTGACCTTACTCATCGTCAGAAAAGTCTGCAACAAAATAATATTTGCAACAGAGTGGGTCAGATACCATTAAAAAATGGATCTGGCAAGTGACACTATGTGGACACTTAATGGAATAACTCTATAGCCTATATGCATATTTGGCTGGTGGAGTTCAAGGCTTATTTTGCATAAAAGCCAATTTTGCCTAACACTTTGTAAAACATTTTCTTCAAAGTTTGAGACTCTATGGCATGAAATCCATAGTCTCTTCTACCCTTGTTCACCCATCAAAATTTTACTTAGAGAAATAAGATGTTGGGAGCCTCCGTTGCCATCCTTGATCAGCTGCTTCAATTGTCCGTAACCGGGGACACGGCTAAGTACTTAGTTTTAACTCTCGAGAGGTTGTGCACTTTCACCATTAGACCCAACAAACCCAAACTATCCTCAAGCACTCAATTTGTGCTAAGGAAAAGGAGAGAGTTGAGACGAGACTTTTCAGAAGCATATTCCCCATCCCATACCGGCTTGACCCGTTCCCTCCTACATCCACTACATCTGCTTGTCAAGCCGGGAGGAGTCCACGCAACTTAATCCATCTAGCCAGAGCCCATTTGACTAATGGCTGCACGGTAAGCAACTTCACTTAGAGAAACATTGGTCCCTTTAATCCTGGGTGGCAATCCACAAGTGAATATCCCTTCGGGACAACACTCAACTCTCGTCATCCTTGCAATCCCAAATCCACCCAGGTGATAAATTAAATTAGTAGAATTTAAGCTTTGAATAAAACAATTTGCATAGCATCAATAATTCTACCAAGTTATCAATAGGATTCTAGACACAACTAGTGTAAAGGAGATAGTTGTTTCAGCATAGCAATACTATCCTACACATGCATATAAAGAAATATTCTAAGTCATGCATAGTAAAAATACTTAGGAAATTCATGAGGGTGTGCCACTTGCCTTGGCAACAAGCAGAATAGCAACAGCAATTGCAACAGTCTTCGTTTCCCTCCGGAGATTCTAACACAACAAACAATACATAATGAACAAACAAGTTTCACAAAACTTCTAAGGAAAAACATGTCATGCATGATGTGCAAAAATTTCTAAGGACTAGAGATGCATGCATGCCATGCCATGAAATAATTCTAAGTTAAAACAAGACAATCAAGAAGGTCCAAAAATGACTAAGGACCAAGATCCTAACACTTGGGTCGAAATTTAACCAAGGACTAAAACTAACACATCATGTCCAAAATAATTTCTAAGGAAAGTAAACAAAATAGGAAGTGCAAAAATTTTCTAAGGAAAAAGGTATGATATCAAAGTTGATGAATTTTTCTAAGGACCAACATTTGTTATGGCAAGTACTTAGAATAATTTCTAAGGGAATAACTAAGTTTTCTAGATACTAAAAATTTTCTAAGGACAAGTTTAGCATTTTTTTTTTAATGTGTTGAAAATTTCTAAGGAAAAATTCTAAGTGTTCTCAACATTTTATTTCCCAAAATTTTCTAAGGAAGAAATATTTCGGTGGGGTGAAATATTTCTAAGTTATATTGCATATAACATGGTCATAATTACTTAGCTAAATTTTCTATTCGAAAATTAATGTGGAGAACAATTTTTAATATAAATTACTTATTAAAATAACACCTAAAAGCAATAAAAACAAAATACATGCAAAAACATAGGAAAATACTTATACAAAAATACTAGAGCAATACTACGGCCATTACTTATACAAACAAAAATATAGCAAAATATTTTGCTCAATTATCAATTTTTATAATTAAGTTATAGCCAAAATATCAATTAAACCATTTTTAAAATTTATCTAATTTAATTTCGTCCAAACCTCGAATTAGGCCTACAGAAAGTTTCTACACATTATTAGCTTTCCAAAAATATAAATTTCATAAATTTTGGCTAAAGGAATAAAAATTAATAATGAATCTAAAATCCAGGGACTAATCTGTGATGCGCAGGGGCTAAAACGTAAAGAAAACAGAAAAGATCTTCGCGCTGGAGTCCTCGGTCGACGTGGCGTCTTCTGGTTGGTGCGGAGCTGCGATGACTGTGTTGCTGACTCGGCCGCGACGTGGCGCTGACGAGGCGTGATTTGGCGCTGACGAGGCGTCGACGTGGCCGGATCTGATTCGCCCGTACCCCTTCGCAGATGTTTCTAATCTAGGCCGTTAAAACCCGATCCAACGGTTCAGATCCCGTTGACCAAAGACGAGCGGCGCGCCGGCCGGAGTTGCGCCGATGACCACATCCCGCGGCGGCGCCATGGCCGGCGTGTACGTGCACGACGAACGGAAGAGGAAGGGGAAGCTGGGTGCATACCACGGGGTGTAGGAGATCTCGGCGAAGCCGGTGGTGCGGACGAGGATGGCTCGGGTGCTTCGGGTGGTCGACGAACGCGCGCTGGAGTTGATTCCGCGGCGGACGGCGAAGGTCGATGAAGCTCCTGTCGATCTGGGACACCAAGAAAATACGGGACCTTGTCAGGGAGATGCGCAAGAGAAAAATAGGAAGAATGATACAAGAGGAATGGCTCGGGGTCGACGCAGTACGCCGGAATCGACGAAGCTTCGCCGGCGGCAGTGGCGGACGGCGGCGGCGATTTTGCGGGCAGCCTTGCGGCGATTTGGCTAGGGTTTGTGGGGCTTTGAGAGAGGGGGCCGTGAGGATTTATATGGGGCAGGAGTCCAGGGAGATTGCGTTCGTATCGCAACGGATTTTGATCCGATTTTGGTTAGGGTTCGAAGATGATTTCGTGCGGAAGAGGTTAGGGACGATGGCGTCATCGTCGACGTCATCCCGGGGTGGCCCACCTGGCGGTGAGAGAGAGAAAGAGGGCCGAAACTGGGCTGTCGTCTTCCGCGCGCGCGAGAGATAGAGGGAGAAGGGGAGATGGGCTCGGCCCAGTAGCTAGGGTTCGCATTTTTTTTTTCTTTTCAGAAAACGTTTTCTTTTCTGTTTTATTCAAAAACAAATAACTTTTGTATTTTAAAACCAAAACAATTCAAACCACTTTCAATAATTTTGTAAAAACAAACTCTTTGACTTGCAGCCTTTAAATATCATTTTCCAAAACATTTTATTATCTAAATTTTCTGAAATGAGTTTAAATGGATTTTGGACATAATAATGCCATTTTAAAACTAGGGTTTGATAAATTCCTTTTTGGAATATCATTTAATACCAAAGCAAGATATGAGTAATATGATTAATATCACTCAATAAAATTAATTTTGTATAAAACTCAAATAGTTTAAAAAGGTTTTGATAAATCAAAATGATTTCAAAACTCATTTTGGAAATCCAAATAACTATTTTCTTTCAAAAGTAAAACTATAAAATTTGAGAATAGAGATTAGGTAAATAATAGAATAATTCTTAATACATCCAAACTATTCACAATCAACACCCTTTTTCAAATAGAAATCATTTTGATTTCCAAACTAGGTTTTTTAATAAACAATATGGCACTTAATGTCAAATTTAAAATAGGTTTTTAAAACAAAGTAAATGTGGCTTAAAATACCACAATTATAAATATTTGGGGATACTTTATTTTACAAATAAGTTCAAACAAATACAAACCATCACAAGCACACATTAACAGAATAGTTCAAAAAGCCAAAAGTATTTGGAGCATAATTTGCTCTACTAATATATTTTCTTAAATATGTTTTCAAGTGGAAATTTATTTCCCACTTTTGAAATATCCTAATGCAAACAAAGCTATATGATGATGAATGCATGCATGATTTTCCTTTTTAAAGCAAAATACATAATAGTTTTCAAAAGTTTTAAATTTTTCTGATTTTTCAACTTTTCGAAAACTAGGGATGTTACATTCTTGAAGTCACCCGCAACACCATGACCCAGCAACAGCTTGAATGTAAGCTCCGAGCCGCGTACCGTTTGGGTGCGAGTGAAGTTCGTCATGGTGGAAGACTTCGGGCCAAGTACTGCAGCCACACCATCAACGCTGGCGGGTGGCGTGCGTAGTGGAAAGACGTTCTTGTGCATCGCAGCAAGAGCACCGGTCGACTTGGCAAGCGCGTCCTTGGCGTAAGCACACATGGTGTCGAAGGCGCTGACAGCACGATCCAGCGGGACATCGTCGTCCGCCACCTCCATAGGCGGAGCCGCGCCAAAAGTATCTGCGCATCCAACAAATTTAAGTACCAATTCGACTGAATTGGGAGAACAAACTTCAAGTAAACAAGACATGAATGAGGTATTACCTCCCACAACATGGGCAAGGGCTAGCAGGCGCTCAACCTGCAATTTCTCATACTGGAGAATGGCATCCTCTCGGCCCTTGGCTTCCTTCTGCTTTTGCTCAGCCTCATCGCGTTGAGTCTTGAGTGCTTTCTCCAGCTCGAGCACCCGATGCGCAGCAGCCTCCTGATCTCCTGCAAAAAGAACGAAGCTTCAAGTGGACGCGAAAGCAGGAGTGGTAGCAAGAGAAACAAAAAAATCAAAGAGTCGCTTACGCTTCGACTGCTCCAGAGCAAGGCGAAGCTGATCCCTCTCCTGTTCCATCTGGACATACGCCGCACCTGACTCCATGAGCTTACGGCAGAAAGGCTGTACAACACAGGACAGCTCATGAATTTTAGCCTATGCCCAACTATACTAGTTGCACATAGCCTCGGGGGCTACTCCCATCGGGAGCGCTGTCGCGCACCCGATAACTCAGAAGGCCAGAAGACACTTACATGATCATGGAGCGGCATAGCGCTCGAAGAAGACGGAGCAAATACTTCTGGAGCGGAGGGAGCCAAAGCCTTCACAACCCCCGTAGCGGCCGTCGCAGTCGTCGAAGGGGAAGCCTCCGGAGGGTTCAGCGGTGACTCCGTACCGCTCGGAACAGACGTGTTTTCCCGGACAGGAGAAGGAGGTGCACCCGCGCCACGACCAGCACTGCGCACAGAGTGCTCAACTTAATATTGCGCACAAGCAAAGACAAAAGCATAGCATGGGGAAGGGTGCTTACCTTGTTTCCTCGTCTTCGCTACCGAGGGAGTCCACGTCAAACAACCCGCCAAACTCGGCCGCACCGCCTGCGGGAGGCGCCGTGTTCAGCGGAACGACTTCCATCGGGTCCTTCACGCTGGGCGACGAAGAGCCCGAGTCGCCATCATCCTCAAGTACCACCCTCTTGGACGGCGAGTCCGCTGAATTCGCCTTGTCTTGACGACGACGCTTGGGTGGGTGCTCCTCTTCGTCATCCTGCTCCGTTTTCTCCACCTTCTTCATCAGGTGAGGTGGTCGCGGAGGGAACGGAGTCAACCTCGTCAACCGGCTCCACTTCGGGAAATTCCACCTCAAAAGTCACCCCACCTTCAGGTAAAGGTGGAAGACAAGAGGAACTCGGGTGACCCTGCAAGGCAAGCACAAGATGGTTCACACAACAGCAACAAAAACAAGAATCGACAACAAAAAGCAAAACAAATCTCACCTCAGGCAGTGGGTTCTCCATCCCATAGGGAGCAACGGGGCAGTCGACGTCGCAGAGGTCCGAGGCTCTGAGGCTAGTCGCGGACCGCACCTTCGTAACGACTTCCTTCTTCGACAACTCCTCATTCGTCAGGCGGGAGGAGTCATCTGCGCCCTGGAACTCCCAAATTGGGTGGTCCTGAGGCGTATTGGCTGCACGCGCATCTTCACAAAAGTGGCAATAAGGTGGATGCCACTTCCACCTTGTCTTCACTCGACAGCATGTGTGCCCAGGCGTTCGACTTCCTCAGAGGCTTGTCAACCACGAAGTCGGGAAGGCCCTCCTGCTCCACGCGGACGTAGAACCACTTCTTCCGCCAGCCTTGGACGGAATCGACCTGCTTCAGCGCGAAGTAGGAGGTGTCGCCGCGCACCTGGATGCCGAAGCCGCCAAGTGGGTAGGTGCCACCAACACCCATGTTTCTCTTGACATTGAAGATGGTCTTCCACAAGCCCTAGTGCGGGAGCACCCCCAGGAAGCACTCGCACAAGGTGATAAAGCACGCAATGTGGAGGACGCCGTTCGGGGTCAGGTCGTGCATTTGGACCCCGTACGCATACAGCAATCCACGCACAAAATCATGGAGGGGGAAGAGATTCCCCGATGCAAGAAATCCGCAAAGCAAACACGCTCGCCGAACTGAGGTTGTGGGAATACCTCTTTCCCAGGCGTGCGCGTGGCCAGCTGGTCCGCCGGCGGCAGCAACCCATCTTCTCGGAATTCATCCAGGTGATGATCCTTGATGGCGGACTTGGCCCAGTCGCCAGGAATCTTCTTCAGCGTATCCACGCCCGCGACATCAACAATGGCGGCGGCGCTCACCGCACTACTCCCCCTCTTGGTCTTTGTCGCCGCAACGCCGGCGGCGGCGGAGCTCGCCACCTTCTTCGCGCCCGCTTTCTTCATGGCTAGTGGTTACTGGCTGGTGCACAGATGAGCTTGGTACCAGTGGCAATGGAGGAGAGGCGCGAGGTAGAAGATGAAGCAAAGAAAGGAAGCGTCAAGAATGGGGCTAAAATCAATCTCTCCCGTTGCGGTGAAATAAATATACCGCGGCGCCGCCAAATCTAAACCGTCTAAACGGCATCGGCAACAATGGCCTGAACCTAACCCTATACGTGGCGGCCATGGAACGCAACCGTCGCAGGCCACGCTGCCCACTACGCACGAGAAAAGAGGAAGCCATCATCACGCTCCGAAATTTTCGCGCTGTGCGGTCAAATCAGAACTGAAGCAGCGTCGTTCCTGGTCAACGCTGACAATGGGACCATAGCGTCGCGTCCCATCAGCGGCAGCGCGCAAGAAAAAATCGTCATGCATGACATCAGTCTAACAGGCAGAAGGATCACTCGAGTCCAACTCGTGATATTTACCGCTCCAAGGCCGGCAGGCTGTCAAGTCCTCTTGACGGACCCTCGTATCATTCGACTAGGACACATTATCGCCTGAGCATTTTACAGTAGGCCAACAGGTTGAAAAGGGACTCCTTTATTTGTCGAGTCCCCATATAGTGCTTCGTTCAAAGTAGGCCAACAGGCTGAAGGGACTCCTTTATCTGTCGAGTCCCCAAATCATGCTTCATTCACTCCCATCGGGAGCGTATCATAAAATTATTTCGACTGAAGGTTAATTGAGATTAACCTCAATTACCAGCAATTTAGCTTAATCTCGGGGGCTACTCCCATCGAGAGCGCTGTCGCGCCCCCGATAACACAAGACCATGAGACCATCGAGTCCCGAAGCAAGCAGTCAAAGTTCCTATCGACCAAAACTACTCAGCTCTATACAAAGACCACGACTATAGCAGTCGCAAAACACTCTGTACCCGAGATGCGTCCGCCGCATATGATCCTCAGATGTTGTACTCACAGTGTAAAGATAAGACCCGCTAATTAGTCGAGCTGGCCAGGGTTCGCACCCGCTGCGTTGACCCTGTAATTACCGTGCCAGCAGGCATGAAGAAAATTCTGACGGACGCGTTGGGTACTCAATATATCATACTATAGTCCTCTGTAAGACCTCCGCGGCCTGAGTCGAAGCTTATCAGCTCTTTCCAGGCTCGAGTCTGGGGACTCGAGCTTGAAGTAGGCTAGCTAGGTTTTTGCCCGAGTGCATTTAACTAGTCCTGATCCGTCGAGTGAACCAGGCCGGCTATGTCATCATCCCTAGAACCTATCGACAAGACAGCAAAATGTGAGCGTATACAGCGGTCGATGCACTACCGACTCAAAACAAAACATCTTGCAACAGGTCAAAAGACAACGTGCACCCGGAGATGAGTCCTTACCCGATTCTTCGACTCGACCAAGCACTCGGGGGACTACTGACGTGGGCCTACCTATCGGGTGCCCCACCACGAGGATACCTGGTGCACGCAAGGACTAGGGCCCAACTGGCGGCCTACTAGGAGACAACGCTCAAGGCCCATGAAGGGGGCCCAAAGAAGACAGAGCACGTCCCAAGGAAGGCGCAGCTTATGGCGGTAGAGACCTGCCTTACTTATAAACCTAGTCGGTTGCGAACTCCCGAGACCCAGCCTTCTATATAAAGGCTGGGAGGGCCGCCGATTAGGACATGCTATTGTTCCACCACCAAAACACTAGCGAGATCGATATCTCGCAGGGATTGCCATTGTAACATCTCCGATAATCAATACCAGACAAGCAGGAAGTAGGGTGTTATCCTCCGGGAGCTTGAACCTGGGTAAATCGCCTTGTTTGTCCGCCGTGGTAACTACCAGCACTTCATCTTTCTTCATCTCAATCAACCTGGGGTACTCGACCCTGGGTCTTGCCGTAGCTACCCCACGTCACCCCTCATTCCCCAGCCCGAACCCTAGATCTCATAGCTCGCTCCCTTGCGGCGGCAGGGGCGAATGGCGGCCGCAGTAGGTGCATGGTGGCGGCCGGGGGGCATGGCCCCATAGCTCGCGTCCTCTTCTCTGGCTCCCCCTGTTCTTACCTGCATTTTGCCCTGCCTGCAGCTCATGTACTGTTTCAAAAATTGCAGATTTCTAGGAGGGGAACGGCGGCCAGTCGTTGGTCTAGCTGGAGGCGGGCGCCGTGTGGTCTGGCTGGAGGCGGCGCCATGGCTGGTGCTGCTCAACGCCACGGCTGGAGGTGCGCACCGCTGCTTAGCTGCTGAAGGAGGTTTCCCCTCCTCGATTCAGACGTCGGCGGATGAGGCTCCCGCGTGCCTCCCGCTGCTGGATTGAAGCGCCTGGCTAGAGGCCCTCAATTGCCGGCATGGAGGTGGATTAGCTTATGCATTTGATGCTTGCTTTTCGTCTTGGCTGTAGCACTAGTAGGAAAAGCCTTATCAGTGGCGCACCAAAAATGGATTCTGTGGCGCACCCCCAGAATTGCTGGGTGCGCCACAGAATACTCGCCACTAAATTTTTTTTTCTGTGGCGCACCATGGGCGTGCGCCACAGAAATCCACTTTCTGTGGCGCACCTGGCCTGGTGCGCCACAGAAATCCACCTGCCTGGTGCGCCACAGAATTCTGAAAAAATTCAAAAAATTCAAAAACTGCAAAAAAAAATTAAAAAATTTCAGAAAAAAATCAAAAAAATCAAAATATGAAATAATATGAAAAATCCTAATTATTGGAATTATTTTCAGATTTTTTGAATTTTTTGAACTGATACCTTCCCGCTAGGTTACCCATCCTCAAATTGCTCCAACCCTAGCACGCTTAACTTCTAAGTTCCACCCACTTCACCTACCCTTGTGCTACTCAAGTTCTTATTGATATATATATCATATGTATCCTCTTAAGTCTTGTATGTGTATATGTTATGTATATGTTATAAACGTGTGTTTTTAAATTTCAAAAACTTCTAAACTTTCAAAAGGAGATTCAAAAGTTTCAAAAGATCCAAAAAAAATTAAAAAACTTAATTTTTTTCAAAAAATTCAAAAAATCCAAAAATTTCAAAAAAATAAAAAAAATCTAAAAAAATAAAAAAAAGTCAAGAAAAGTCAACAATCTTCTTTGTTATACAATTTTTGAATTTTTGAATTTTTTGAATTTTTTTTGATTTTGCTGCGAAAAATCGTCTGTTTGAAATAACTTTTTTTTCTTTTGGAATTTGAGTAATCTGTGAATTCCTGACCGGGTAAATTTTGCACGAATGTTGGAAACTTGTATATGTTTGTTTCCAATTTTTTCAGATTTTTTCAAATTGTTTTCATATCCTTTTAATTTGAAAAAAATAACAGAAGCATATGCACCTGAGAGACTAAACGCCTCTCCCGTTTTCTTGCATTCAAGATTTTTTAGATTAAAGTTTCTTTAGATTACCGTCCTTAGCTAATTATTAATGTGGGTTTTCACGTATACGAAGTGTGTTCACCTACGTATACGTTTGGGGGCGTGCGTCCGTGCCCCCAATTCATATCCTTCTCCGGATCGGAACACCATCTTATTTTTCTCCTTTATGTTTTGAGGTGATGGTTGGTACGTTTTTTAGATTTCCAATTTCACCCCTAAGTCTTAGAAAATATTACATGACCTGCCACCGCTTAATGAGTCGTACCGGTTCAATCCATAAGAAAAGGAGGTTCTCTTTCCAGAGTCAACCCCTCGATCCAGAGCTCGCTCCCCGGTGCCTCCGTGCTGGGCGCAAAATCCGGCGAACTCTGCGCCTCCGCTCGCCGGTACTGCTCCCCCTCGACGTTCCCCTCCGATTCCCTGCGTCGCCGGCCGTTTCTGCCGCCCCGGCGAGCTACTCGAGCTGGCCGAGTGGTCGAGTCGGACGGTCGCGCTCGAAGGTCGCACCACTTGCCGCATCGCCGGCCGCATCTCCTCGTGAGCCCGACGAGCAGCAGGTCCACGAATCTCCAGCCGCGGGTGGACGGCCGCATCTCCAGTCGCATCTCCAGCCGCGGGTCGGCGGCCTCGATGAGCCGGTCCTCGCCCAGTTCCGCGGAATGGATAGGACCACCTACGCACCCAAGCCAACCCTCACGAATCGAGGTGGACGCCGTCACCCAGGTCCTCCGCTGCTCCGCACGGTCGTGCAAGACGCTCCCCATCGTCCGCAGACATACCGGCGGCCGCCGTTCCTCTAGGCGCTCCTACGCGTGTGCCACGCGCGGTCTGATGCGCCGACCTGGCGGAACGGGTTCTCCTGCAGAGGAGCTCAAGCGCGACCTGGAGCAGGCCAGGCTCTCCACACGATGCGCCGACCTGGCATGGTGGCCGAGCTTGACAAGGTCACACGTCCACTGCTCGAAGCTAAAGCAGAACCAATGCAGCGTGGAACTCCATGGAGGGGAGGGGAGGCACCGGAGAGAGAGGACAGGTGGATGGCTGCAAGAAAGGTGTGAGTAGGGAGAAAATGGAGCTGCTTTGCTGCTGTTTCTGATTGTGAGCTATGTGTGTGTTTGCTTTACTAGGGCTAAATGCAGCGAACAGTAGTGCCAATTCTGCCTCCAATATTTGCTCAGAAGATGCTACATTTTGTTGGGCTGTTACGAGGATGCACTAATGTAACAGCCTTTTACAAAACATTCTCTGTTATTTACTTGCTCATTATTGTAGCACACCGTGTTTTCAGATGCTGAATAATTGTCATGTTGCAGCCTTGTAGGTTTTCTTGTACGGCATCGCATGGTCATACATATATATCTGTGTGGATGTTCAAAAGTGCAAGAGTGTCGTCTGAGAACGGAGGAGCTGGACGCGAGCTTGGTGGAGTTTCTGCTTCATTCTGAGATGGTTTCTGCTTGATATAGTGAACTTCCACCATGGCAGGCCAATAATGTGGGGAATTTAGTTGCTGCTTTGACTAAGAATCTACTTTTGAAGGTATATATTGTTTCTTCTGTTGCTGACACCAAAGTTGACATGAAAAGTAGGGGGGTTTTACTGATGCTGACATTTTTTTCTTGCTTATTTGATCACCAGGTCAATTAATTTTTCCTTGTGCAAAGACTAATTTATTCTCTCCCACACAGTTTTGTGAATTTTTAATTTCGTCCTCTGGTCTAAACAGTGAAATTGATCAAACATTTTGATCTTTTAACACTGTCAGGTTATATGAGTACATCTGAATGAATTAAATATAAAATGAATGTATGAAAAATGGTGAAAACATGAATGTTTGTTTCTCAACAAAGCGTACACGTCAGAGAGAGATAGTATGCAGGGTAAAATCTTCTTCAATCTGGGGAATAATCCATGTGTTCTCATCCACTTTCACTCTGTGGAATAACCCATGTTTTATATCATTATATAGTGGGATTTGTTTTCCTAAATAGGGAGAATGAGAAGAACTGGGTATTGCAAAACATGCATGCCTTCATTGGTTGTGTTGCAACAATTCTTCTTTTCCCATAATATCTCATTGCAATTTTTTTCTCCCGTTGCAACGCACGGGCATGTGTGCTAGTAATACTAGTACGCATGCACGTGCAACGCACGTCTACCTTGATCAAAAAAATATTTCGTGGCGACCCCTATAAAATCAACAGAAATAACTTTGGTACCAATAATAAAAAAATGTTAAAAATATATTTTCAAATCAGTTTGTTAACTCCAGAGAAACCAAACTACCAATAGAGATTGTAGATGACACTGTCAGTTAAAAATGCATCCTCAGTTGATATTAATTCAATTACAAATACAACAATCATTAAATGGACGTTTTCCCTCACGAAAAGCATATCAGACAATTTGATGCTAAAATACACCATTGTCGCCATATTGTTTCCTTTCCTATGAGTATCACTGCTAAATATGGTCAGCCATTTAGCTATGCTATTCAGGTAACATTGATTCAACCTATAGACGACTTTGTGATAGGTGCACTGAATAGAATGATACAAATTACTCACGGCGTGAAAAGATCAACCATCTATTATATAATTAAAACACAAGATAACCAACGGTAAAGATTTATCACGCTAAACTTAAGAGATCTCAACGGTTCAGATCTTGGATTAGGCAATGAAGGACGCGCGTCCACGACTAACGCCTAAACGTTCGATGACAAGACTAGAGCATAGGAATCGTTTCGTATTCTAATTGGAGTCCAAACACATCATAGATAGCTTGATTGCTGGAGGCTTGCGTGATAGACATCGCCACGAAAAGAAATCACCCATCAGCACATACACGTGCAATTGACCGCCGCCGCCGTATCCTAGGGTCTCCTCACGTACGCACGCTGCCGCGGGACGTCGTATTCCGATCGCCTAGCGTGTCCTCGGGCATGGTGTCGCCGCCGCCAAGTTCGCCGATGCAATCGGCCAATCTACATAGATTCTTAACGTAAGTGAGTTTTAATCTCATGATACACCATGCAGGCATGCATGCATACATGATGGATCGATCGAATTAAGATTTGTGTGGTGCACGGACAGACGGACAGCCCAATGCAAGGTAAACATACGTGCAATTTAATTTCCTTTCAGTGCTTCAAATACGTACTTCTTTACAATACATTATACACTGTCTAGAAATTTGTTAGCTGGTATAAGATGCACATAACCTCCACGAATCAGGCTTTCGCCCCGCTTTATAAAGAAAGTAACGACCAACAAATAACCACCGATACAAGAACACCACACACACCACCTAACCTAATCAATGCTAGGTCATCAACCATCAATTTCCATTGAAACCGTATCTGCCGGAAGAGATGCCGTCGTGTATTCCCAGCGGCGAGGACAAACAATGGAGCCGGGAGCTTCATAGATTATTCACATATGCCTATGCACGGCGACCGATGAAGTTGTTGAAAGAAGCTGCGCGGCCAGCCAGCGTGCCTGCCACGATCTTGCCAACAAGCTGGTCAGATGTGTTTTCCCTTGAGAGCGGAGCAAAATCGGTTTGGTCGTCGGCGTGCCTCTCTGCGCGGCGCAAAAAAAAATCTTACTACATGGGAGATAATCGTCATCTTAATTCCTCACCTATGCGACCACCGGAAATGCGACCACCGGAATGTGATTGCATCAAACATCGGATGGCCAACACCCAGCAGCATGTCCGCGAGGACTTGACACGGCTACAATGGGCGTAGACAGTTATGTCGCCCTTGATCAGCCCGTGAAATTCCAGGAGCACATCGACGGCTTGCGGTGTCGTCCAGCTGGAGACGATGTCCAGCACCTTGGTGGAGATCGTCATGTAAAAATGTAAAACCAGGCGACGCTTCATCGTGGATCTGGATCCACTTGGCATCGTAAAGACCAGCGATCTGGGTCCACTCGGCATCGTCAAGACCAGGTGATCAAGGAGATTCGCCGGTAGAGCTCTACGACCTGCGTACGTGGCCGCAAGCACATGCATGTGCCATCTTAAGCAACGAGCTTTTGCCGTACCGGCTGCATTGGACTACAACTTTGAGTCCTATATGACGTTAAGTTTGGAGACACCAAATAAGATTAGCTGACGACCATCGCAACTGCATGTTAGCCTGCAGCCACTGTGTTGTACTTGCACGAGAATGTTGCATGCATGGTGAAAGGATGGATTGGAGGTAAGCTGGTAAGATCTCCACATCTATGCATGAAAGGACCAGACGCAGAGCACAGTAATAGAATTATTAAACGAAAACTGTTTTCTTGACTATAGAACTTTTATCCGATGTACAGTATTACTCACAGGTGTCATGGTGTCCTGGTGAGTTGAGCTGCATGAAGCACGGTATAAGATGTTTCAGATTCAGGAGGTACAAAAATTCACCATGAAGTGTCATTTGAACGGTTCTGAGTGTATATATTGCCAGCGGCGAGGACAAACAATGGAGCCGGGAGCTTCATAGATTATTCACATATGCCTATGCACGGCGACCGATGAAGTTGTTGAAAGAAGCTGCGCGGCCAGCCAGCGTGCCTGCCACGATCTTGCCGACAAGCTGGTCAGATGTGTTTTCCCTTGAGAGCGGAGCAAAATCGGTTTGGTCGTCGGCGTGCCTCTCTGCGCGGTGCAAAAAAAAAAATCTTACTACATGGGAGATAACCGTCATCTTAATTCCTCACCTATGCGACCACCGGAAATGTGACCACCGGAATGTGATTGCATCAAACATCGGATGGCCAACACCCAGCAGCATGTCCGCGAGGACTTGACACGGCTACAATGGGCGTAGACAGTTATGTCGCCCTTGATCAGCCCGTGAAATTCCAAGAGCACATCGACGGCTTGCGGTGTCGTCCAGCTGGAGACGATGTCCAGCACCTTGGTGGAGATCGTCATGTAAAAATGTAAAACCAGGCGACGCTGCATCGTGGATCTGGATCCACTTGGCATCGTAAAGACCAGCGATCTGGGTCCACTCGGCATCGTCAAGACCAGGTGATCAAGGAGATTCGCCAGTAGAGTTCTACGACCTGCGTACGTGGCCGCAAGCACATGCATGTGCCATCTTAAGCAACGAGCTTTTGCCGTACCGGCTGCATTGGACTACAACTTTGAGTCCTATATGACGTTAAGTTTGGAGACACCAAATAAGATTAGCTGACGACCATCGCAACTGCATGTTAGCCTGCAGCCACTGTGTTGTACTTGCACGAGAATGTTGCATGCATGGTGAAAGGATGGATTGGAGGTAAGCTGGTAAGATCTCCACATCTATGCATGAAAGGACCAGACGCAGAGCACAGTAATAGAATTATTAAACGAAAACTGTTTTCTTGACTATAGAACTTTTATCCGATGTACAGTATTACTCACAGGTGTCATGGTGTCCTGGTGAGTTGAGCTGCATGAAGCACGGTATAAGATGTTTCAGATTCAGGAGGTACAAAAATTCACCATGAAGTGTCATTTGAACGGTTCTGAGTGTATATATTGCATTTTTTTAGACGATGTAGATTTATCGAGTCAATGCCAAGGATATGGATCTGTGTGATTTTACATGGAAGCTAAGAAGTATAGGTCTTCGATGTCCGGCGACAACATGCAAGCTTATCAAAAACGCCGCAGGACAGATCGAAGGAACGCCAGCATATATCTTGCAAACGTCGACAACTCCTGCATCGGCAAATCGACCGCACGACTTGCGAAAGACGAGGAATGGTGATTTATCTATACATGTTCGTTTGCGTCACAAATCGAAGATCCTACATGCTGGCAGCACGCTCAGGGGATCCAAGGCACATCATCAAGCTGAAATCTTCAGGTAATACAGAAATTCTCAGTAATAGCTATCTGCAATGTTCATGTGTCATCATCATGCCGAAATCTTTGAGTAATACTGAAATCCTCAGGTAATAGCTATCTGCAATCTTCATGTGTGTTTATATCTTCTCATCCCAACGTGTGTTTAGGATTTAATCCTTTCTGCAGCATTAGGTCCGTTGATATTTTAATCTGATCTGGCTCCAATAATATCATGAGCTGGAAATTCATGGAGTAAAGGTCAATTTGTCCACATAATGAGCCACATTGCTATTCCCAGGAATTCCAGACCACAGGCTAAACTGAAGGTAGGTTATCAACAAAGCTGTAGGTTTATATAACGTTACGAGACTGAAAATAAGACAGCTTGGAAACGAATACATAGAGGTACAGATAATCACACATACCTCATTACCAAAAAAGTAAAGGTATACATACCTATGATCATCATGTCACCCAGTGAATCAAAATTGCTGAAACGAATGCAATATTCATTAGCTGTCTAGACTGTCTTCTTTGCAATGATCATAAATAAGATCCACCCCTTGAACACTGCCATGGGCAACTATATGTGACATTATTAAGAGTGACTAGAACGGATGGACTGAAGGTACTGATGCCGCAAATGAGTGTCCAAGTGAAGATAGAGTGAAGAATATTATTTAGAAGGATATACTCTATAGTGCAGTACAAGAAATTTAAAACCATGACTTATGGAGTGTCCTAATAAAAAACACAGAGTTATTTCAAAAAAAAAACACAGAGTAAACATGCCATAATATGGGAAACATAACTGTAAGCTAGAGCTAGAAAATTTAAGTTCAGCATAGCATGTTCCTGCTTGCTGACCGTGCTTCACTTGGACATGATTCATTTTACATATTTCTAGCATGCTCCTCTCATCTCTCTCATGCTTTCTAGCATACTCTGACTGTCCGTGGCCATAGGCAAGAGCGAGAGCAATACACTCATAGCGCCGGCCGCTGGAAGCAAGCAGAGGCACGGGAAGCTGCAGAGGCACAAAAATCCACACCACAGAAAACAGATCCAATGTAATTTCAGTCTCCATGCTCCATTCTCCACTTTCCGGCTGATCTCACTTGAGAAGCGATATTGATATAGGCATCCAGCCACCTGGCATGTCCTGGAGACAATGGAGATGTTAATCATGTGTTTCATCGACGTGCCAGGTTGCAGCAGAAAGACCAAAGCCCTCGGCGCATCAGGTAAATGACATAACCAAAAGATTTTCCACAAAGTCCACTAAAGTAAACTCAATAGTTACATCTTCACTAAAATAGTTTTCTTTATTTCGGATGAAATAACATCTAAAGTACACGATCAATTAAATTAAATTATCAAATTTATGTGAGGGAAATTAGTGATGAGAAACACTGCCTAATTTTTTTCTGTTTTATTAAAATATTTACATGACGATTTACTAATATTTACAAGCTAATGAAAATATACAAACACACTAATAAATCTAGCCGCGCAAATGCGCGGGCAACCCAGCTAGTTTAGAATAAAGGATAATCTAATATTTTTGCAACTGAAGCAAACACATGTGTTGGCTGAACATCGATATGGTGGTGGCTGCCTGCTTATGGATCCGAACTAATCTTATTTGGTGCCCCTAACTGTACGTCATACACGGCTCGAGGTTGTATATTCCAATGCAGCCAGCAGAGTAAAAGCTCATGTTGCTGCGGCCACGCCCGCGCAGGTGTCTTAGCGGAGGCATGATCTTGTCTTAAGCGTGGAGACATTAGCTGGTGCCTGATGTGGAGCTTAGAGGCGTCCGACCTTGAGTTTATTGAGGCTAGCATACTAATCTTGTCTCTGAAAGCGAGGTACAGCAATATCTCCTCTTCCTGACATGCCTCACGGACAGGTGTATCGACGACCTACACTATTCTGCTCCTTTCGAGTAATTTCAGTGCCAGGCAATCAAAGAATTCTTGTCTGCCTAGTAATGCTAAAAAACACTCTTGTCAGGGTATATAATGGAAATGGAGAGCTTCCAATAACAATTAACTTATTTTCTGAAGAAACGACACACTGAAAAAAATCAGACCTGACGGGGATGTGCGTGCCGGCGTGGTTACAATTCATGAGCTTGGTGATGGTGATCCCGACCTTGCGTTACTCCAGGACGACAACATACGTAATGAGACCGCAAAAAGAAAAAAGCCTGAATAGATATGATAGACGGAAGGAAGTCTGCAGGACTGCAAGGTCGATGATTAATTGTTCTTCCGATTAAATCAGTCGTGGATGGTCCTGTAAAAATGCCATGGTTGCTGGAGTACATCCCTTTTACCGGCCGCCGGACGAAAAGTTAACACCGCATGGAGGAGCCTGATTGCAGCTAGCTCAATTCTCCTTCGTCTTGTAGACTTGGCTGCACGCTCCAGCACCTCGGCGATGGACATGCAGCCTTCACCGGCCCTTCGTGTCTGGCGTCGTCTTCTGCTATCTCTACTACACTACTGATGGCTGCCTGGATCTCTCTGGACGATCCGTCGCCTTCTGATTGCCGCTGCCGTTATTGCCCATGACTGCTTCTTCCTTTCCAACACGGCTTGTTAAGCGCGTATCGAGCTGCATGCATCTCACCAAGTACCCGGCTATAAATCCATCGGCTTAGTACGTGTGTCTTCAAAAGTGATCGATCTAGCTGATAGCTTCGTTGCTGTACTTGTGCATCTCACCGCGGTCTCGACGTCTCGTATGTGTGGTTCGTCGTGGAGACGGGTCTTGCGCCAACGGCCGCTGCCAGCCTGCCACTGCCCGTATCTCCTCCTCCTAGCGTGATCACACCTGATTTCCGCCGGGAGCCGTGACGCCGCTAGATCGTCATAGATGATTAGATGTGTTGATGTCGTGTGTTGAATCCGTCGGCCAGCTGATCGTAGCGACTTCAATCCACCGAAGCACCGGAACGTCGTTCCTTCAATCCGCCGGGCGTGATGATCGATCTCGTCGCTGGATGTGTTGTTGCTATTGATCTTTTGCCTTCTGATTCCTGCCGCCGTTTCCAGTCGCGATACGTATGGGTTGACATCGCCAACAAATAGCCCGTAACAAACACGAACATATATGACCTACGTGACGGGCTAACTCTTTCGAGGCCACGTGATTAATCTCAACCACTAATATGTTGTAACGCAAGGCGTACGTGGGTCTGCCTAGTATTTTTTTTTCCCCTCTCGTTTTGTGATTGAATAAGGACTCTCTTCTTTCCACGGTGACGCTCTGTTGTTTTTAGACGTGGAGGAGATGGACACATGATGTTACGAAGTATAAATCTTAACCGTTGTTTTAGACTTGATTAGTTCAATTGAACGGATAAGATTTAAAGTGTTTACTGCTCGACATCGGGACAATTTGGATCATTGATTGAAAATTGAATGGACAAGATTTAAAGTATCACAACATGTTTGCTCTTTTAATAGTAGTACTAGGAAACATGCCCGTGCGTTGCAACGGGAAAACAATAGTGCTTCGTGGAGGCACACAAAGCTTATTAAGTTTTCTCTTACCCCACATTTAAACATAATGCACGAGCATAGGAGTAAACTGCCACAATACTCTCGGACTCATCTTATGTTCTACGAATTCTTTTGCCCAAAGAAAAGAAATATAATCTAAACAAATAAATTTCAAACTTAAGCACATTTACAATATGGTGCAACCTATAGCAATGGTCAACTTTTTTATTATCTTATTGTATTTTTTTTCCTGCGATAGAAAAACATAAGAAGACATGTAATATTGTGCACATTGTAGCACACACTAATTTTGTTAGTCCAGGAGTATAAATGTATAATGAGACAGACCTCCTGCATGCGTTGAAAAAAAGATAAATGTCTTAACATGTATTATGTTGCAAGTTGTAGCAATAGTCTAATTTCTAGGAGGGGCATGCAACTTGTAGTAATAGTCTAATTTTGGATGTGATCAGAAAAAAGGTAGCTCAAAATCCTCAGACATATGACGTGAAGTACCAGAGCTAGCAGATTGTTTTATCAGGATTCAGACTAAAATGTGCGCTGCAAGCCAATCGATCATAGTTTCACATGTAAGCTAACCTGACACAACCAGCGACATGTGGACGGTCGAGTAGGACGTTGACGTGCTGATCAAAACCTCCAGGCATTGGAAGCGCCGAGTCTAGCACGTCTGTCCAGTTCGTCGTGGGGAGCACTATGAGAGCGATGTTTCCACTGGTCGATGGTCTCCTCCATCGAACAGGTCGTTCCCCCTGGACGCACCCACCTGAACGAAGAGCTCGATGACCAACGCGGCGCCGTTGAAGAACGGTACCTCGGCCTCCCGCGATGGCGTGGGCGAGCAGCGTTTTCCCGGTCCTCTTCCAGCTTGAGCTTGGCCTGGTCGATGCCTGCGACGTCCAAGAAGCTGGACATCTCATGGAACATGCTCTTGGAGCGCCCGAAACTTGTTGTAGTCACTGGACGGTGGTCGCCGTCGTGGACGTCGACGCATGCGAAGGAGGTCTGGTCGTGGTGAGCAGAGGAAACGACAGAAACCTTGGCAACGACACGAACAATTTTTCTTCCGCTTCGTTGGGCAGAATGCAGGCTGCACGAGACGGGAGACCCAGGCGAGCGCCGACCGATTCCACGCGACGAAATCTCATCACGATAGATGAGCGAGGGGCGATAGATAAACAAAGCCACATACCGAAGTGTATCATTGGTATGCCGAGGGGCAGCGGTGGCTCTGTGTCTCGTGACGGTTGAAGCAGGTGGCCGGGTGCTCGGGGTGACAGAAAGGTACCAGGAAACCAAGCATGTTGCGGCGTCCTTCGTTTCGTACAGCGGTGCGACGGAGGTTGAGCTGGCGGCGCAGGTAGGCAAGGAAGTTCATCGGCTACGCATGCTGATCAAATATCTGGCTGCAGTTTCTCGGGTAGACGCGGAGCGGACGGCCTCAAGCGCCTCACGTTCCTGCGATGTGCGGCGCACATACCAGCCGAGCAACGACAGGCCCGGCGCACGACGATATCCTCCAATCATCGTCGTCTTCTTATCGGTCCGACGGACCAGATCGCGGCGAACTGGAGAATCGTGACCTCGTTGCGCCCGCACGTCAAACGATCGCGAGAACGACATCCAGGATTTCAAGATCCCAGGCATACGACGGGCAGAGCTAGGGCACCCAACTTATGGCGTTGATCGGCAGTAGAGACGGCATGAAATCGCGTCAAATCCGAAGGTCGCCGGGAGGGAGGGGCTGGCTTCAGGCGTCAATTCATTGCTTCCGCGTCGTGAACAAACAAACTCGCGTTGTATTTTGCTTCTCTTGAACATCGACCCTGCTCGTATGCTTATATAGTACTCTACGTGATGGCAACTCGATTGAGTCCTTGTACCATGCCACACGGAGGGAGTATTGAAGCAGGACTCCATCGAGTCGTACGTGTATCTGCTGAGGGATGCAACCTGGTTGGAACTCGGAAGTGATTCTGAAACCGTGTAGGAAAGGAAACAAAACCACCGTGATGTGCCAAACGAAACTTTCGACACGAGGGATCCACGACAATAAATCTTTTTTAACTTACGGGTGGCAGTGGTGGGTAATTTTCTCTAACTTTAGGGGCAATTCCAACGACGTACGAGAAGAAGGCTTAACGCTTTTATTATTAGGTATAGATAGATATAGATCCAGATACCACCGATCTCTAGGGTCCGTTCCATCCTATACGGCTGCTGCTAAGGCGTATGTGACTTCCGATCGATAGACCAAGTTTTGCACGAGCCTCCCCCGAGCAGCGGCGGCCGATAATGCAGAACGCCACGCGCCGGAGCCGTCACCGCGATCGCGCGCACCATCAGGCAGGCGGGTACGCCGGCAACGACCCCATGGGTGCTAGGCCACAGCACGAGACCAACACGAACAATCGATTCGCTCCTCTCCAACCGTATGTTTTCCTCAACTTCTATTCTGTTCTCAGATACTCGAGCAACCCATCCGCCAAATTCTTCTTCTTCCATGTAAACGAGAAGCAAGCCTGCGCCAGACTGGTCGGAGCTGCCACTTGACCTGCTCCCCGCCGTGTTCGTCAAGCTCGGCGCCGCGGAGGTGCTCATGGGCGCGAGCCTCGTGTGCCGCTCATGGCTTGACGCTGCCAGATCGCCACAGGTATGGCGGCGCGTGGACATGAGATGGCTGCCCTGGAGCGTGCACATGAGGCATCACAGGCACGGCGTCGCCAGGACCAAGGACCCTGACGTCGTGCGCGCCATGACGAGGCTGGCTGTGGACCGCTCCGACGGGCGGCTCGAAGTGTTCGCCGGGGACGGCGCCTTTGTCACGAACGAACTGCTCAAGTATATCGCGAAAAGGTCAGTACATTGATTTACTACTTCATCCATTCCAAACTCACTACGGGAAACCGTCAAAACGCCGACAGCGGGCCGCCGTCGGCGTAGCAACGATCGCCGTCGGCGTATCTGCGTCGGCGTAGGACGCTGTCGGCGTACGAAAACTGCCGTCGGCGTATCCGTCGCCGTCGGCGACGCAGCAGTGGGACCCACAAAACGGACGTCGAACGTCTCCGTCTGCTCCACCTATACGCCGACGGCAGTGCCGTCGGCCTAGGATGCGACGTGTGCTGATCTGGTGCGTCTGGGAGGAGTCGTACGCCGACGGCATATGGGCATCCAGCGTCGACGTGGCGCCATCCTGTGCGTCCCCACAGCTCCTACGCCGACGGTATTTTAGACCATATTTTCAGTTTCTGAAACTTTTTGCTGCTGGTTTCTGGCGCATTTTAAATACAATTAAAACTACACAAATTATAAAACATCACAGAAACATCAAATAAAACATCACATACATATCCAAATGACACAAACATGATTCAAATTCATCCAAACTCAAAAATGACATAAACATAGTTCGAATTCACACACGCTACACCCGAACACATCCTACACCTCCCGAGAGCCCGAGGCATTTTACATGTATATGTTGTAGGGTTGGGTTCCGGGAAACTCGAACCGTTATTTTACGGGGGTGGGATACTGAAATTGGGCCGGAAATTATGGGTCCAATATATATATAAATTATAACTACATTAAATATTATATAGATAAATAAATAAATAAATATTATATAGAGAAATAAATAAAAAAGTTTCATCTAGGCCGTCGGCGTTGCAGTACACGTGTACACCGACGGCACGGCCGTCGGCGTATCAACACCACTGGACGTTCCGTCACGGCGTCCTTTTGTACGCCGACGGCACAGTTTACGCCGACGGCTGCCGTCGGCCTTACCTGGATACGCCGACGGCGCTTCGTACGCCGACGGCTGTGTGGGCGACTGCCCTAGCTCGCGCTGTACGCCGACGGGCCCGACATTTAGCCGTCGGCGTACAGTACGGCCGTCGGCGTAGTGTGGCTTTCCCGTAGTGACTTGTGCTAAATCTTAATTTGGAACAGAGGAAATAATACTTGGTAATCTACTTAGTTTTGTAAGTATAAGATAGCAAACAAAAAAATTATACCCCTTGTTGATGCAGATCGTCCTGCCTCAAGAGTGTTAGCCTGTCAAACTGCGGCGTCTCCCATAAAGATTTTCTCGAGTTGGTGATCAGATCCCCACAGCTTGAAGAAGTCCATATTTTTTCATGTCCAGGCATCACCAAGGACGTGTGCAAAGTTCCTCGCAAAGCATGTCCCTGGCTGAAGCGTATCGTGCATTATAGATGACTAGCAAATATACTCATGCGTTACTAAGAGTTGATTTTTATTGAATTTATTTCAGACCATGCACAATTTTACTATTGAAAATTAGTTTGTTGTTGTCGAGGTGAAGCGCTCATGAGTCATGACAGAGGCGCTGCTAGGAGAATTAGGTTTACTTTCTTTTGTCATGGTGGTAAAAACAAATGGATTGTCTTCGTTAGCGGGTGTAAGCTATGTAAACCACGACACTACATTGTGAATGACACATATCTCCTTATCATACTTTGCAAGGGTACTCTGTTATAATTAATATCCTTTGTGTCTTAACAGATTTGCCGATATACCAACCGGTAAGAGTTTCTTTGGATTGTCTATTTTATCTAGTGTTATCTTGTATATAAAATGTCAGCAAAATAGTGGGCTAACTAGTGAGATAGTTACGCACGGGCATCCAACCATTGATTAGCCCTATATGGCACTTTCCACCACAGATCGAGTA
This sequence comes from Poa pratensis, assembly GCA_947311845.1. Lineage (NCBI taxonomy): Eukaryota > Viridiplantae > Streptophyta > Magnoliopsida > Poales > Poaceae > Poa > Poa pratensis. Next base: position 37,191,174 of record CAMZMU010000097.1, on the reverse strand, counting down.
TTGGTGTTAACAGTTCGAGCCCACTTTTTTTCCCTCTCGCACCTTCCGACCTCCGTCATCAACAGTTAATATTTCACGCACGGAATTCATACCATGCATATTTTCTTACTGATAAGCTTCTGCACTACACTGCAGAGTCTCTCTCTCTCTCTCTCTCTCTCTCTCTCTCTCTACTAGTTATATTACAGCATCTGCTGCACTAAAGCATTCACAAGGCTGCAGTTCCCCATATTTTTTTTCACTGCAATCTTCATTATTCAGAATGACCTACATAGGACATGAGCAATATGCAGAAGATATGGTAAAGTGGAAACACTCTATACCCTTTATGATTTGTATGGGATTAATCTAATAAGAGAGCAGCCCCCAAATGTATAGTATGCATCTTTTTCTTCTGATAAGTTACTACACCGCACACTATGTTTTTTTTTGCGAGGAAGGATCAAATTACAAACTAACCAAGACTCTTACAGAAAAGCCCAGGAACATAAAAAATCACAAAGAAGTCCACCCGAGCTCTGGCTTCGTCTCCGTCGAACAGGCCGCTGCGCCGGCGAAACCTGCCGCTGCTCCTCCATAACCTTGGACTGGGAGGATCCCCATCGCGACCAGGAAGGCGACGCTCCTCGGCACCTGAGCACCTCCACCCTGCACGACAGACGACGCCGCCATCTTGGTCACCTGCAACTTCACCTTCAAGAACCACAAAAGCCGGCGCCGCCGCCACACGGCCTCCGGCGAGGGGAAAGCACACTCGGGGGCTCCACCGAGCCGGGAGTGTGCTGGGGGCGGCCGATCTGCAGCGAAGCTCCACCGGAGCACCCACCACAGAGGAGAAGGTAGCCACCTGCAAAAGCCACTCCGGCGACGCCGCCATCTCCACAGCGCCTCCGGCTGGCAACCTACGGGGACCTACACTATATACACACCGTGATCTGTCGATTCCCCAACCTCGCCGGAGGCGGGGGATCGAACGGATCGACGGCGGCGAGGTGGTCAACGCGGGGGGGAGCACAAATCGCCCTTCCTCAGTTCTGTAGCGGAGGGAAGGGAGAGGTCCAAGCTCTCTTCTTCACCGCACACTATGTTAGTGCTTCCTCTGCTTAGCGTTTCTCTTAGTGCTGTTTCGCACACTTTCTTCACTGCATTCTTCATTATTCAGACTACACTATGTTGTTTTATTTGGTGGCCCATGTTTAATACGTCGCACAAATTGAGTGCTATCAAAGCTTACACACGTACCAGCTACATTCCTCAACCATATTGCTTGGCCCTGTACTTCAGCCATATGTGTGTGCTTCTGATGTGGGAGGCTCTGTTTTTCATTGTTTTCACAAGCCAGTGATTTACTAATCAAGTATTTTTTTATTAATTTCAATATTAAGAACAAGGTTTGCATCCTTATCAAGGACAACAATGATGAAGATGACCACCTGACCCCTAATTCACAACATCAGCGTCCAGCATATGCCAGCAACAGAAAACAAGCTGCAAAGTAACCCACGGATGATACAACTGATGGAAACATACTTTTAGTCACCAATAGCCTGAACCCAATCTTGTAAAAAAGAGCTATATGCTTAATTGGCCCATTCTTCTTACGCTCTATTATATATTTATTTTTTAGATAAAGAGATTTATTAATTAATTTAAGCATTACACCCGGCCTCTGCATATCATGCACATAGCCGCAATCCAAGTGGCAAAAAACAAAAAGAGTGTGTAGCACTAGATGAATTACAATCATGAAGTGGATACAGTAAATCGCCAGCACTGAAGATGAATGCAGCCGTCTATGGAGGACCAATCCGGCGATCAAGCGTCCATCCATGTCGGGTAAAAATATCCTTCGCCACCTCTTCCAAACGTGCACATGCCTCCGTAAAGAGGCCTCGATGACCCTCCCGTTGTAAGGTGGACCACGAACGGAGAATAAGCATCTGTAGAGTACCTGTAAACGAGAAACATCTTTATCATTGAACAACTTGTCATTTCTACTTAGCCAAAACGACCATATAACGGCTATCGCTCCCACCCTAATAACGGTTTTATACTTTTTATCAATCCCATGTAGCCAGTTGCCAAAAACATTTGCAACAAACTTTGGTTGATATAAGTTAGACGCTATCTGGATGGATGACCATATAGAACGTGCGAAACTACCCTCGAAAAATAAGTGTTTTATTGTCTCTTGTTGTGGACAAAACATACACTTCGTACTTCCATGCCAATTCCGTTTAACAAGCTTATCCTTAGTTAGAATGGCACCCCCTACGAAGATACCACGTAAATACATTTATTTTAAGTGGAATCTTCATTTGCCATATATTTTTATTATCATCAACTGGTACATCGGAATGTACTAACGCACTATACATGGAATCCACGGCGAATTTTTCATTCACACATAGATTCCAACGAAACTCATCGGGGTCTTGTGTGAGTTGAACCGAATTCAACCGTGGCAACAAGGAGTTCCAAGACGTTACGCTCTATTATATACTTCATATATTAATTTCTTATACACAGGCACTTCATATGGGAGGAATTACACATTTCATCACCGTTGCATATTTGCCAATAGGGAGCGAGAGCGACTATGTATCAGTTGCCTGAGAATTTAGTACGTCTCGGTCGACGTCCTAGCTAGGAGCATGCAGCATCAGGCCACCGAACCGGCAATGCACAGCAGCACGTGCACTCTTGCTCTACTAGCTAGCTAGCCACGTACTACCTCTGAAGCAATATATGCTCATTTTGTTGAGCGGAGCTAACTAGAATCAAGAGTTTTCATTCTCACTTAGCCAACTAGTACTGCTCCTGCTCCTAAATTTAAACATTGAATGAAAACCAGTTGCTAGTTGCACATTTCTACAGGAAAATTGCAACTCGTATTAAAAACCGGTTGGAGTTGCACTTTTTTTTAAAGTGTGCAATTATGTCGAATAACCGTTGTTGGTTGAACATTTCTTAAGAAATATGCAACTCATAAAGAAAATTTGTTGCTAGTTGCACATTTTTGGGTGAAAAGTGCAACTCGCATTGAAAATTGATTGGAGTTACATTTCTTTTTACATTATCGGTTGCTAGTTACACTTTTTTAGAGAAAAGTGCAGGTCATATAAAACCGCTATCTAGTTGCACATTTCTTGAGAAAAGTGCAAACATGTCGAATATGGTTGCTAGTTGCATATTTATAGAGAAAAGTGTAACTCGTATAAAAACTGGTATCTAGTTGCACATTTCTTGAGAAAAGTGTAACTCGTATAAAAACTGGTATCTAGTTGCACATTTCTTGAGAAAAGTGTAAAACATGTCGAATATCAATTGCTAGTTGCACATTTTAGAAAAAAATGCAGCTCGTAAACCGGTATCTAGTTGCACATTTCATGAGAAAAGTGTAACTCGAATCAAAACTCGGTTTTCACTTGCACATTTCTTGAGAAATTGCAATTCTTTTCAAAAACTTGTCGCTAATTGCACGTTTTCTAAAGAAAAGTGCAACTTGCACGTTTTCTAAAAAAAAGTGCAACTCGTATCGAAAAATCGGTTGGAGTTGCACGTGTCTCTAGAACGTGTCTCTAGAAAAGTGCAACCTATTTCCAAAAAAGGTTTGATAATTGCATGTTTCTTCAACAAAAGTGCAACAGAAAAAAATACAAGTATACATAATAAATAAGAAAAACGAAGGCGAAATAAAATATATAATCGAATTTTATTTTAGTTTGACTAGGGCAAAAACAAAACGCAAAATCTATTCCGTGCCTGCGCACTATCATGTCTCTATTCCGTGCCCACCCGCGCGCGCCGTCCGATCGTCATCGTGTGGCCCGAAACGAGAGCCTGCGCGTCTCGCGTCTGGACAAACCGCACCGCCAATTGAAACCTCGGGAAACGAGCCGTTCGTCCCCTTCACCTTTTCGCCCGTGAGGAGAATCTCCTTTCTTACTCCCGTCCCCTTGCTAGCCCCTCGCGAATCTCCCTCGTCGCCGGCGATTTCCGCCGGCTCTCACCTCTAAATACATGTGGGACGTGCGCGGCGAGCTGCTCCATCCACTGGTCCCGCTCGTTTTGGTGGATTCGGAGCAGCGGAGTGGATCTGCACCTCGGTATCCTGCTCAGCGCCCGCCGCGGAATCGAGCTCCGTCGACCACGATATCCTCCGGCGCTGACCTCAAGATACTCAAGGGACACGTGCGTCGAGCTTCTCCAACGACTGGTCGCGCTCGTTTTGGTGGATTTAGAGCAGCGGAGTGGATCGTCTCATCCTTGGGCTCGCCGCGAAGTCGCGGACTGGCCGATTTCCTTCGATTCAACCACATCGAGTTCGATCCCATTTGTTCTCGTTTAGGTGAGCCAAGCCAGAACTCAAGTACTCATCGTCTCTGGTGGTTTCTGCGTGATTTTCTGGGGATTGTTTGATTGATTTCTGGCTTCTAATCAGTACTGTACTTGTTATGTAGGGTTTGCAGGTTATCTGTGTACAAGGACTATCAAGTTTGGTTGAGATTTTGGAACCGGTGAGTCCTAATCTCCATGTACATCCATATATCCTGTAGTTGCAACCCTCGTGATAGTCTGACATATGTAGTTCTGCCCTGCAAATAGATGATTAGTGTTTTTTGTAGTAGCTCTGCAACTTAGTTAGATGTATTTTCTGCGTGAAGCATATATTCGATACCATTTGGCGTGTTTATACTAATGTAATTTGCCTAGGGTATGAGTGCTTTTGTGAGGAAGGTCAATGTTGTGTAGTCCAAGAAGTAGTTTTGCTCTTTAAATTTGATTACTAGTCTGGAGGTGAATTACAGTTTTAAGGGTACTAAACTATGTGCCTGATTTAGGCCTGTGTTTATTTGGAGAGTAACCACAGATATTATTTTTGTTCATGTAAATTATCACTCTGTTTTGTTTCGATAGCTTTTGAAGATACTACTCTGATTTTTGTTTGCAGTTTGTAGCATGTAGGATATATCAGACACGGATGTACATTTAGTTCACATGCTTCCTATTCTACTTCCATTTAGCTTTCCCCTCATCAACACTGATGTATTTTTTGGTGTATACAGAACATGTATATGTATATAGCCTGCATGTAGTTATTCGTGTCGATATATGTTTAAACATCGCATGTAGTTGTATGTTTGTAATTGAAAAATAAAAAGCATTATCAAACAAACACTATCAAAATAATTTGATGGTTTTCTGAATGTTATTATGTAGTTTCCTCACCAATATGTGCATACATATTTTGTTTTCTGAATGTCAGGTTCCACATGTATTTATTTGCTGCATGTATTTTTTTGGGATGAATGCATTATTTTTTTCTAAATTTGCAATTCGCATTTGGAAAATGTAGTCTCAGTAGCATGTTTTTTCTTTTCAGTTTCAGCAGGGAGTCATATAGACGTATATGATGTTTCCGATCATACCAAAGAGACGTTCCTGGACACCTAAGAGTTTGCCAAACGAGAAATCTATTCCGTGCGTGGGCACTCTCTTGTCTCTTCGCCGTGCTCACTCGTTGCGTCCCTCCGATCGGAATCGAGAGACGGAGATTCGCTCGGACCGTTTTGTCACGTCCCGACAAAACTCCACCGTGATTCAAACAGTGTCTGTCGCTTCCTCTCAGTTCCCTTCCCCGCAACTCTCTCCTCTATCCTCTCCGACCCAGCGCCACCAAATCGCTGGCGATTTCTCCGGCAAGGAGACAAATCCAGTGGTGCATTTTACGCGCAGAGTCCTCGTCGTCGACTGGGTGTGTGTCGCTTCCTCTCAGTTCCCTTCCCCAGCCTCTCTCTCCTCTATCCACTCCGCCCGGCCACGTGCGGAGGAGAAGCGCCACCAAATCGCCGGCGATTTCTCCGGCTAAGTGACAAATCCATCGGCGCATTTTGGTTGCAGAGTCCTCGCCGTCGACTGGGTGTGTGTCGATTTGACCGCGCGGTTCAGCTCGCACTGGGAAATCGAGGAAAGTAGGTATCGGCGGAAGGGAGACGGGGAGCTGAGGCTAGGCTACCTCTACCACCATCTCGATCATCCGAGGAAGCAAACGGCGGATTATCTCTGTGTTCCTCCCGCAAGGTCAGTAAACCCTATACTCTCTGTCCCGTTTCTCATTCATGCGTCCCTGCAGTGATGGTGCTTATGGATTTGGAGTTGCGTTTCTGATCTCCTGTGTCGATTTGATGTTTTAGGTATCCAGAGGATCGTGTGCAAGGTCTACTTCACACTCCCTCGATCTATCGGTTAGCACCAAATCATCCCTACTCCCTCCAAACTTGCTTATGAACAATGGACAAATAATACGTACTGGATGTTGCTTTTTGTTTTGAGTAGTTGCTGATCCAATTCAATTAGGATACCTGTGTTTTGTGTTACCATGTAAGTTGTCACAGTTTTTTGTGCATGTAATTGTCACTATGTGCCTGATTTTTTGGAGAAAAACCATAGATATTTTGTTCACGTTTCTACTTGTCCTCTGTTTAGCATGTAAGTTACTATATTGTTGCTCAGCTTTTTGTTGGGTAGCATGTAAGTTCTCATGCATAGTTGATGTAGCTCATGGAATATTGGATCTGAGCTAATTTTTGGTATATAATGCACATGTACATGTATACAGCCTACATGTAGTTTCCGGGGTCGTTAGATGTTTTAACTTGGCATGTAGATGTATTTTTTTGTTTAAAATACATAGCACTATTAAACAACTTGATAGTTTTCTGAATTTTAGTTCTGTAGTTTCTGGTGTCATTAGATGTTTTAACTTGGCATGTAGATGTATTTTTTTGTTTAAAATACATAGCGCTATCAGACAACTTGATAGTTTTCTGAATTTTAGTTCTGTAGTTTCCGGCGTCGTTAGATGTTTTAACTTGGCATGTAGATGTATTTTTTTGTTTAAAATACATAGCACTATCAGACAACTTGATAGTTTTCTATAGTTTCCGACGTCGTTAGATGTTTTAACTCTGCATGTAGATGTATTTTTTTGTTTAAAATACATAGCACTATCAGACAACTTGATAGTTTTCTGAAATTTTGTTCCACAGTTTTCTCACCCATAATGTATAATTTAGATGAAAATTCCATGTGCAGGTTCCATACCTTTTTGTATAGATGTATTTCTACAAATGAAAGTTAGAGCACCAGATGAACCTACAGATCCACAACTAGAAGATCATATAGAGGATGCTCAGGCTGTTGTAACTGAAGCTCCACCTCCACAACAGGATGAAGCCCCGGATGTTCAACCTAATGATGAAGCCCCACAACTAGTATGCTGGCATGCTCAGGTCGATACCACCAGCTCTAGTGTCCACATCCATATCTGCAAGCAAGATTACATTTTTTCCAGTACACATGTCAGCATGAAAAACTACAAGTATTCCTTCTAGTTTTTCTACACATGTTGCTCTCTACAATTTACTTTCATGTTTTTTTTTTCATTTATATATGGCAACTGACTAGATCTTTTTTTCCTTTTTTACAGCCAACATGGGGAATTAATCCACTTAAAGGTCACCAGGAAAGTTACTTGCACAAGTTCAATCAGCTACAAGTTCTATAAGCTGCAGTTTGGGTACTTGTAAAGAAGGTTTGGGGAGAAAGCTACTTGTCTATGGGGCTGCAAGCCCCTGCTTTTGATCACCTGGCAGCATCATAACTGCAATGGCATCAAGTTTACTGCTTTTTCTATTAGAACTAGTTAATTTTTCTTAGATTGTAGTTCTTGCATCAACTACCAAGGTGGGTTCGTGAAACCAGAGTGTTTCCCTGAACCAGAATGGTTTTCCTAAACTACATGGTACTTCAAATTAGAACTAGTTTCTGCATTTTTACCTGGATGTTTTTGCTGGAGTGGATGATGTTAATCTCTTAGCTGCTACCCTCCTGGGATGTTGCTTTGCTGCAGTGGATCTTTAGCCCTGATGTTTCTTTTGCTGATGGAAATTTTGGGGCGTCGAGTGCAGGGTGCTGATCTTTTCTGTGTCTTCATGCCTTGCTCCCAGTTTGCAAGGTGTTTTACTGCTGAATCTTCCATGCCGGTTGCTCAAAGCTCCATGGCGTCTGCTGTAGGAAGAAGAGAAGGGAAGGGGTAGCAGGTGGGTTTCCTGTGGATTTCCACCCTCAGATGTATTTTATAGCGTTTGTTGTCCGGATCTGGGCGAGCTGGACCACAGCGCGCGGTTCCCACGTCGCGACAAACGCAAAGACGCACGAAACCTGGTGGGAGGTGGTCATTTCCGATTTTGGCAAGGGGGACTAAACTTTCCTTTTTGGGGAGGGGCACCGCGTAGCGCTAAACAGTGCCCGGGCACTGTGTAGTCGCGTCCAAAACAAAATTGTTTCCAGATTCTACATAAAGCAAACATATTGGTGCATAACACAAGGGATGGTTTGCTGGGCTGGTCTTGGACGGATGGGTGTGTCGCACTTTTCAACGAAGGTCGCTGGTACGAATCCAATCAACTGCGTTAATTCTTTTTCTTTCCTCCTTGAAGTAGCGGATCTCCAGGACAAATCCAACGGCCGTCGCGGTTCTCATGCACCCGAGGAATAGCAAATCCGTTGCCAATAACATGGAACTTACAAGGGATCAACGTGACTTCCTCACTGATGATGTGGTTTAATGATTCTCATTCGGCGCATATTTGCATGTTTTCCTAACCGGCGCAGCAACAAGCTGCGCAGCCGAGCAGCGACCCTGACGGAAGAGTTTTCCGGCGAAGACGGTGGCAGAGATTGCAGCGGAATTTGGATCTGTGACGACCATGATGGCTCAGCGACTCAGCGAGACGCAACGGCAGAGGAATTGATGGGCGGCTAATCGATCTGAAGATCGGATTCCGCGCAGGTGAGCGGAGGCGTCGAAGCCTGCAGCGGGAGCGCGCAAGACAGATCGGCGACCGGATCGATTAGACGAAGCAGAATATGCAGCGGAACATGGTGATAAGAGCGTGGCAGACATCAACGGCAGAGTTCCGACCGGGCTTGGATCACGGCGACATGGATTCTGCAGCGGATTTGGTTCCGGCGAACACACAACCACGGCTCTGGTAGCAATGTAAGAAATCTAGAGTTTGAAGCTGATCGGGCTAACCCTCTATTAATCTGTCTTATCTCGCTCACTTTGCATATTCAATTATCTTTATATAACTCCAACTTCCAGCATAGAGCCAATTAAATTCGCAAGGATTAACAATTAAACCGCAGGATTCATGAGCCAATCTCATGAAAAAACTAGCATTCATTCTATATTGTCCTAGATAGAATTTCAGCATATTAATTTACATTGTGTTCCACTATAACCGTACCGGCTTATTTAGGTATATTTTCTTACATACTACTTCATTAATAATTCCATGATATTTCCAACACGAAACAGGTTTTCGTCCCGCTTTATAAATAAAGCAACCGGCCGAACCGATACATAGAGGTGAGGGAATCCTCTTACAAGCAGATAAAAGATAAACAACAGAAAAACAAAGGAGTAGACACACCCTGACAAAGAAAACTAGACTACCCACAAGGGGAACTCCACGCCTCGTCGATAAAGCGCCAGACTTAGTCACACCACCTCCACCAAATTATCACTGGAAAGGGCCAGCAGACAACGAGGACGGAGATAGGTGAAGACAGAGTCACGTGTAGAAGATAGGAGGCCGCTAAGAGCGCTCCAAGCCATCGCCGAGAGTTCCTCGAAGCAGGATCCGGACTTGCCCACCGTTGCCGATGCCACCGAAACGAGACCGAGAGGTAACATGACTCGGACTCCACGACGACGCCCCCGAGAGGGTAACGACGTTGTACGCCGCCGTCGCCGAGATCAAAGGACAAGGGTTTTCACCTGGAGACCGAACATGGGGAAGGTGACCACAACGACGCCCCTAAGAGGGTAACGACGCCCGCACACCAAAGTTCAATTTCGAAAATGTGGTAGATATAAAAACGTTGCAAGACAATTCCTACATCATGATCATATATCCACAGCAACCGACAACTTTAATGTGTTGATGCCTAGCAACATTAAACAACCATTCCATCTGATGGGGTATCGATACCTACTAGGTATCTTGGCGCGGCATACGCCGCGGCCCGTGTGGTAGAATTCGAATTTGAAAATGTTCACATTTAAAATTGTTTGCAAGTTTGGAAGTTGTTGGAATTTAAAAGAAGTTGACATTGTAAAACTGTTTAGATTTTAAAAATTGTTTAAATTGGGAAGTTATTAAGATTTGAATTATTTTCACGTTTTTAAAATGGTAAATCCTGACAGAATTCTAAAATGTTGGAGGACTCAAATTTAAAATTTAGATTTAAATGTTCCAATTTGGTTGTAATTCAAATTTGGAAATGTCCACATTCAAAAAATATTCAAATTTTAAAGTTATCGAAAGTGCAAGAAGTTTGCGTTTAAAAAATGTACAGATTTCGAAAATTGTTCAAATTGGAAAGGTATTAAGATTTGCATTGTTTTTACGTTTACAAAATGGTCAGACTTGTAAGAATTTTAAAATTTTAATAGATTAAAATTTGAAGTTTGTATTGAAATGGCCCAATATGGTTGTATTCTTCTATAAATTTGTTTTTTTTTGAGTTGTACGCATTAAAAAGTTGCTTAGATTTGGAAATTGTTGAAGTTCAAAAAAAGTTGTGTTGAAAAGTTGTTCAAATTTTAAAAGTGGTCAAATTGGGAAGCTATTCATATGTGAATTATTTTTTACGTTTTTTTTAAATGTTCAGATTTGAAAGGCATTAAAAACTTTAGAGTATTCAAATTTGAAATTTGATCATATGATATAAATAGTCAACGTTTATTTTTGTGTTAATGTTGATATATTTCCCATTTTTTGTTTTGACGGCTGGAAATTAGGGAAAAAATAGCTAAAATAATATTGTCTTACATGTCAAGGACGTTGGGAAATCGGCATTCTATTTACTGTATGACATTTTTACTGTAGGGAAATACAGTTGTAAAAATTTGGCGGGAATGGTAAGGTTTGCTACCAAATTTAAAATGTTCCATCATCTATGTTTTACATGCCGAGAGCTTTGTGGTAACAAATATATTGATGGGATTTATTGATATAATTGCAGATAGTATGAAGCTACTTTACTGGATAACTTATATGTCACCTAGAGTTGTATGTAATGCTGGATCGCAAAATGATATGATCTTTCTAAGAGGATGTACTTCATGAAATTTGGTAATATTTTGTTCCCAATTTTTTTAGGTCATGGATAGAAGACAGCATTGTGTAATTGTTTTAGTGTAAAACTTGAAAGCTGTTTCAAGCTTTGTGATAAATTCAGGAGCAATGATTATCTGATTTCTACTCAGTTATTGATTGTTACATGTACTTTTTCTTAGTTTAGCGTGACAGTGTAAGCAAAATTGCATTGTACAATAGCAGAACATGATTTCGAAAGATATTGAAGCTATGTGAAAGTATCTGGTCCATTCTATTTTTAAGTTGATTTGTTGTTACCAGTTCATTTTGGAATAAATTGAAATTGATTAACTCTCTGCAAAAAACCCGAAATAGTATAATAGCATACATAAATTAATTTGCATTTCTATAACAGAGATATATAGATCTAAGTGATTTTTTTTATGAATGTGTCTATATGTGTTAGCGTATCTCTAATTTTGTTGTAATTTGAAATGTTGAATTATGATTATATTTTGCACATTAATATTTAATTTTAGTACGTAAGTAGTGGGAATGCATATTTGTTGGATTTAATTCCATAATAATTAGAGAAAGTGCATCTAGATCGTATCGAAATAGTTACCAATTTGAAATAATTAAATATGTTTGTTTTTTAGTATAAATAGATAGCATGTATTTGTTTGATTATTTTGATATGTTATCTATAATTTCTCTTGTTGTATAAATTCAGAATCGTTGTTTTTCTAAAGTTTGTCATTCTTTTTGGAATTGTTTGAGTAAAATGGTCCTATCTGTTAGGAACCTAATATCGTAAAGGAGTTTGTTTTTTCTTAATTTAAAATTGACAGTATTGTTGAAACATTTGGCACGGTGGCATACCGTGCTTGTTTTGATTCAAAATTTTGAAATTCGTCTGGATTTTTTTTCCCAGCGAGAAAATAGGAAAATTATCTAATTATCTGGAAAACTAATCCAACAAATTTTCAATAAAATGGGCATTTATTAGTTTGTGCAGGAATTTTGAAGATTTATTATGTTTTAAATTTTCTTAAATTTTGAAATGTATACAATGTTTTTTTGTTGCAACTTTTGCGTGGAGAGTATGGAATTTTGGTAGTCTCGGAAACTTTCGAACTATTGTTTGCATTATTTTGTGGGTATTGTTTTTTTTGGTGCAACTTTTGTGTGTGAAGTTTAAAAATTTGTTGAATTTGAATTTTGTTAACATGTATTGTTTGTATTTTTTTGAATTACAGTTTAGAAGTTATTAATTTTACAATTTTTTCATCATTTTGTTGTAATTAATCAATTTATGTTAATTTGAATTTGAATTTGAATTTGAATTTTGTTAAAATACCTTTTCGGATGGTATGATGAGATGCTTTTTTATCTTCGTTGCAACTTCATGCAAACATGTAAGAGAATATACCTTGAGAAAAATGAATGGAGCTTCTAAGGAAAGGAAATCGAAGTGGAAATTTCCATTTCAGTTAGGCTATTATGACTACATCATAACTTCATAGTACAAATATTGAATCTGCACTTAGTAAAATAACATTTTGTTGTAAGCTTGTGGTAATTTGGTGATCCTAAGCAGAATAGCTAAGAATCTTAAATTGACATATGATTTGTAAGACTAAGGACACAAACATATGTGGGAAATTTTTCGTGAAATCTTCCAACCATAAATGAAACATTGTCATGTATGACACGCCGCACCTGTTGCAATTAAAAATGTTGAAATCCGTCGGAATTTGTCGGCTAGAGTATGCCAAAATACGTAGTGAATTAAGATGCTTCAATATGCTTGTATTGTGACATAAATTTTTAATTTAGCTTTGTAGTTAAAGAATGCATGATATAAGCATTTAGTAATTTTAACTCCATAATTATATGAATTTTATTTATATTGTATTCAAATATTAACCAAATTGGAATGTTCAAATATGTTTGCATTATGCCAAATATAGTTAGCATATATTTTTGTGAGCATGTTGATATATTTTGGAGTGTCTTCATTTTTTTTAGCAAATTGAAATGTTCAAACATGTTTGTATTTTTTTCAGTAATATTTAATTTAAGACCATAATGAGTGGAAATACGTCCAAATATTCACCAAATTGGAATGTTCAAATATGTTTGCATTATGTCGTAGGTAGTTAGCATACATTTTTGTGAGCATGTTGATATATTGTAGAGTATCTCCAAAAAAATTTAAGCAAGTTGGAATGTTCGAGTATGTTTCTATTTTTTCAATAATATTAAATTTAAGTGCATAATGAGAGAAAGCTCATCTAGATTACGTCTAAATATTTACCAAATTGAAATGTTCAATTTAAGTTCATAATTAGAAGAAGTGCATTATGTGGGCATTTAATAAGCTTAACTCCACATAATTAGAGGAAGTGCATTTGTTTTTTGTCTAAATATTCGCTAACTCAAAATAACTAAGCATGTTTGTTTTTTGCCATAAATAGTTAGCATTTATTTTTCTGAGCATTTTGATGCATTTTTCATATTTTTTCTGATAGGTATTTGCAGAAATATTTCACTTTTCTGATTTTTTTGTCCAAATATTCACAATTCAAAATATTCAAACATTTTTGGTGCACATTTATTGAATTGAAGTCCAGATTTAGGGAAAGTCCACCTAGATTACATACAAATATTTACCAAATTGAAATGTTCAGAAACTCCTCATTACAGTAAATGGTTGATTTAGTTCTCCTATAAAAGAATGATTCAAAGTTGTTTAAACATGCATGAGTTTGATTCAAATGTATTGAACACATTTTTCAGAATAACAGAACAAAAGATATTGAATTTACAAATTTGAATCCTACACATTTTGAGATAGGGCTGAAATGTAAACCCTACACATGTTTAGCAAATTAAATGGAGTTGGAATGCTTAAAAACTTGCAATTCCGCAAACTTCATATTTAAGAAATAGAGTAAATTGTGTATTTTAAACATGGTTCAGATGATTTTAAACATGCATGAATTTAATTCAAATAGATAGATATTATCTTTCTGAACATTTTGACATATTATTTATATTTTTCTGAATTGAAATGAATAAGTTATAAATTTTCAAAGTTTAAATAAATTTTATAGGAATTGCAGGAAATAATAAAAATTCTCGCTGACGTCACATGACGTCTGCAATGGGTATTTGCTCCCTGCTGAGAACGGATCCGGCGATTCCGGCCGCGAGGGGACGTCCAGACGCGGCGGAGGACGCAGACGGCGGCGGCGGCGAATCCGGCGCGGCTCGGGCGTCCCAGGACGCGCCGCTCGGCGAGGAGGTGGAGGAGGCGACGGCGGAGATGGCCGTGGGCTTCTATTCGTGCGGGGAGGAGCGGAGGGGCGGCGCGGCGCGTCGGTGGCGCCGGCGACCACGGGCCGTCGCGGGAGAAGGGAAGAGGGGGTCGAGTTGTGCCGACGTTTTCGCACGGAGACCCCTGTTTTCTTTGCAATTTGCGAAACAGTCCTTCCGAGGGGTTTTTTCTGCTAAATTGCTGCGCCAAAATTCGTGCGCGCGGGTGACCGGCTGGAAACCGGCGCCACCGGGTGGCAACCGGATGACGTGGCGATCGCTGATTGGAAGAAAATCGAGTTCACTGTAGCAGTGAACAGTGCCGCACGTGGGAGAGGACGTGGACGATTCCTGGCCGTCGGACGGCCGTGAATAGGGGTCGACGTGGAGGCTGGAATCGGCTGAGGTTCTTTCCAGCTTTTATATATGTATCTATGTCTATGTGGATCGAGAAGCCATTCAGCTAAGTCCAGGCGAATAAATTCCTGAACGAAGTCTGCAACTATGAGAAAAGTATGGCGACGGTGAAGTGTACATAATTATTTCTTCAAGCAGTTGTATACGATATTATACGATACGATACGATATTATAGTCCTGTACTCCTGTTTGAAGATAATCAACATTACTAAGAGTCGTGATGTGCTATACAGAAGTTTTAACAGGGATCCTTCATGATTTCTTTTCTTTGACGATTATGCGTGTCTTTTCAATTAGAGATAGAAGGGAAAACCATCGTTGTTGTCACTACAGTTTGATTCTTGTTAGATTACTTATTGCGAGAATAATCCCACAATCAAAAGATTTTATTCTCAGGGAATTCATCTTCGTGATGGAGGTGAGCTAAAAGTGCACGCTTTGCTTATGTTTGTGCCGCCCTTCCCGTACCGTGCATCCAATTGTGAGCTTGTTACTTATACAGTACTTGCTAGGACGCGATTTTATATTATGCTTGTAGAGATTTTCTGGGAATCCGGTTCCAGTGGAATTTCTTGCAGTTGCGGAAGAATCTTTTGGCCGTGATTATGCCTTGCTGGCACTAATTGCCGGCAGGTTTTGTAAAACATTGTCGGTGATCTGATGCTAAATTTTATTCGATTCAAGGGAAATTTGGCAGCCGCCCAGATGCATGTTTTTTTTTGAAGTTTAGATGCATGTATATTATCTTGCTTTGGGGAAGTAAAATAATCTTTTCATATGACAAATCCATGCTTCTTTTTCATGAAAGGAAGTGAAGAGCTAGACTGAGATTGGAGAAGTCTTGGGACCTTAGGTGGTTAGCTAGCTATAGGGGCAGCGTTCATGTGTACCAGATGACGAGAAACTCCTCTCACTCCCGCGTCGCCAGCCTTGGCGACTCGAGGGGCGATTGCGCCGCCCGCCTCCGGCCTCCACCCCCTCGTCCCCTCCCTCCCGTCGCCGCCAGAGGTCCCGCCGTGCAAAGCCCAGGCGGCGACGGCGGCGGGGGGGCCCTCCCCTCGCGTGGCGGCGGCGACCTCACCTGGCGGCAGCGGCGCGTGGTCCGTCGGAGATTCGGCAGCGAGGAGCGGCGGACTCCCGGCGGCGAGCGCGAATCGGCGATGACGGGCGAGGCGTGGCCTCTCCGCGGCGGTGGCGCCCCTGCGGCTGCATCCGAGAGCTCCCGTTTCGCCCGGGCCCATATGGGCTTTGGCGGGCCGGCGGCTCTGGGCTCGTGGCTGCAGGCTGCGCGTGGTGCCTGACGAAGCAGGTCGCTGGGCACCGTGGCGGTGCCAGCGGCCGGCCAGGCGGCGGCGGGCTGGATACTCACCATCCAGTCCCCGTTTGGTGGTGGTGGTGAGACGGTGAGCGGCACCTCCTGCTTTGCTGACGGTTCGGCCTTGCCTCTCGTCGACGGTGGTCCAAAAGCACGCTCCTTGCTGCGTCCGATGGGTGTTGGGATGGAGGACAAGGCCGGGGCGAAATCCCTGCGTGAAGCTGACGACGGCGACGCCCGCGGGTGCCGTCACCTCCTTGGAGGCGTCGTCGTGGCGTTGTTCGCGCTTCCCTGCCTCAAGCACAAGGGGAAACCCTGGATCCGGCCTTCGGATCAGGCGGCGGCGGCGCGGCGTTGCTGCGTCGTTCCCTTCTTGGAGGCGTCGTCTAGGTGTTCGTGGAGTCATCGGTACACCAGTTGGAGTCGTTGTTGGCCAACGCTTAGAGCGTGGTCCTCCGGGGCGCCATTTACATCGTCGCCGGTGCTTTGGTCAAGACCTCCTCCGGTCTGGTAGAGTCCCGCCGTCCACTTGCCGACTCTTAGGCGCTTATGAGCGGGCGGTTGCGTTGGCTGTGCCATTTTGGTGTTGGAGTCTCAGGGAGTACGGACTTCGGTTGTGACGCGGCCTGTGAGCTCGGTGCATCCCTTCCTCGCATGGCTGGAGATGGTGCAAGGCGAGTCTTGTCGTGCGGCCCGTGTGGGTGGTGTTGTAATCCGTGTGGCGTTGCGTTTGTATCGTGTAGCCTTATGGCCTTGTTAGGCCGTCGGCCTCTTCTTCTATGAAAATGATACACCTTTCCGTGGTGTATCCTTGAAAAAATGTGTACCAGATGCCCTTGAGATACTACGTCAGTAACGGTAATGATACGCGGAGGCATCTGGCTTTCCTTTCATATTTAATCATGGGAGTTCGGTGCTATCACACCAAGGTTACACCAAGTTTTTATTTTGTCTAGAATACAACCATGGAGGGGTGTATCATATTTCATGGAAGTAATAGTAAGCATCTCGACCAACTCTTGTCGGCAAACAACACTAACCTGAAGCCTAGCCACCATACACACTACAACTACGACGTAAAAACACTAGTGGAGACATGCCCTTCTGTCCCGGCTCGTGAGTGCCTTTAGTCCCGGTTGACCAACCGGGACAGGCCAAGCGAGACTAAAGGCCCAACCTTTAGTCCCGACCCGCTTACCAACCGCGACTAAAGGCCTTCCACGTGGCCGCGATACAGGGATTGGGCTGGAGTACCTTTAGTCCCGGCTGGTAATACCATCCGGGACTAAAGACTATTTTCCGGAAAAAAAATTCAAAAAAATTCCAACATTTTTTTTCTTCTAATTGTTTGACTCGTTACTCTCTCACTTGGAGCATTTTTAACACTAATCCTAGCGCCTCTAATTTCTTTTTTCTAATTGTTTGACTCGTTACTCTCTCATTTGGACCATTTTTAACACTAATTACACTTAAACTTTAGTCAAATTCTAGTCTTGTTCAAACTTCTTGATCGGTCACCCATCCTCACACTACTCCACCCTCAGCACGCTTAACTTCTCTGTTCCTTCCTGCTGTGGTCCCGCGAATCTGATTGTACCTTGTTGTCAATACTAACATATCAATCCTATTAACTCTTATACCATTGTGTCACATGTCTGTATTTTTTGAAACCAAAAACAATTATTTAAGTAAACAATAATGAATAAATAATAATAATATTGAATTCCAATGAAAATAAAATAAATAATAAAAATATTTTATTCATTTATTGTCATTTATTCATATAATATGGCATAATTAATACCTTTAAATCTGTAAATCGCAAATTGACAAATAATATATCCATAATATGGTATATAATATAACTTTAAATCTGTAAATATTTTATTCATTTTTTGTATTATCATATAATATGGTATATAATATAACTTTAAAAAATGCATTAACTATTATCTTTTCCATATTTTTGAATCAAACTAAACTTTCAACATGAAAAGTATTTGAATTTGAATAAATAATCCAAAACCTTTTCTGTTTTATAAAATAATTATTCTAACTAGTCAAACTATTAACTATTTTGCCATTTTCATTTAAAAAATGCATTAACTATTATCTTTTCCATATTTTTGAATCTCACTAAACTTTCAACATGAAAAGTGTTTGAATTTGAATAAGTAATCCAAAACCATTTTCTGTTTTATAAAATAATTATTCTAACTAGTCAAACTATTAACTATTTTACCATTTTCAATTAAAAAATGCATTAACTATTATCTTTTCCATATTTTGAATCTCACTAAACTTTCAACATGATTGGAGCTCGGAGCCCAACTTCGAGGTCGAGGTCCGACAAGTTTATCGTACCATAGAAAACATCCGACTACACAAGTTTAGCAATATCACATCCAAAGGAAATGACTTCAACACTTTCATGTTCAGGCCAAAATAAACACCTACAACTCAAAATAGATACATGTGTTAGCAATATTATGTCTAATGATAATTGTGTCGTGGGATACTAGCCGGGAAATACTAGCCATGCATGAGTACAATAAATATTTGATGATCCTAGAAAGTCTGTTGTGGTCGTGTAGGGCCTAAAATATCTGTGCGGGGCAACCATTTGCTTCATTCTACGCTTCGAATGGCTTCCCTGCAGTATGATCTTGCCTGCCTTGATGGAAATTAATACAATCAGATCTTCTTATCTGTTAATTCTTTGTTTTGGCTCTACCATATTTTTATGTTTTAACTTTTAAGGCCATGAGTCTATGCATGCATTTCGTCATGTGGTGTTTATGGGTTTAGTCATCTGCCGCGTGACACTGTGATGAGATGGCTGATGCTCTATTGGCATGGCGAGTTTCTTTTGGATGAAAGGCGGCTCCAGCCCTGCTCCATTTATTGAACGAAACAACAATAACAATTAAGCACCATAGAATCACCTCTTACAAATCACTACCGAGACCGAAACTCAACAGGCAAGCATTGTCAAAAGTACCACATCAGGGAACTAGAGCAAAGAATTTAAAAACATGCAACGCTCCAATCAGACCCACAGCCAAAACAACAGTATGATCTTGCCTACCTTCTCCAGTGGCCACTCTGACCGGCAAATCGGCAAATCATCGCGTGGTCGTGAGATGGCAAATCGGCCTTCGATCCAAACAGCGGCAAGACGTCTCTGATGATTTGCAACCGTCCGAACAAGTGTTGGGGATGTTGCAAATCATCAGAGATCCTTGCCGCTGCTTGGATCCGACCGAGGGGAGGGTTCACCTTCAGCCTCCGCTCTAGGAACTCCTGCCTCTCAGAAATCTTGCTCTCTGCTACCCGTGTACTGCCAATGATGGATGTGAAGTGTACTCCTGCCTCTCTTATAGACCCGCCTCTCCGAGTGACTCCCTCCAGCTAGCCAATCAGGAACAAGTACGCGGATCGTGTGTTTCTTCGAGAGCTTGGGAGCCGTTGGATCAAGCGAATGACTACCTTCGGCTAGCCAATCAGGAACAAGTACGCGGATCGTGTGTTTTCTTCGAGAGCTTGGGAGCCGTTGGATCAAGCAGTTGCAGTTTGTGTGTTTCCTTCGCCGGAGTGCGGTAGTAAAATAATTGATACTAATAAATAAATAAGTATAAATATAAAATAAGATAATAATTAGGCATTTGGCCGTCGGCGTAGAGGCCGGCCGTTGACGCCTTGCTCCATTCCCGTAGTGTCTCGGCCTACTTTGTTTGTTCATCATGCAACCGGAAACAATACGAGGCACCCGGAAACAATTTGGTTATTTCTCAAGTCTTGCCCAATTGATTTAAATATAGGAAACAATACGAGGCACCGGAAACAATTTGGTTATTTCTCAAGTCTTGCCCAATTGATTTAAATATAGGAAACAATACGAGGCACCCGGAAACAATTTGGTTATTTCTCAAGTCTTGCCCAATTGATTTAAATATAAGAAATAATACGAGGCACCCGGAAACAATTTGTTATTTCTCAAGTCTTGCCCAATTGATTTAAATATAGGAAACAATACGAGGCACCCGGAAACAATTTGGTTATTTCTCAAGTCTTGCCCAATTGATTTAAATATAGGAAACAATACGAGGCACCCGGAAACAATTTGGTTATTTCTCAAGTCTTGCCCAATTGATTTAAATATAGGAAACAATACGACGAACCCGGAAACAATTTGTTATTTCTCAAGTCTTGCCAATTGATTTAAATATAGGAAAGAATACGAGGCACCCGGAAACAATTTGGTTATTTCTCAAGTCTTGCCCAATTGATTTAAATATAGCACATTTAGATCGACACATTGAGACATACGATCACATAGCACCGAGACACCTCCTAGCAATCTCGTAGCCTAGGCGAGCGTCCCGAGCGGCATACTTGATGCGATAAAAGCTCAATGGAAACTCTCCCCAACCTAATGCGAGGTTCTCTTCTTCCTCCTTTTCTTCTCGTCCTCCTCCTCCTTCTTCTTCTTCTTCTTCTTCTTCTTCTTCTTCTTCTTCTTCTTCTTCTTCTTGTTGTTGTTCTTCTTCTTCTTCTCAAGCGTTGTGCCAATAGTAACATTGGTTAGAGTAGAGAGACTCAGAAGATTAGGGTACGTTGGGTTAGGGTGAACGGCCCGCTGGAGATCGACGGCGGACAAAATATGAATTCCGTAAGGCCCCAGCATACGCTGATCGTTGTTGATAGCCGCGCCGCAGAATTTGATGGTTTTGTCCATCAAGAAGTCCTTGAGGGCCTGCGGCACCCGATCAGCGTGGCAAATATGGAACACCAACTTGTCGGTCGCCACAGAGAGTTGCAGGACAGCGGCACGCTGCCTCTCCTCGGGTGTGGCGTCGGTGAACTCGCAGTCGAGGCCCACGATCTTCATCGGTGCGGCGTCGAGGTAGCGCCTCTTTACGTCGCGGATCCATCTCTCCACGGTTGATGCGTGGAGACTGACCACGACCTTGAAGTGCATGTCGACGGCGTCGTCCTTGTAGTGGTACTCCTCGGATCGTGGTGGGCGCGCGAGTGGCTCCATGGCGCGCGGCAGCGATTCGCGAAAGAAGATTAGAGAGAGGAGATGGTGCATTTGGCAAATGGCACTGTAGCTCTCTTATATAGAGCTAGCAGGGGAGATGAGGAGGCTGGCCGTACGTGGTAATTAATCCGGCCATGTTTCAACTTCCCAAAATCCATTAAGTGATTTGATCAACTTCCAAAATTGTTTTCATTCCCCGTGTGATCAACGACCAGCGCGGGAACTGAAGGGTCCTCGTTTGAACGGCATTAGTCGCGGGTTGTATATAGGACCGGGACTAAAGGGTGGCAGCGGGCCGCAGACCCCTTTAGTCCCGGTTTGTATCTTGAACCGGGACCAAAGGTCCCTAACGAACCGCGACTAATGGTTGCCGTACGCTTCGGCCTTTTCGGGGCGACGTGTCCGGACCATTAGTCGCGGCCCAGACCGCGGCCGGGACTAATGGCCCGGACGAAAGGCCTCTTTTCTACTAGTGAAAGAGCCTCGTCCAAATCTAAACATCAAAGTCGTGTCACGACTAACGCTGTCACCTCCTAAGAAAAACATCTTTAACCAAACTCCTCTTGTCGACGCACCATCCACCCTTAAGTCTCTAAGAGAGTTGGCCAGAGGGTGGTAGGACTTGGTCGATTCCGAGAAAAAGATCGTCTTGGACTCACCAGTAACAGCGTGCATTGCACCCCTGAAGTTCAACCCAGAGAAGCAGCAAAACATCAAATCAACAACACACATAACTATTGTGCTCCTCCAAGCCATGTATCCAAAAGCGATGATCAACGAAGCTGCCATCACCGATCTGAATCTGAATCTAGGCTTTCGAAATGCACTACTTATCAAATCAAATATCCCACTACCTAGATGTTTCATCCTCATCTTGGTTGTCGAAATGCACTACTCATTTTCCCAGATTTGTTTGCGGATGCATCTTCATGGCCTTGTCAGTTCAAGGTCTATGATTATTTTTTGTATTTTGAAAATATGTTAATTAAAGAAACATGATTCTCATAGATTTTTTCTATAATTATTTCACGCTCTTCAAGGGATGATAAAATAATGTTCTCAAATTTTATGGCCACATGGGACCTTCTACTTCATAGGTCAACTTGCTTTATTTATTCCCATGAATAGTTTCTTTCTACGAATTTTACAAGGCTGCTAACGACCTGAAATTATGGCACACCACTCAAACATTTGTTGTTTATGGCCTAAATAACTCCATAATTTAAATTTAAATAGTCAAATTTATTTGTAGTAATTTCCTCATGAAATCTGAAGATATAATGTTTGGTCGATTTGAAACTTCCAAACTCCTGATTGAATATTCTTGCGAAGGGACAACAATGGGTTGCTCTCCTGGGAATGTGATTGGGACCGTCTATGATTGGGACTACAACTAAATTATTGCTCTCTGCAAATTATAATCATGTTCACATGGTTCTTATACATTCATGTAATATTGAACATGTTATTCCACAGTAAAATTAGTATGTCATAGGGATTGGATCTTCATAGATCTCCTTTTACAAGATCCCATCACGAGTGCATCAACCACTTTCAAGGATTGATCCTAGCTTCACGAGTGTAATGTCTTTCAGTCCCATCCTCATGATTTGGTCCTCTTACATGCAAAGGGTTGAAAAGGGGTTGGACGAGACGTCATCCTCCCTATCTTTTCCGTCAATAGCTTGAAACCTCGTCCTTGATGGAATCATGTATTTTCTTTCATATCCATCCCCATGTCTTTTGCATGTTTGATCATGGTTCATTATTCATGTTCTTACTTTTAAATTCTATTTCGTCCGCCCGCTATGTACTTGATGAGTCATTGGACCTACCGCTTGTGGGCTTGTTTTAGAGACACCGCCTTGAGGCTTTGCAAGTTGTTGCTTCCATGGGTGTTCATTCACATACTTCACACCCCTTTCATTCACCTAGCTAGATCATGATATATAACTCACTATGCTTCATGATTCTTTTTTACTTAGGATATACTCAATGTGTATAAACTATGTTTTGGTTTGGCATGAGAACACCGTTTGCTCTAGAAGGTGGGTTTCGAGTTCACAACCCCACCCAGTACTTTATGTTTGTATGTTAAATTAGGTTTCTTTTTTCCTTGTAGAATATTGGTTATGGGTTCACCACTTAGCTCTTCATGTATTGTTTATGCTTGTTGTATGCTTTTGCTCGTGATATCATATTGTGTATTATGTGTATTCAATTGTCTGTGCACGATGTCCGACGGTACAAAGAGAGATGTTGTCGCAATTTGCTACAAGCATCTTATGCCTAGGTTGTTGGTTTAATGGAAACATTAATTGTTATATGAGGAGAGACATAACGGTTGACAACGTCGGAGAAGAAAAGGGAGGGGCCTTAAGAGAGATGCCCGATAGTCGGCGATATACAGAGAGGGGAAGATGTTAGAGCAAAGGCAGGATCGTAAGATGGCACAACAGTGACCCCAACCACGGGTGGCAGTGGCCTATACAGCTCAGCGTGCTGCTGGATATCAAGGAAGATGACGTGCGAGATGGTGGCGGAAGATGGTGGTGGCGCGGTCAAGCGGCGGTGGTGCTTCTCTCCCTCTCCTCCAATCTGGTGGTGCCCTTCTCCCCCTCTTGTCCTGATATCAAAATGATACCCTTGGTTTGTAAGAACTCTGACCGTGCCTACGGGTGACCACCAACTAACACCCCCGTATGCTAATAGTTTCACAAGCTACTTAAGCACGACAGTTCACGCATTACAATAACCCTTTTCTTAACACAAGAGCAAAATAGTGTGTCATCTTTTTTAGATGTGTTATGCATTACATTCAACTGGTCTTTGTTTATTTATTTTCACCAACTTAGTTGTTTATACTTTTATGATAAACTTTCTAGATAAATTATAACACAAGTTAATCATACACAACTCAGTGTCCCCAACTAAATTTTATTCAAGCTACGAACGGAGAATGCTTATTTTCAATGTGAGCATATATACAAATACCGGGTCAAACTAGTTCAACACTTCCCGCCAATACAAAAAACGATTAAACTATATTTTTTTCATATCTATCTATACTTCTTATAAACCAAAACCGAACTAACTGCAATTTATCCACATCACTGACTCTTTTAGCTAACCAATTGTCCACATCCTCCCATTAACATCTATTACTTATTGTCTATTTCTACATGCAATTATCCCCATCATTTTTTTCTTTGGCCATTAAGTTGTCCACTTCATTCTCTCTTTTGTCGTTCGAATGATAAGGTCACACCATCTCGCTATGTGATAAAAAATTAAACCATGTGATAGGTAAACAAGGGAATTAGTTTCGTCAATCAAGTGAACTTTTTTGTTTACATATTTATATAGTCAACTATAAATTTTTTGTATTTATTAAATTTCTTAAGAGATATCCGTTGCAGCTCTCGGGCTATCGTTCTAGTTTTACGGATATCTAACTCCGAATTGATTCATAGCATCGACAGAACGAACCCTTCCAGCATACAAGAAAAAACAATTAAGTAATCAACCAGCCAGCTGAAGAAGCATCAGTTAGTTTAGAAGTATATATAAGTTGATGTTTAAAATAAATAAATACTCAGTCCGATCCCATATTAGTGTCGCCAGATTTGTACTAGTCATGTACAAACTGTAGATACAACTTGCGTCACTTTTTATGGATCAGAGGGAGTATAAGTAGCTGTTTTTTAGGGACAATAAATAAGTGTAGCTGTTAGTTTCGAAGAAATTAAATAGTACGAGTAGCTGGTTTCTTCGTTCCTCTCTCTTGGTCACGACGTACGTTACATATGCGTACGTATAAATGGCAGGCTGCCCCCCTTACCACCTTCTCCTTATTTTAGCCACCTCGACGAACAAGAACAAACAACGAGGCGATTCGCGGAAGGGGAATAACAATGGATTTGGCGGCAACAGAACAAGAATAATCAGCCGCTGAATCCTTACGGTCGTCGTCCTCCGTCGGCCATCTTCTCCGGCTCCGGTGGAAGCGACCTCATACAGGCTAGAACAATGGACGAGCTTTCCAAGGAGCAGATCGAGGAGTTCCGGGAGGCCTTCAGCCTCTTCGACAAAGATGGCGACGGTAAATACGACCGTCAATCAATTCCATTCCTCCCCTGTTCTTGATCCGATCAATCAATTCGTTCTCGATCTCATTTGATGTGGGATGGATTATTTCGATGGACGCACGCAGGGACGATCACGACGAAGGAGCTGGGGACGGTGATGAAGTCGCTGGGGCAGCACCCGACGCAGGAGGAGCTGCAGGACATGTTGGAGGAGGTGGACGCCGACGGGAGCGGCTCCATCGACTTCAACGAGTTCCTGAGCCTGGTGGCGCGGCAGATGCGAGGGGACGCCGAAGCCGAGGACGAGCTCCACGAGGCCTTCCGCGTCTTCGACAAGGACAACAACGGCTTCATCTCCCTCGACGAGCTCCGCAGCGTCATGAAGAACCTCGGCGAGAAGCTCTCCGAGGACGAGCTCAACGAGATGCTCAAAGAGGCCGACGTCGATGGCGACGGGCAGATCAACTACAAGGAGTTCGCCAAGGTCATGATGGCAAAGTGAGTTCCTAGTACTCCAATAATCTCTCAACCAGCTGCTCGCAAACATTCCATTCTTCTCAAGATCATCGTTCTAGGATTGCAACGTTGATGGCTAGGTTGTTAGTTATTTCCCCCCCTCATATAAAGCTAGAATTGTTCATGAAACTTCTCACGGCACATTTAAACCTTTTTTCACCAACTTGATATCACCCCATTTTCCTTTTCTCCAAAGGTAATAAGAGGACGACGCACCACCTGGACGTTGTTTCATCTTGATTTTATTCTGGAACAAACAACGGCATGCTAAATTAAACGATTTCGATTTTTTAAGTTGCAAGTAAAGTTGTTATTTCTAGATGTAACTACACGTCATGAAGGGTAGAGCTGCACAAAAATACGTTTCCACGTTTAGGTGCAACCACTTACATAGTTGTGTACTTAAACTGACAAACGATTTAAAAAAATATTCATCTATCCCCTTTTTCAGACAGAATATCAAACTTTGGGATCATTGAAATTATAGTTGTTGTTTTCTAGTTGGTCCTATATCATCATGCATTTAAGTCAACACAATAGGCACAACGCACTTGGCTATGTAATTTAAACCGACGAAAATGGTGATACTTTTAACCTGAATCTAACAACTATTCATCTCGTTATGCAGACGGCGGGCAAATATGGAAGAAGATAGAGGTGGCGATCATGGCGGGTCAGATCACTCCCAAGGCGGCGGTGGTTGTCCATCATGTACGATCCTCTGAGAACTCAAGGGATTATTTTGCTTTTATAGCCGGATTTACGAGAGAACGAAGTGTTAAAACATGTAACAACAAGCAAAACATCATAGCATGATTCACGGCATAACAAAGAGTGAAATTTTTGGTTGTAGATACTTTAGTTTACCAATCTTCGTTGTACCAAGAAATGGTATGTCCATATTTTGGTGCAAAATGACCGTGGAACTATCATTATAAAATGATATGTGCATTCGAGCAGGGGTGGAGCCCCCATCCCCTGTCGCGCAACACAATCACTCGCCTCTATAGTACTCAATATATTAAGGCGTTACACTTTCGCGCCCTGAGAGCAGTCTACAGTGCTCCAGTCCCAGCCGTTCTCCGACGATCCGACGGTCCACACGACATGTCCTTGATGATTTTGCAAAAAACCTCCTCAAAGATCGCAACGTCAACCCGCAGTCCACTTTCGCGCTGCACAGAACCGATTTGCAATTTTCGCCAAATCCAGGATCCCCGCTGGAAAATCGTCCCCACACCCCCCCCCCCCCTCTCTCCTCCTCTCTCTCTCCCGCGCGGCCGGCGTCGCCGCCGCCTGCGCACTCCACCGCCGCATCGCTGCTCCTCCGACGAATCGAAGCACGCACGGACCTCCGCCGTCCTTGCCTCTCCCTCCTCGCTGAACGCCGCTTGCCGGAGCGCCGCACGCGGTTCGGAATCGTCGCCGCCCTCCTCCGCATCCGCCGCTGCGGATTTTCTCGCCGGCGGCGACCCAACCTCAGCGGCGCCGCCGCTCCCGCCCACCCCGCGACCAGCGCGTCCGCCGCGGCCAGGCGCACGCTCCACACCGCGCGGATGCGTCGCCGCCGTCGTCGTCCCCGTGGGCACAGCACGGTCATCGATGACGTCAATGCGACGTCGTCAGTGGGCCCGGCCTGTCAGTGCCTCATTTTTTTCGCCTGGAAAAAATACAGAAAATAAAAAAACTGACAGGTGGACCCAGTTCGTTTAAAAAAATTCCAGAAAATAAATAATACTGCAAAATTAATAAGTTTGAATCTATCCGTCGAAAAAATATGAAAAATATATCAAAATGACCACAAAAAAAACAACTACTTATAACATAATGCAAACATATTTACAAAATTTAATTCGGCGAATATTTGCAAATAATCAAAATTCAATTCCTCTAATTATGAATTAAATTCTAAAAACTGTACATTTCCAAAATTCAATTGCACCGCAACAACACGACATAAAAATTTGAATATATTTAATAAATTTAGATGCCCTCCACATCTAACAATTTTTAAAATCTAAACGTTTTTTAGACGCAATTTTTTCAATTACAACAATTTCAAAATTTGAACAATCTCTAAAAATCCGACCATTTTTAAAATGAAAACTTTTTTTGAATTTCAATGATTTCCAACCTTAAACAATTTCAGAATATCGCCATTTGCAATTTTGAAATTTAAAACACAAACCATTGCGCGCAACTCAAAAATATATGAAATTCCCAAATTCAAAAGAAAAAAAACTTTCCACACGATCTAATTAATGACCATACTGTTTTTCCAAACAATATTACCCACTGTAAATTCAAAAAAGAGAAAAAAAACCTAACACAATAATTTCCAGCCGATAAATGTTTAACCGCATCAGATAAATTAACGTGAATTTCATCCTTTTCTAAAACATTTTTTTAAACCGTTAGATTTCTTACAGGTGGAACCCTTTTACTACAACAATTTCCATAAAATAAAAACCGTTCAAACTAACTTGCTTTTTAAATTTCAACAATTTTAAAATATAACGGGTGCGGCGTGTCGCCGCACCAAATTCCACTAGTCTACCATAATATGAGGTAGCGGCGGTGGCGCTATTGTTGTTCTAGGTGACCGAAGTGGCACATGAGTAATGTGGGTGTCCTAGGACATGGATCTAGATTGGCCCAATATAGTACTTATAAAATGCACTGAATTCTTCTTGCTAGACCGCACGGTACCTACCGTCCTACTGGGAATCCCCATTTTGCCGTTCTAATATTTTGGATTTATAATTCCTATAAGTATTATTATCAAAATCCCTTTTTGATATACTCAGCCTACCATCTTATTTCCTGTGTTACACTTTACAGGGCATGCACGTAATTTAAGTAAACACTTTGACCATTAATTTAGTCAAAAAGATATAAATTATACATCATAAAAAAGATATCATTACTTAGGCCTTTGCCAATGCAAGGTTCTTAGCACGGTTTCATAGGCATTTTGCTTATGTGGCATACTAATTAATGAAGAGAGAAGGTGAAGTTGTAGCTTAACTAAGATACAACCTTTGCACGTGACCATAGGCAAAAAATGGTTCTAGCCCAATCATATGCATGCATGAGCTCCAAAACATTAAATGTAGATACAACACATAAGAAACAATGCATTGTGCTAGTTGTATCTTAAATATTTAATACTCATATGATATAGTGCTAATTTAATACTCATATTTAATGCACAACGGGCAGAGGTGTCGGGCCGGAGCTGGGGAACACAGGCACACCAACACACACGACACACCGCTGAGACGAACTACACCACCGAGAGCCGCACCACCTGGATCATCACCGCCACTATCCACAAAGCTGAAGACAGGCAAACCGGAGCCCTGAACAGAGAAACACCGAGGTGCAGAGCAAGGAACAAGCTTTGTCGGAGAAAGCAAGACGAAGGTCTCCATGCCACCTCCGGAGAGCAACAAGCCGTGAACTCCAAGGCGGCGTCTTCAAGAAGAGCACGACACCGGAGTGCCGCCGCCACCCGATCCGAGGATCTTGGATTTTCATCTGAAGTGTAGAAAGCCGAGAGAAGCCACTGCAACGCCTTCAAGAAGGGGACGACATCCATGGACGTCGCCGCCGCGGCCTGAGAAGGACCCGGGCAAAGGTTTCCCCTCGGCCAAACCTCTCCACCTTCTACCCAGGGCAACAAGCGTCGTACGACCCTCGACCCACCGTCACAGAACGCCGCTCGCCAGTCCCACGCCGCCCACATGGCCGTGGACACCGGCCAGCACCCGAGCTGCTGGCACTCCCGCCAACCAAGCGAGCTCCCACCTTCCAGGGCCGCCACCCGGCGTCCAAGCTCAACACACCACCGAACTGAAGCGAGAGCGATCAGAGTACTAATTGACGAGTAATTAGTGCATTAAAAAAATAGTGCATTATTATTCAAAGTCCCACGCTGCCTATGCCTATGTACGCGTCGGAGGGCCCAGCCCAGTTCTAGCTATCCTCTTTGGAGCTCGATTACTTTCATCGTAACTTCCGTCTACTGTGCCTTGGCGCATCCCTTCCCTAATCTCATAAACTCAGATCGCTTGATCGATCTGCCATGGCGCATGGTACATGGCTGGCGGCCGCCAGCTACAGCTCGGAGATTAAGCCAAGAGCCAGGCGAAACTACCCCGCAGTATAGCACTCTGTTGATCATGCCGATCTCCCGGTTATACCAGATCAAAAACTCAATTGAGGTACGCTGGTAATTCTATACATATATTTTGATCAATTGTCTTTGAGCACATGTATAGACAATTGTCAAGCCCAGTAAAATTGTTACCTATCAGCAATAATTCGTCGTTCAAGCTCAGTAGAAGTGGTAGCAGAAATCCAACAATTTCGTCTATGATTTGTATATAAAAATGAAAATATACTTAATATTAATGAGCTATAGTAATGCTGGTTGAGTCTCTGAATCTGTGAATTGTACACTATTCAGGACTCGACAAAGTACATGAAGAGTAGACGAGGAAAAAAATCCCCATTAGCTTGCGGAACACCGAACAATTTTTTGGCTCGCCTCCCCCCCCCCCCCCCCCCCCCCCCCCCCCCATGTCTAAATCCTGGCTCCGCCCCTGCGGTTGAGCACAACAATGTATGTCTCAACACTCATTCTCAGCAAGAGAGCAACAGATGGATTACCAATACGCATCAATCGACATCAAGTTGATTCAGTTTACGAACATGAGCCAATGATCTTCATACACTATGTTAACAAAAATTAAACGTTTAGCTACAATAACAGGATTATCTGGTAAGATGGGTCAATAACTATGATGATTACTTTATGTTTCACAAGAAAAAATAACTGTACCTGACCATGAAAACTCGCCCTCGTCCATATCTGAATCTGATGAATATTCAGCCATAAAGTCAAAGTCATAAGAATGTCTGTCGTGGTAACCACCTCTACGAGGGTGTTTTAGGTCACCTATTCGTTGTTTCTCGCATTTGTAGCAGTCACCTTCCATGATTTTAAAAAAATCATTAGGAAAACAATGCAATTTGATAAATAAATACGGAAAAAGATATGGGTATTTAAATTGCACTAACTAATTCAAAAATATATCAATCAAAATATACGGTTATCCCTTAATACTAGCTTAAGGAAAACAGAAACTGGCGTTAAAGAATGCACACCATCATCACTTTCCTCCAATGGGCAGCAGAAATAGTGCATGACACCAAACAACTGCTTCACTTCAGCGAAATAAAGTTCTGATGTCCAAATATCAGAATTTCTAAGTTTTGTCCTCATAGTGAAATTGAAGTGCTGATATATCTTGCCATGCTCCTGGACACTACAGAGTGACACCAAAGTTCTCCAAACTTGTGCTCGGTGTCCTAAAGAACATCAGAATAAGGGAACGAAACTGAACAACCAAAAACATAAACAATAATGGGTTATACAAACCTGAAGACCATGAATCTGAACATATTTTCCAAAAGCAAGCAAGCATTCCTCAATCAACCGCTCCATCCCATTTTCATGTGTTCCTCCGTATGTGATTCTCTTCTTCCTAATATAGTAGTCATTTGCTTCCACATAGGACACTGGATAACGCGCCCGATCAAAGGGCGGAATGGTGTCAAGGAATGGGGGACTGGAAGAGTTTTGTTGCACCTAGTTTGGATTGAGTTCATCAAGTATTACACCATGCACCATTAAATAAAATGATAAGCGGAATAGATTAAAATGTATTCTCGAAAATTTTACCCTTAAAAAATGTATTCTTGAAAATCAGTAATTTAAAAGGATAGTATTACCTACGGCATGTTGAGCTGTTGAAACCAGTCACATTATTGTCCTGAGTATGACAGTACAAACAATTATCTTGATCGGACATAGACTCCTCCCCAGCAGGATGCATGTGTTCTAAGCACTCCTTATCAAGAGAATCTATACCCCAATTTTGACGATTTGCACCATATTTAGGCTTTGTTCGGTTGCACGTGACTAGATCCCCTAGTGGATCTAACCCAAGCGGGGATTGGGTGAACCCCACTTGTCACCCCGATCCCCACGAATCCCTCTCCCCGCTTCCCTGCTGGTTGTTGCTCGTTCGGTTAGCCCATTCCACGCACATACAACGGCAAGCAACGTATACGTGCGAACAACGCTGATCTACGTGCAGCAACAAGCAACAGTACAAGCATTCCTCCCAAATACAGGCAAGTATACTACAAGGCCCTTTCTTCCCCGCTCTCTCTTCCCCGATCCCTAGGGTTCCCAGCGCCGCCAGCCCCACCGCCCGCCCCGCCGCCGGCTCCCTCCGCCCTAGCCTCTCTCCCTCCCTCCCTCCCGCGCGCGCCCGTCGCCCCTCGTGGCGGCGGCGCGCCATCTCCGCCCGACCCGCCTCGGCCGCTCCCTCTCCTGCTCCCTCGTCGCCGCCGCCGGCAAGGGCTGCCGGGGCGCAGCCCGGGTGGTGCCGGCGGCGGCGGTGTGTCTCTCCCCGCGCCACGTTTGTTGGAGACGGGGCTCCTCTTCCCTGGCGGCGGTGCTCCTTTGGCGGCGGCGGCCCGGCTCCGGCCGGAGGTGGCGTCACGGCGGCGACACGCGCAGGTCTGCGGGGCGGCGCAGCGGCGGGTGACGAGGTGCAGCAGTGCTACGCCGGCAGAGCCCTGCGGCCCAGATCTGGGCCCGTCGGGCCCCATCTGGGTTAGGGCGGGCCGGCACGCCCTGAGGTACTTTCTGCAGTTGGAGGCGAGGTTGAGGATGCAGGGGACAGCGGCGACGGCGGCCGGCCTGTTGCAGCACGTCGGCGAGCTTCACGGGCCCATTCTGGGCCCGGCTGGACCCTATTAGGATTTGTGTGCCCCTGCGGGGGCTTTACGGACCTACTGGGTCCGGCCGGACCTGACGGGGACTGGTGTGCTTAGCAGCCGTGTCCGGTCGACTACCGTCCTCGGCGGTGGAGGTTGTTCCCTCCCGCGCGGCCGCGGTACGGCTGACCCCGGTTCATACTCCTCCTCACATTCGTCTGGTAGACCTTCATGACGACTACTTCAGTGAGACGGCGATGGTGGCTTCGGGATCGTTTTGGCGCATGCTGGTGGGCGGCTGATTTAGTGGTATCGAGGCTTGTCCTCGCGGGGTTCCTATGCTACGGATCGTCGGGGTTGTGGAGGGGGTTTTCGGGAGAAATCCTTGTCGGTTCGTCCGACACCGACGCGGTGCCGCCTCCGGGTGGTATCTTTCCTTCTTGAAGGGCGTCGTGGCTACCCTTCTCCTGTTTCCCTATGTGCCAGGGGAAACCCTAGGACTAGTGCGTTGGTCCAGGCAGTAGCATGGCTTTCCTTCTTGAAGGTGCTGCTTGGTACTCGTCGATTTGGTGCTAGGAGCGTGGTGGTACTTCGTCGGAGAGGGCGCAGCGATTGCGGGTCACCGTAGCTCTGTCAACCCGCCTATGTCTCCATTTTGTTTTTGTTTTCTTTGGGTGTATGTTGCTGCCGCCCCAGCATTTCGTGACTGTTGGTTGTATCGGGTGGTTGCTATATTAATATAGCGGGACTCCGGCCTATTTCGTCAGTATACTACAAACAGCGCATATGGTACATTGTATATTTTGAAATAAAATACGTTCTACATTCAAAACTTTTCAGTTCTAGCCTGCAATTTGAAAAATCAAATTCAGATTTTTTCCGTCCTCCGTCCTCCCTGCCGTCCGCCGCTCCCCCGCAGTCTGCCGTCCTCCGCCACCGATCCGCTCGCTGACGGAGGACTCGAGCAAGGCTAGTGCTGGCGCGGGCTCGCCATGTTCCCGTTCCCGATGTCGAGCTCACGCTCCGCTGCCTCTTCCTCGCCGACCAAGCCGCTGGAGCACCCAAGCTCCTCCGCCGGACGAACCTAGCGCTACCTCCACGCAGAGCACCTCCATCTCGACACGCGAGGGCAAACCAACAAGCCCAGGAACGTAACAGATATTTCTTGGTTTTAACTTTGCGACATCAAAAGAGAAAGTTGCCCGTGGGAGGGCCCCTGGTTCGCAACGCCGCCCCTCTGCTCAGTCCTGGTCGCCCCGCCTCCAGCACCGTCGCCGGCTGGCTATCCTCGTCACTGCTACAGAGAACACATAGTTCAGTCCCGCCTACAGGTCCTGCAAGTTACCCAAAGGGATTTAAGATGCAAGCAACCGAAATATTACAAAAAAGCAAAAAAAATGGTAGCCTATAGATATCCCCTTTTTAATTTCAAGTTTGAATAATTTACACACAAATAGTTTACTCAAATACAGGAAAGGAGCATAGCCAAGATTAGAAGCAGTGACCATGGCTAAAATTTTAGTCCTACATGAATTTCTAGAAATAGTACCGACAGTAACACAGGTACTCCCACATTTTGAAAAGCACATGGAGTCGCATAAACAAACTGATAAGCACAAATAGTAATAAGCGCCACATATGTTTGTCTTTATACAGAGTGTTGTCAAAATTCCATACAACTTACAGATTCAGAAAATAACAGTTCTTCTGAACTACAATAGAAATAACAGCTAGATAATCCCAAAACAAATTACCGTAAACCCAGTAGCCAGAGAAAAGAACCATTCTCAGATTCCAACCCCGTGACTAAAAAAAAAACCGCCACGCTACACAAGACAGGAATGCATCAACCTGTATGCCGAAAAGTATATCAACCGATAATGACGGTCACAGTTCTCCTATATAAGCAAAGCATGTACTATTGCATGTCTACAGAAAGGATCACCGGATCATGTAAAACTAAGCACGACATGAGCTATTTCGCCTCTATCGTGCTCAAAATAAAGAGGCCGAAACCCTCATACCATGCTCAGACGAGGGCTGGACGAGGCGAGGGGAACAACATGTCAGCATGGCACACGTTCACTTTTTATCTGCTCCTATGAAATTGCTGCATACAATCTGGAAAATTTAAAAATACCTAACCATTTGATCTCAGTTTATGTAAAGCATCCTTCCATTGCAGAAGAATTAGCTACTAAAAAAATACAGGTATTTAACTACTTAAATCCCGGCCGCAACATGTAGCGCCGGGCGCTAGCTCTTATTTTTCTCGTGCTACTGACTCAAATTGTATTATCATAAGCGCCTGTGCCTTGCCTTCAGCGTTGTGGCCAAGACGCAAAAGCTGCTGGGCGCTTGATCAAGCGCCTCAATTAGGCTTTGTTCGTTTCGTCCCAACCCGGCCGGGATCGGGGCCAAATCCTAGGCTCAGGCAGGATTGATAGGAAACGGCCAGGATTTGGGGCATAACTGCCCAGGATTTGACGCTAGCGCCTGGGCTTAGCGCCCCTGATGTACATGCCCTCACCCACCTCCAAATCCAGTTTGTCGAACCTAAACAGACCATTCAAATTTTCAAAAGATGATATTGCTCATAGTCTAATTTGCTTAAGATGAAATTGACTTGGCAGCAAAACGGCACAATTACCAGAGACGTGATAGTATGAAGACTAAATAAGAGCACAAGTCTAATGAGGGCAAACCGAAGCATGAAAGAAAACCTTACAATTTGGTCATCCAGGGGGATGACTCGTCGTTTTCATGCAGGCCACACCGACATCCATGGTTGAATCCTTCTCGAACTCCACAGAGGATTGCGATGCCATGGCCCGGTGAGCACCAACCTCTACTGTAAGAGATTTGTTCTGCTAGCTAGCAAAGACAGGCGGTGAGAAACTGGTATGTATACATGAACCAAGGCACTCCATGAAGGAAGATGGAAATTAGAAAAGCATAATAAACATGGTTGAATTCGGGAACACGGACACTTGCACGTACATGGAGATGATCGTTCTGCCGCGACGCCCTGCCCCGAGCTCCTCCTCCGCCGGTCCCCCCCCCCCCCCCGGTCATCCCTCTTAACCCCCCGTCCCCTTCTTCTCCGGCGCCGGTGAACCCCGCACACCCCAAGTTAAGTTTGCTCCTCGCCTCCGCCGCAGCCAACCGTGGCTGCGGCGGCTCCGGCTCGGCTTGCCGCCATGGACGCGAGGAAGAAGAAGACCTAGTGCATGAATCTCGATGCACATGATGAAGGGTGGATTAGTTGATTGAGCGCTAAGAAAATTCTCAATCGATTGAGAATTAGCAAAACCGGTGAATTAACTGAGATAGCCATGGCTATAACCGACCCACACGTAAGTACCAACAGTGCGAGCGTGACATCGATCGGATCGGAACTGGGGAGGGGAGCTCTTTTGTTTTTTTTTTTTAGAAAGGGAGGGGAACTCATATACACCGCTTGAGGCTCCTAAATGGGCTGCAGTGACGTGGCCCATTCTAACAGGTGGCTTTCCTTTTCTTCTTTTTTCTTTACATTTTTTAAGTCTGAACAGTTTTCAAACCATTTTTAAAAAAATATGAATGTTTTTCAGAATCTAATTTCTAAGTCTGAGTTCTTTAATCTAGATATTTTTAGATTTATTTTTTAATATGAACAATTTCCAAATTTGATTATTTTTTAAAAGTCTTAATATTCTTTAAATCTGAACATTTTTAAACTACGGATATATTTCAAAACTATTTCTAAAAACCTAAAAGGGTAAAAGTAAAAAAATTAGAAAACAAAACAAAGAAGAAATGAAAAGGAGAGAAATAATAATATATCGGAAAAACCTCAAGAAAGCAATCGGGCTAGCACATTGCAGCGACGGGGGTGTGGAGCGCAAGCTTCCTGCACCTCAGCGAGCGGCAAATAGGAATTGGTGGTAGGGAGTAGTGAGATTTTGAATTTGGGTGCGGTGAGGTCGGATATCAAATCAGTTTCTGTCGGCCGGCCCATTTACGAAATCTAAGTTCATGCCCGTTGTACTTGGATAGTTCACTGTATTTTATTTTCCTAGAAAAGGTAATAAATTAATATAAGAAATATCAAGTAGACTTAGTCTGCGCAGCAACTCAATATTATGACTAATTCGTATGCAGTGATATTATTTAAAATAAAAAAGAAATGCCTTCAACCAACAAGGGCATCAACCATTGTCCTTACAACATACGGCCCGAGAAGATTCTTCAAAATCAACTCTCCCAGAAAGATAAGGACATACCTAAGACTATATCATGAGTTTTCACCTAAATAGTATGACTGACCAAATTCAAAGCAATGCCTTCAGCAAGGTAACGATATCAAAAGACCGTTATTGCCATGAATGACCAACGAAGGTCGTAGCAAGGGTTTTCATCTCGAAGCTTCAGCCTCAATACTAAAGTAGCATAACTCGGCATAAAACTGTACACACACTCGGCAACGAATTTGCATAAATCTCGTGCATGGGAACCATGTAAGATGACATCTCAAATGTCTCGGTCCTGAATGTTGACCTTCTAACCAATGCTCATAGGCACAGCTCTAACGTGATCGACGCCGCGACCGAAAGTTGTGCTCGTATGAGCTTGTTGACGGAATGATGGGCGATGACGAAAGTGCAGTCACTGCTGAATCCCACAAAAAAAGGGCCCTCTGGGCATACCCAAACCGTCCTCTCTGATGGCAAACGAGGGACTTGGGAAAAGAAATCCCCTTCAGAACCTTCCATTGTCCGGTTAAAACCGCAACACGCGTACCAACCCCAATCTGAAGGCCAAAACGACATGAAGCCCATAATACCTTGCCTCATATCGAGACATAGCCATGCCACATGTCACAATTGTCGACATGGATTGTGATTCTGCCTTCGATCCCTCGTTGTAGTCTTTGGGGGGGGGGGGGGGGGTCGTGCTGCCCTTACATCAGCCGCAATCGTGCCACCGCAACAATGTTTCAGGTCACCGTCTCGGTTTCCAAGCTGCGCTGAGCGCGATGCCGCCTAGGGTTGCACGCCACGCCAAGTTAGAGGTCCGTGCAAGGGTATTCCTTGATGAGAGCCCGCGACCACAATGTGTCGAGCGGGCTTTACCCGTCATCTTCCTTTAGTGGCGGTTGGGGAGAGAGGGGAAACGGGCGGCGACACATATGATTTTTTTAGACATAGATTTAACAAATTTCTTAGACATGGCTCACATCGCACATGCCTGAAATCTTAACCACGCGCCATCACCATGGCATGCTGTGATTGGGCAATGTCACACCGGCCGCAAGGCACTCCGTCGTCGCGTACAACGACGTGACGAGCTGCGATTAGCCACTTAATCCTAACACGTTGTTCTTTAATCCATCCATAGGTGCATACGCCGAAAAAAGGAGAATCAAAATGGCTCAGCTGCATCTGCATGGAGGTCGCCACGTGGCCCATGGACGGTGCGCGTGCCTCTTTACCTTTTTTTTTGCGGGAAAAGAAAGTGACATTACAGCCTTGATCTTACAGAAAAGCATCAGGGTCCATTACATTTTCTTTGGTTAGCATGGAGGTTGGTGCGGAATAAAAACTCAAACGAGTAGGTCGCAATTCGATTTGGAACATCTCAAGTTAAATACTCACAGTTTTACCGAGCTGAATGAGTATTACCCACGAGTTTTGCGAGTCGAGTCGAATTTCAGCCCTGAACTTGTTAGTTAAATGAGTCGAGCCAATGTAGTAGAGTAGGTTAGTTAAACGAGATTTAACGAGTCGAGCCAGTACATCATCGGCGTTGGAGTGAAGTGTAATTTAGACGTGATGTGGAGGGTGCCTCTGCTCTGGGGTATTTTTTTCCTAAAAAGAAGAAAAGGCTCACATGCACATCATCGAGGTTCTGGAAATGTCTTGGGCCTCGATTATCTTTTTACTCCATCACGGGGAAGGACGAGA
The DNA here is from genome assembly GCA_947311845.1 of Poa pratensis. Lineage (NCBI taxonomy): Eukaryota > Viridiplantae > Streptophyta > Magnoliopsida > Poales > Poaceae > Poa > Poa pratensis. The sequence continues at coordinate 37,152,558 of CAMZMU010000097.1, read as the reverse complement.
CTGATTTCTTTCCTTTTCCAAGCTCGAGGTCCAGCTCCCGAGAGACCTCGCCGCTGGGGAACTGAGCAAAAGGAGAATACCTCCGCGCACACTTGATCCCCAATCCCTCCTCCCTCCATCTCTCTCTTTCTGCCCCCACGCTCCCTCCTCCCTCGGCGATCCACCGGAGGTGCGGGCCGGCGATGGCATCGACCCCGCAGCCGCCGCGGGATCTCGCGCACGCCGCGCCGCCCGCGCAGGATCTCACGGGCTTCGGCCTCGGCCTCGCCGCCGCGAGGTCCCTCCACCACCGCCCGCCTCGCCACGGGAAGATGCCGTCAGGTGAGCCAGCGTCCGTGATCTTCGCTTTAGCTGATAAGACTTCTTAACTGACAGCGCGCTCGTGTGTGTTCCTACTTGTGTTTCTCCCACTTGCAGCTCCAGTCCTGTGATTTCAGTTGTTAATGTGTTTCTTGCCTGTCATGCGTGTCCTGTGATCACTAGCAGGCGTCGCTCCTGAACTGCAGGGCTCTTGAATGTTCATTCCTGTTAATTTCTACTACTAAATAACTACAATTTCTTCTTAAGGCCCCTCGAACTCGCAATCCTTGACATCTTCTCCGTGACTGAAACATTTGATGATATTGTTTGGCAGGTTCTGTGGAGCACCAGACCATTTCGGTTCACTGATCCACTCGATGTTTCAGTTCTGCGGAGCGCCAGAGTACTTCATGTTCAATGATCCGCAGCCGGTGATCTCGCCCAGATGGCCGCGGAACCCAGTCTCAACACATATCAGCCGGATTTTCCCGCGGCCACCAACACAGAGACCGACAACCCCGAAGACTGGGAGTTCATCTCGGATGAGTCGCTCAACTACATCAGCCGGATGCTCATGGAGGAGGACATCGATGAGAAAGTCAGCATGTACCAGGAGGAGTCGGCCACGCTCCGTGCCACCGCCAAGCCCTTCTATGACATCCTTGGGCACAAGTTCCCGCCGTCTCCTGATCGCCAGCTGCAGCCTTGGTCCCTGGACAGCCCCGGTGAGAGTAGCAGCAGCAGCCGTGCCCAGTCCTTGTCCAGTGTTGTTACCAGCTGCAGCAGCGGTGGTGCAGTCGATAGCAACCAGCCCCGTAATGTTGCACACTTTGAGCAGCTGGAAGCTTATCGGGGCTTGTGTGGTCTATCTTCTCAGCCACTGCTTGCGCCATCAAGCGGTATTTCTGATGCAGCAGAGGGACTAGAAGATGCTTTGATCACCAACGGCAGGATCCCCGAGTATTTGTTCGAGAGCCTTCCGACTTGGGATTTCAGGAGAGGTTTTGAGGAAGCGCAGAAGTTTCTCCCTTGTAATGACAGACTAGTGATTGATTTAGAAGCTGCTGATGTCTCCAAGCCTCAGGAAGCAGTGAAAGAGGTTCCTTTAAACGGCAGCAAGGCAGAGGTCTTGAAGGCCAAGAAAAACAGGCAGAGCGAAGATCTTGACTTGATAGAAGGACGGAACATTAAACAATCTGCATTCTGTTCTGATGAGCCTGATTGGATTGAGATGTTTGACGACTTGCTTCGTCAAACTGAAAAGAAGGCTACAGTTCTGCGAGAACAGATGCGTACCGAAGCGTCCAAGAATTCTCAGGTCGTGCAGCCAAAAAGTACAACTGGGGTGCGGACACGGGGCAGGAAGCCGACAAAAAATGATGTGGTTGACCTTAGGACCATGCTCATCCACTGTGCTCAGGCAGTGGCAGCTGATGACCGCCGAACTGCTAATGAGTTGCTAAAGCAAATAAAACAGCATTCTAAGGTAAATGGAGATGGAAGCCAGAGGTTGGCGTTTTGCTTTGCACAGGGTCTCGAGGCTCGCTTGGCTGGCACAGGGAGCCAACAGTACCGTAGGCTTGTAGCGAAGCGGACAACTGCGTCCGACATGCTTAAGGCCTACCATCTCTACCTTGCAGCCTGCCCATTCAAGAGGCTCTCACATTTCCTCTCGAATCAAACAATCTTGAGCATGACAAAAAATGCATCGAAGGTGCATATCATAGATTTTGGCATTTATTTTGGCTTGCAATGGCCATGCCTCATTAGGCGCCTCTCCAAGAGGGAAGGCGGCCCACCAACGCTGCGCATCACAGGAATTGATGTACCTGAGCCGGGTTTCCGCCCTACCGAGCGCGTCGAAGAGACGGGGCAGAGGCTTGCTGAGTATGCTAAGAAGTTCCATGTTCCTTTTGAGTACCAAGGCATAGCATCAAAGTGGGAAACCATCTGTGCTGACGATCTCAAGGTTGGCAAAGATGAAGTGGTGATTGTTAATTGCCTGTACCGTTTCAGAAATCTTATTGACGAAACAGTTGCTGTAGACAGCCCTAGGGATAGGGTGCTCAATACCATAAGGCAAGTGAATCCAGCAATTTTCATCCATGGAATTGTGAATGGTTCATACAGTGTTCCCTTCTTCATCACACGTTTCCGAGAGGCGTTGTTCCATTTCTCTGCACTGTTTGACATGCTTGAAGCAACTGTGCCACGGGATGATGACCAGCGTAGACTCATGGAGAGGGATCTTTTTGGCCGTGAGGCACTCAATGTCATTGCATGTGAGGGCTCAGACAGAGTCGAGAGACCAGAGACATATAAACAGTGGCAAGTGAGGAACCTCAGGGCGGGATTTGTTCAGTCTCCATTGAACCATGACATCGTGGTAAAAGCTAAAGACAAAGTGAAAGATCTATATCACAAGGATTTTGTTATAGATGAAGACAGTGGATGGCTCCTGCAAGGGTGGAAAGGAAGAATAATTCATGCTATAAGTACATGGAAGCCTAATAACAAGTAGGTTCTTTGTCTGCATATCCCTTATAGCATTGTTGAAGACAGAGCTGGATTAGTCAGCGATATTTCAAGGTATGCAGTGAGCCAGACTTAGTTGCGATAGTATTAGTATGTACTCCCTCCGTATCAAAATATAAGACTCTCTACCTACTTTATGCACACATGTATCTAGATATTTTTTAGTGCAAGATTCACATGAACCTTTAACTCAAACATGTCTAGATACATGTGTGTAGAAAGTAGGTAGAGAGTCTTATATTTTGATACGGAGGGAGTAGTTGTTTAGGTGCAATAGTATGTAATGATTGATGGTGTAATACATGTATCTTCGTTAATGTGTGTCTACTGGACCTGTTCTTGTTGCAACAAAAAATTCAAAAGCATGCAATAGATTCTTCTTCGAGCAGAAATTTAACAATGTCATGATTTTCTCTCCAGGAAATGGCTTGAAGAATGAAACGTTTCTTGCCGCACTGCACCAGATCAATGTGGGAGCTTTTATAAGAATTCAGTGTAGTTGCATCTATGTACGTAGCCACTAGCCAGTACTAAGATAAGCTAGATGAAATGAACAGTGGCTGAGCTCTCCCTTGGCCATGGTACTATTACTTAATTTCTTCATTCTAGTTACTTTTGTGACCGTCTTATTTAGCAGTAACCAAATCAGAGCTTCTATTTTAGATAACCAACTAACCAAGTGCCTAGTGCCTTCTATCTTAAAGTTTGTACTTTTGACTTCCTTGAATGTATCTATGCTAGTAAGAATGAGTTTGGGTTCGGCATCATCATTTCAGTAGTGATGTAACTTTTCGTGCAGATATATGTTTCTTTTAGTAGTTAATTTGTCATCATGACCCTAACAAATCTACAGAGATATGTCTGGCTCTTATATGCCCATTCTTTTAATCTGATCAGATAACTGAGTGAAGTGAAATAAATTGAGCAAGATACGAGGTGACTTGTGAACCCTCATGATTAATACTGGAGTAGTTAAGTAGTTGAGTTAATAAATCTTGTGAGCTTGTCAACTAAGTTGGCATGATCCCAGCACACAATTTTTGATTCACAGCTTCAGGCCGATAACAAGTTTGGGATCCTCTGTTGTCACAACTCGAGGGCATTGCTTTCATCACTACAGTTCTGTTAGTTTCTCTAGTAAGGAACTTTGGAAATGCACGTGTCCAGAAAACTGAAAAATAGGGGTGTCGACATCCATGTGTACTATGCTAATTATATTCCCTGGTCATCATATTTTGTAACTAATTTTGCTAGTGTGGTTGTACCGATGGAAAATGCTAAATAAATACCTACGGTTCCTGATGGGAACATATAACATTTATCTTTCCTTGTCCCTTCCCTGATACCACTGGAAATTATAGGTTGTTTGATAATGTGATTGTTGGTGTCATGAATAAGAACCTTTTGGTAATATTGGTCCAGTGGCATGTTCTTGAAGCAGCATTAATTTCTTAAGAACACAGGATATTCTCGAAACAGTTATTTGAAAATGTCATGAAATGTTTGTTTTCTCTCCAGAAAATGGCCTGAAGAGTGAACAAGATTGTGATTGCACTGCGCCGGATCGAGGTGGGAGCTTGTGTAAGATCTCAGTGCCAATTGCGTCTGTGTAGCCATCTTCTCTATTAGTTAACTAGTTAGCCAAGTACCTACCCTACAATCTTAATATTTGTACTCTTGGCTTTCCTGGATCCATCTATGTCAGAAAGCATGACTTGGATTCAACATCAGCATTTCCATCGTAAATCAAATATCAGACCCACATTTCATTTGATTACTTTCGCAGTATGCGCTGCATGTTGTCGAGGATGGGAGTCCTTATGCTTCAGTGCGGCACTTGTTTGAGCACTTGGGGAGAAAAACAGTGTTGCAACTTTTTGCTATAGTACAACTTGCTTTTCTGTCTAAAGAACTAGTTGACGGTGCTTATAAAAGGATAAGATATCGGTGGATAATGGTCGATCCGTCCATGCAGCCACTGTCGCCATCACTTGATTGGATATTGCCTTTCTTTGGCCGACCTCTTCTTAGTTGCAACTCGCAAGCTGACTTTGTTGGCCATTGCCCTGCGTGTCTAACTGTTGGTATGGTTTTTTATTTCTGGATTGTTTTTTAACTTGCACAAGGATGGATTGCTCTTTCTGTGGACTCAATTTCTTCGAATTGAATCTTTTAGTCTAGCACAGGTTAAGTAGAATTTTCTAATAAGATCGACTATAGGATCACTCCTACTTATATTGTTGTCCTCATGATCAAACTTCTCCAGCAAGGTTTTGTATTGGTGGAGTCTACACGCCTACAACTGGAGTAGAATGCACTGCAAACTAGAGTGGTAAACAAAAACAATTCAAGAAAATAGTGTGGTAGAAAAGATAATTGGATATTCTTAGGAGCTAAACTTACACCATAGTGGAGGTTTTCCTACTCCTACTGATGTCTAAGTCGATCAAATTTAATGGAAAAAAGCCAAAATATTACGAAGATAATGTGCTCTAGGTGTGAAATAAGGCACACCATGCCTACCCTATTGATTAAATCCTGGGTGGCTGCAAACCATCATCCTTGCTAATCTTTCAGTGACGTAGGCTCATTTTCGTGGTTTCAAATGGCATATCATATATTTCTTCTTCTTCACGTTATCATTCTTCGAAATGATGATGAGAGCTGAACCTGAACGAACTGAAGGCTGCACGGGATGGGCGACGCATGTGAACCGGGGAAGAGAAGATAAAGCTTGATGTGGACATGGAACCAACCACCGAGGTTTTCCTGTGTGCGCTCGAGAAAAAGAACCTCGCCGCCATAATGATGGGGCCGATGTCTCTCTTGTCCCTGGTGCTGATTTCAGTAGTGGTGTTCTGTTGTTCTCCCAATCTGTGATTCCTTGGTGTAAAGGAGAAAGAGCATGCATGATCAGCTGAGGTCCATGGATTTTCTTTCCTCGTCATGGCACAGTGTTATGGCTATTAATTAACCTGCTTAATTTTTATTGAGATAATGGAAGAAAAGACTCTAAGGCCTTTACATCCACAAATGCGCGAAGGCGGCGATTTGACTCATAGGTGCATCTGCACCTATTACGTAAAAAAAAAAAACTTTTTTCTCAAAATGTCAAAAAATTACAGAAAAAAATCCGGATGTGCATTAGAACATTATGTGTTAGCACAAAAAATAGCGTGATGAAAAATATTTTTGTGACCTGTGCAAAAAAGACAAAAAAATGACTCGTATAAAAACATTTTGGTGCGTCCAGATTTGTCTTTTTTTGCACAGGTCACAAAAAAAATTCACATAACTTCGTGTGCTAACATAAAACGTCTTGACATATATGCGAAATTTTTATTTTGAATTTTTTGACATTTTCAAAATTATTTTTTGGGTAGTGGGTGCATCTGCACCTACTACCCGAAGTGGATTTCCGGTATATTTCCCTTTATTGTGTTTTCGTTCCATAAAACATGATAAGAGCTTCCATGGTTCAAAGTAAATTCTCCTGGTTCTGGCTGGAATTGGATTTTTCATATGAAATTCATGTGAATTTTCCGTGAATCAAAGAGGATGTAGACCTTCTTCGGTTCATGTACAGACAAAGACAACTATGCTAGGAAGGTGAAAGTACTATGGGGATGGAGGGCTCGTGGGCCGATTCATGAAGATCACGGGGAGGATGACGGAGAGATAATCAAACAGTATGGAAAGTCGCAGTGCGAAGAATGACATGGAGGATTCGTTCAGCTCAAATCCCTTCAAACAAAAAAAAATTGTTAGCGGAGGCATATTGCACTATTTGTTGACAACGATGTGTATTCCAATTGGCAGAAAGCGCAAACAACTCTGTTTAATTATAGGTTGCTTTCTTTTTACATGGAACATATACTCCCCTCTTTTTTTTTTTTGCGAAACACAGTACAACGCAGACGCTCACATACGCGCGCATACACTCATCCCTATAAACGCACACACGCACATCCTACCCTTATAAGCACCTAAATTCCACCTAAATGAAGAAACACCAGCGTCAAACTTGGGGTTTGAACTCTGGTGGGCTAAGAGTACAACCACCCACCTAACCATCTTGCCACATGCAAGTTCTCCATATACTCCCCTCTCTGGTCCCAAATAATTAACGCATGTACAACTATGGAATTGTACTGCCCAAGTTCATTTCCCATGACAGTTTGAATGGATCGGAGGGAGTATTTCATTAACCTTTTTTTTAAGGAAAGAGTATTTCATTAACCGATAGCACATCATGACTTAACGGATCATGTACCACGCGTCGCCACCTGAATGAACGGATCATTCACATATTTAGTTTTTTTTATTGAGAAATCCACATATCAGTTTGGGCCTGTTACATGAGGCTGAAGCCCAACAGCAACTCGATGCGTTGCCTCACGCCACTGCGCCATGAATCGTTTGGGCCTACGCCGGTCCTCTGACGAAACAAAAGAACTCTTTATTTTTTCTGGATGGAGTAAAATGTATCGGTGGTCCTCGTAATTGTCTATGTCGAGCAAGCTCGCTTTAGTCACCATAGTTTCAAAATACCTATCTACCGTTCTGAAATAAGTTTGCAAACTATACAAGCACATGTCTTCTCCTCCTTTATTTTCTCTAAGAAAAAATATTCCAACCAAATTCTATCAAGGTCATGATGGTCGTCGGTGGCTGAGAGGAAAAATGCCACTGCAACTCTGCATGTGTCAATCCTTTCAATACCAGTTCATATACAGCTCCCATAATCCCGTATTAGTGTTTCTGATTTTCTGTAATGTATTCAGATTTTTCTGAGAAGTTAAATAGAATGTCAAAATTCCACAATTTGCTGGACAGAATTTTAAATGTCAATTTAAGGGCTCATATGTGCCTAGAATTGGCTCATATTTGAAAAGTATACTCGTATTAGTGTTTTAGATTTTCTTTAATTGTAATAGATTTTTATGAGAAGTTCAAATTTTTGGGGAAATTTGATTTTTTTGGCGCCTTGAATATTCAAAAGTGCTGCCTATAAATATAATTGGTTAAAGTGGTAATGTTGTAAATACTGATATACACACTGCAATACATCTATTTTTGTAGCGTTATTGTTTTAAGCTGAGCAAAATGGCATATGTAGAGGTATGTAAGAGTTGTAGTGGCATTTTCCAACTTGAGATTTTTCAAACAAAAAAAAGCTTATCTACTGCGAGAGCAAAGCATGACAATCGCCTCGAACGGAGGCATTGTTTAGAGGCTCTCGCGGCCTCGCTCCAGTAACGATCGTGCTCGCCGCTGCTAAAGGTAGGCATGCAGATCGAGAAGGAACAAAATAGCAGGAGTTTCCGGAGAGTAGTGTAAACTGTAAAGCCCCTGTCGAAAAGAAAGTACAGTGGTTAGCAAATAGCAAGCGTGTGTTCCAAGTGAAGTGGTCGCCATATATACCTGTCGATCTTCGACCCATTCTTTTCTCGCTTAATCATGCGCGAGCATGCATGGCAATGGCATGCCTCATGGTCCACAACCAAACCATAACCAATCATCCCTGCCTGCTAAAGAACTATACATACATATAGTCGCACGAACTCGCTTTCAGTTGGGCATCCATATGGAAGAACTATACAACGCAACAGCAGAGAGTCTTTTGCCGGATCATCCCATCATTCTGTCGTGGCACAGCTAAGCGCGTGCATGCCTGTATCGATCGGCCGGTCGAGCACACCTCCTCCATGATTCCACACTTTGTAAAGCGCATCGGACACCAGGAACAGGTTAAGACCACCGCCCATCACTTGTTTACTTATTAGCTCGCCTGCCTCCCAGTAGCTCATCTATCTTTCTTTTTTTAACAAGAGTAGCTTATCTATCTCCATCCACCGCTTCCTCAAACTTTACCTACCCGTTCAATCTTATGAGTGTGCACCTATATGTTGGAATCATTCAGTGTCTTGGATCAATATTAGTTGTAGCTAACTGTTACTACTGCTGCTGATCGCAGTGCCCACAGGTTACCTTCATGTTTTTGGTGATGCGAGCTTGGCATTCTAGACTTCGTTGGGTATTTCTAATAATCGTGGACTAATACAATTTCATATTACTGTTCTTTCATTTTGAGTGGTGAGTAAATGTGTGTCCTCAGTTTCTGTGTTGGAACATGCTAGGAACCTGAGACTAGTCGTAGTGAGAATATCATAGATAGTATTATGCATTTCATGTTGGCAAAAAAATGATGTGTCACTGCAATTAATAAATTAATAATGAGAGATATGATAGTGTTATCATAGTTAGAAATGTGTGTCCTCAGTTTCTGTGTTGAAACATGCTATAGGAACCTGAAGGAGGAGTGTGATGCATTTCAGGCGAGTAAATGCATGTGAGCGTCCTTCTTGCTCTCTGTTTGGGTGCAACATTTTGATGACTTTGCATTCATCAATGTCTTGTATGGTTTGACTTTGATTCTTTGAACTCTTTCCTAAATAACTATTGACCAAACCTGACACTTCTTCAGTTCTCCGCCGATTTGATACAGAACATTCAAAGCGTCGTTGATTCGTCACATACTCACATCATAGTGTTGACAAAGTTCGAACCGGGCTGTGATACGGGAAGAACTTCTGTAAATTGGGAGTGCTAGCGTGGAATAATCCAGTTTACGCCTTCCACTCCTATCAAAGTAAAACTCTCAAAATTACGCATCTAATTATAGAAAAAATGATCACTCTTCAGCTCCCAGTTTTTTCCTTGTTGATGTTCACGCACCCATCATACCAATCGCTACAATCAAATCTTTTTTTAGAGAACGATATATGTATGTACAAACGCAAAACACCACTCCATGCCACCTAGAATATGTGCATAGAGATGCAAATTCGACCAAGTAGTTGCTAAAGCAACAATTGTTCATGACAAGTCGGTATTCCTTGCTACAACATCCTCTTCCAAGGATCGATTATACTGAGATCTTAGAGGATCAACAGGAGATCTTGGATGCCCCCTAGGGTGATGTGGACGGGTGAGCGGCTAGCGCGATGTAGTCTATGACATGCGGAGCGGTGTCCGATGTGCGACCAATTCGAGGAGACTATGACAAACATTATTACCGACTGACCCTTCTCGAAGACGATGTGATTTATGAGGTACTGTCGTGGATTCGATCCACCTCGGGTCCACCAATTGTTGAGGGTGTCTTCGCATATTGGTGGTCACTGGTGATGTGTGCTACCCATTGCTAGCTGCACAAGGGAACCTCATCGATGATCATGCTCACGGTGTGGTGGATCTGGAAGCATCGGAACACGACAGTCCTCGACAATGAGCGTCCCTTGGTGGTTTTCTTGCTTGACATAATCAAAGCCGAAGCGTGAGAGTGGGCGTGCGCGGGAGCCCGGGGTCTTCGCCAACTTCTCCCCTAGACTAGGTTTCGGGTTGAGGTGTAAGGTGTGGTGTTAGTCCTTTTTAGGACTTGTACATATAACCTTCTTGTCTATCAACGCATCGAAACACATTGCTTCTTGCATTTTCAAGAAAAAATGTTTGGTATTCCTTGAGAGTTTGGAATGGTATTGTAGCTTGCTGGATCTTAATCTCTAACACACATCCTCTTGGGCAAATTTCGCCCACAGTCAAAAAATGGTGGTTGTTAGTTGTCAACACTCATGGGACTCTGAGAAAGGGCCATGACATCGCTCCTCATGTTGGTATCGTGCTCCACAATGCAAGGATTTTTCGGACGTGCATAACATGCAGACCCATACCCTAAGCAAGATCAAATCTGAGGCTGCCAACTAGGGTTTGGCTGAGACTAAGCACTTGAGTTTTATAATGCTGCAAGAGTAACTTTACGCTTCTTTTTTGCTTAGCAATCTTGGCTTTGTCTCCTATATTTTTTTCTAATTAATGAGATGAAGCAAATATCTTGTCTCCTTTAAAAAAACGTTGTTCATGACAACAGGTGTATGATTCAAGAGTAAGGAGTCAAAGAGTGAACAATTTTCAAACTGAAAATGGCGTGTCATTAAAACTATATTGGGATAAAAACATTGATATGTTTTTTAAGGAATTTATTTATTATTGGATGCTAAATTATGTGACATAACTGTTTTGCGGCTTTATTTTTGAACTTTAAGCATTTGTGGTGTTGTTAGTTGTTACCCTTTTTGGAGCTCATCTTAAAAGCTGTCTTATTTTATTTGACCATTTCTTTAGAGTTGTAATAATTTCCTTTTTAGGGTCATAGGATTTGAAGTTTGATTTTAGGGTCATAGGGTTTGTACAAAGTTGTAGCGGGAAGGGAGGGATGAAATTCATGAACGCCTCATCCAAAGTTCGGGCAGAGAGAGTGCTTGTACAGCTGTACCTCACTTACCATGTGGCCCAGGTGTTTTTACCCCAACTCGCTCATCAACCAGACCGCAGCCACTCGAGTCGATCCCCAATCCCCTCTCTCTCCCCCAAAGCCGTCTCTCTCCCTCTCGGACTCCCCACGCTCACCTCGCCTCCCACCGAACCCGGCGCGGTGACCGGCGGAGGAGCCGGACGAGGCGGCGGCGCTTGCTGCCGGCCCGTGGATACGACGACGAAGAAGAATACGACGGTGACGGTGACAAGGCGGCGCGGTGCGTTGCGGGCCGGCGATGTCATCGACCCCGCCGCCGCGAGATCTCGCGCGCCACGAGCCCGCCGCCCCGCCCACGCGAGATCTCTCTGGCCTCGCCCTCGCCGCTGAAAGATCTCGCCGGCCCCGCCCTCGCCATGGCGCCCACGCGGCGTCGCCCTCAGGTTAGCACCCGTGATCCATCCGCGCTCGTGCCTGTCACTTACCAACTATTTCCTACTTAAAGCTAGCAATTTGAATCCTGTCATTGCTCCAAGTCCCTCAAAATTTGAACTTGAATGCTGTAATTGCTCCAAGTCCCTCAAAATTTGCTCACTTGGCACCGCGCAAACTCTACACACTGTAAATTCAAGAATTTTGTGGTGTCTGTCACTTACCAACCATTTCCTACTTAAAGCTAGCAACTTGAATCCTGTAATTGCTCCAAGTCCCTCAAAATTTGAACTTGAATGCTGCAATTGCTTCAAGTCCCTCAAAATTTGATCTTTTGGCACCGTGCAAACTCTACGCCTTACCTTAACCTTAACAAAGCCTTTTGTCCCAAACAAGTTGGGGTAGGCTAGATATGAAACCCTGTCACGAGGACTTCTCAGGAGGTCACCCATCCTGGTACTACTCTCACCCAAATGGGTTTCATATCCATAGGACTGGCTAGTTTTTACGTTGGCTCGCCAAGCCTATCACAACCCTTAGATATGAAACCTTTCATGAGGACTTTCCAGGAGGTCACCCACCCTAGTACTACTCTCGTGGGTTTCATATCCATGGGACTGGCTAGTTTTTACGTTGGCTCGCCAAGCCTATCACAACCCTCCTCCTTTATCCGGGCTTGGGACCGGCTATGCCTAGAAGACATAGGCGGAGTTGTGCAAACTCTACGCAACGTAAATTAATGAATTTTGTGGTGTCTGGCAGGCCAGTCGCCCGACCGCCAGAGTTCATCATCATCCACCTGCAAAGATTTCCTCCGGAAGTTTGTGGATAACGAGCTATTGACTGCAAGCCTGGAGGATTGGTTCTCTGGTAACAGCGAGGACTGCGGTTTCCGGAAGCCGGCCTTCGATGTTCCTTTCGACCTTACCGAGCTGCAGAATTTTGATTATGCACTCGAGGGTGTTACTTTTCAGCAGCTAGTCAGGATGCCAAACGCTCTGCACGTGTCGACGTCGGATGTTTTTGAAGCTACTGCGCATCTTGCCCTGGAGGATTTTCTGCACGCGGGCATTGAGGGGTTGTGGGAAGCTTTCTGGGGTCCTGAGGAAGCTATGCCTTTTTCTGTCGCATGTATACACAGCACAAGCTCCAGATTTTATCCTGCTGAGAAGGCTATTAGCAGTGGAAAGCTCGATGGTGTTTGTGCGACAGCTGTTCTGCTCAAGAATTCAAAGCATTCGCAGGGAAGGTGGGATCATATTGTCGTGTTGGCTTTGTTGAGACCTGATATTGGAATGGTTTCGTCCCATAAGGACCAGTATCCATCTCCTGCTGTCCTGGGGGAAGCGCTATTCTTTGCGCTTCGTGTGCTGCTCTCTCGGAGCCTCAGCAGGTCTTCCACTGTCCTTCGGAATTCAGATTCTGTTTACATGCTTCTTGTAGATTCACAGTTTGGAGGAGTGGTAAATGTCCAAGGAGACCTGAACAAACTGAATTTTGATACGAACAATGTTTATGAGTGTGCTGCTGAATGGATAAAAAAGGATGCCAAAATTACAGTTTCTTCTGTAGATCGAGTATGGAATAAACTTGGGAATGCTAACTGGGGAGACATTGGGACCCTTCAAGTTCTCCTTGCAGTTTTCCACTCGATGATCCAATTCTGTGGAGCACCAAAGTATTCTCTGGATGAACTAGCCACAGAGCATAGTTCCCGGGTACAGAGTCGAAGATCAGAGAGACACTTGGTCGACAGACAATCTAATGGAAATGGCCTGCATCGATTCCAGCAACGAAGTCATTCTCCTGAAATTGTTGAAGTACAGGAGGAAGGCACTGTTGATGTAAAGCCTGAAGAAATCTTGAAGCTTGAGATAGGGTCTATTGTTTTGATGGAGGACTCTAACTGCCAGAAGGGTTTTCAAATCAACGATATTCGAACAGAAAGTGAGCCTCCTATTTATGGTGCTATTCTTGTGGAAGAGCCAACCAAATCCTATCTGCTGTATGTTGGTTCAAGTCCTTCTCATCTAGAGCCAGCATGGGAGGATATGAATTCTTGGTACCAAGTTCAGAGACAGACGAAGGTGCTGACATTGATGAAGCAAAGAGACATTTCTAGCCGATACATACCGCAGATGATAGCTTCTGGACGTGTAGTCCATCCAGGCCCATGTAACAAGCCAAATTCCAGTGGGAGTTGTGGTCATCCATTGTGCAGTACTCCAATCCTTGTCACCTCACCAGTTGGTGAAACCATTTCGAATCTGATAAGGAACGGATTGTTTGGTGTTGAGGACGCTCTGAGATGTTGCCATGACTGTTTGTCTGCTCTTGCTGCTGCATCATCTGCAGGAATCCGTCACGGCGACATTCGGCCAGAGAATGTGATCCGTGTCAGCAACGGGTCAAGGAATCCACATTTTGTACTTATTGGATGGGGTCATGCTCTCTTAGAAGATAGGGATAGACCTTTAATGAATCTATTCTTCTCATCTACATTTGCTCTCCAGGAAGGCAAGCTGTGTGCAGCGTCTGACGCGGAAAGTCTAATTTATCTACTATATTTCTCGTGTGGTGGAGTCTGCCCAGAGCTTGACTCGGTTGAAGGTGCACTTCAATGGAGGGAAACATCATGGTCAAGGAGAGTTATACAACAGAAGTTGGGTGATGTCGCAGCAGTGTTGAAAGCGTTTGCCGATTATGTTGACAGCCTTTGCGGGACCCCATACCCGATGGACTATGAGATATGGTTACGAAGGTTTCGAAGAACAATCAATGAAGACCATGGAAAGGAGGTTGATACATCAAGTTAGAACTGCAACACATGTTCTTCCAAATTCTAACTTGGAAGATCAAGAACAGCGTTCCATACCCTGTATTGTTGTTGTAGATAATTTATCTGTAGAATTGTAGGTCTTGTAAAAGGTCCATAGCTCATAGTACCCTTCTTGGTCTTGCCCCTTTTCATCTGACGGGTACTTTCAAACTTACAATCTGGCGAGCTGCTGCTGGTCTCAACTTCGATTTCTGACTGCGTTACCCTCACAAGAATGCAGTACAGATCCTTGAGGATATCTGCAACAGGATGTACGCTGGAAATGCTCTTCTCTAAGCCGGCGAGCTGCACTTTGGCTGATCTCAGAGATTCTGTGTTCGTTTACTTGGTCTGGCTGGACATATGGATGGGTTTATTCTTGATCTGTGCCTAAAATTGTATAACTTAATAGACCGGTAGACAAATGTGGATCTCAAGTGTGGGTATAGTCGGCCATTTTTTCGCTCACTTTTCTTTTTGAAATAGCACCGGAATGGATTTGTGAATGGTGATTAGAGGTGTTGTACTGGTGCAGCATAGTTGGCAGCATTTTGTTCTGACTAATTTATTTTTTTGGTGAGAGGGTGCAGTGGTTGGGGGCGCCAAGTTTATGTAAATGTCGGCCATGTTTAATTCAAATTCCTGTCCTGCAATTTCTGGGTCTTGATTTGTGAGATAAACATGTCTTAGCCCATACATGGAGAAATATTCTTGTGATAGTTGTGCAATTGTATCTTGCACTATGATGGTGGTGTGAATTGTATCTTTGCACTTTGATCATGGTTCTGTTTTAGTTTTTTTTTTTTGAGAAAACGCAAAAGAGTTTGCGTTTTATTTCATTGAACAGGAAGGGAACACAGGTACAACCTCCACAAAGGAGGGACACGCACACACACGACCGTCCTCACCAAGCGACTACAACTACGTAAGGAGGTGCACTCAACTATAGACCACAACGACATCAGGTCTCGCCAGCCTTGCCTCCAGCCAAGAATGGCGAGGTGCCGAGGCTCGGAGCTATAGGGCAGCAACACCGCCTGTTGCCAGACGCCTCCGGGGACGATTTCAGCTCTAGAACTGCCCAGCCCAACATACCTCGCGCCCTTGTGTGCCTAGAAGGAGTCGGCTGGGTGAAAGGCAGGGACCGGCTGGGACTGGTGTAGAACTCGTCGGGGAAGTGTCGGCGCTGACATACGTTGCGCCCTGTGCGTCCACCTCTTGTGTAGCATTCGACGCCAGAGCGCCACATCGCCAACCTCATACTGCCACATCCGGTACTCCACGTGCAGTCATGGCAGCGCCTTCAAGAAGGGAACAACGCTGAGACGCTGCCGCTGCCCGGTCTGGCAGGCCGGACCTAGGGTTTCCCCCGGTGCTCGAGGAGGAAATCCGGCCAGGGTCATATCAACGCCTCCAAGGAGGTAACGGCACCCTCGGGCGGCGCCGTTGACAGCGCAGGCCGTCGCCGCGCGGGGTTTTCGCCCCAACCCGTGAGCAGGGACTTCCGAAGACCGTCGATGTCGGGGCAGACCAGAGGTGGCGAAGTCGTCACTGGGGAGTCCATCACAGCGAGGGAAACCGGAAACGTTGTCATCTCGGTAGGAGGCACTGGCCAGCGCAGGCCTGCAGGTCGGCCATCGTCAGGAGCGCGTCCAGCAGGCAACACGAGGTCACCTGCACCGCGCCGCCACCGCGCCAGCCCGCAGCTTCCGCCGCCGGGATCCTCCGGGGCGCAGCAGAGTAGCCGCTGCTCGCATGCTCGCCCGCCAGCATCCTCTCCAGCAGCAGCGGACGGGAGGGGTAGGGGGAGGGAGAGAGGTTGGTTGGGGCGGAGGGGGGTGAGCAGGCGACGTCGCCGTCGCTTGCCAGACGCGCCATGGCCGCAGCCCGCCCGGCCCCGGGTCGGGCCCAGATCGGGCCCGAGCGCCGCCGCCAGCCAGCGCATCGCACCGCCGTGCAGCCACCGCGACGCTACCGCTAGTCCGCCGCCGAACCGCACCGGCTCACCTCCGCTCCGCCGCCTCGCTGGACACCCGCGCGACCCACGCGGCGTCGCTGCTCCGCGCGAAGGAGCTCCGCCAGGGCGCGCACACACACGCCCGCACCGCCTTTGGCGGCCGGGCGCCGCCGCCACCGGCGGCAGCGGCGGCCAGGGAGGCGGGGGAACGGAGCTTTCTGCTAGGGTTTGGGGTCGCCTCCGGAGTCCCCGCGCGAGCGACCTGGGAGGCACGCGGGGGGGGGGGGGGGGGGGGGGGGGGGGGGGGGCTGATTTTGGATGCTTGTCTCTGTTTTAGATATGTTTCAGACTGTTTCACCGTAGGCTGAGACTGAAGACAGCTCGTCCTGATTGTCAACTTATTGCAGCTTGCTTCAGTTTGTAGAAAATAGCTATGCAAACTTGAATGATGTCGTTTCTCTTTAGAAGGAACATGAATGCTTTTTGTAAATTTAAGTGCCAATAATTTGTGAAACGTGCACGATTGGCTGATTGTAATACTGATCAGATGATGTTCCTGTCCACGTACTTTCCTGTAACACACTCGAATTTCTGCAAAGTGATCTTCTAATCCATGCCAAAAATGTTCTGGGGGTGGATCAGCCGCCGGAGCTGTGTAACTTAAGTGTGAGATCTAGACTGTCTGATCAATGCAAGATCGAACTTCCTGGCCCAACATTCTTGTAACATTTCTTCCGGTTGTCTGTAAAAATTGTGAAAAATGTTGCAACATTTGGAAGATGCTCATGGGGTGAAAAAAATCAATGCAGGCAACAGACTCCATTGGTCGCGACAAATTGTTGGAAAAGTGTGTCGTCGTTTGAAAAAAAAGGAAGAACACGTCCAGTTTATGTGTTCAATGTAGACATCACAGAAATACGTTTACAATATTGGAGAGGTGCTTTTATAGCATACACGCAGATTCAGTGCAGTAATTTACTTGTGCTTACACAACATAAACGATAAAACACTTGTAGCATTTTTGAAACACCCATCGAAACATTGAAATTCCCCTAGACACTGACCTCCATCATTGACCATGAAGGCACCTCCATGCACCGATTCAATCTCGTCGGCAACGAATCCACCATGTCAGAGGCTCGTCAGAGCTTAATCGGCCGACCCTAGACCATCCACATGCGGATCTCGTCTTCTCCGAACCAACATCCTATGGGGAGCTTGCTCTCTTCTGAGCTTTGACATGGTGTCCATTATTATTATATGTTTATTAAGAAAAGCCACATATGCAGGGGCAGATCCAAGTGCAACGGTTTGCACATGACACCGCGTAATTTTTTCCTTTGTCAAATAACAAACTTTCACCATATATGGTACTACCCCTAAAAAATGTTTGCTTCACAGCTATGGCAACACATAGTTTTTGAGTCGTTACCTCCGGTTACCTTCGCCTGGCGACTCCAGAGGCCCCTTCCCCGATCTGATTCCTCTAGCACCCCCCCCCCCCCCCCCCCCCCCCCGGCGTATTCCCGGCGCATTCCCGTCTACGACAGATAGCAGGGGAGGGCTCTGTGGCGGCGCATCTCGGGCGGCGATGGGGCGCTCGAACGGGGCCAGCTGGCGCGGCTCTAGCGGTCGGGACCTGTATCAAGCAGGAGAGGCGAGGAGGAGGCGGGCAAGGTGACAGCAGTGCGGCACTGTTGCTCCAGCGGCGGTAATCCGATTGGGTCAGACTATTCCGGGCGGACGGCTACGGGCGTACGGTGCAGAGGCTGCCTTCTCCTTCTCTAATCTAACCAGCGACGTGGGGGCTGCTAGTTTTGCTAAATAAGGAGGCGGTCCTATGATTCCTCTCGCACCAATACTAAGATCTGCTGGTAAATCACGTCTTCATTGATATGGCCTGGCTGTCGAGTTCCAGAAGGCTCCACCGGCGAACTCCACTAGGCGTCTCTTGACTAGAGATTGCTGGATCAGATGGGATTCAGTCGTGCTCTCCCATATTTCTGGCCGTGAGGCTGCAGGATGGAGTAACGTGAAGCTTCATTGTCTGTTGTCCACCATGGGACATGTCGGTATTCGATTTCTGTGGTGACGACAGTGGCTGAGAATGTTATGGCGACTGAGGTCTAGTAATGGCGGATCGAGTCTTCGAGGCGATCAGAAATTTGCTTGGTGATTCTTGACTTGTAGCAGGGGCAGCGACAAGCGGGGGCAGCAACACAGGAGGAGTACAAAGTCTTATATGTTATCTTCCAGAGTGAAAATCCAAAGTCTGGACTTAATTGGTTGTGTCTCACAATCGCGTTATTGAAGGCATTGTTTTGAGAGCGTGAAATTGAAAACCTAAAATCTACGATCAGGCGGCGACAACACTTATGCATTGTTTCCTTCTTGGAGGCGTCGCTTTTGGAGAATTTGGACTCTGGTGTTGTCTGGTGGTGGTTTGTGTTGCAGCTATAAGGAATTGATCATTACAACGGGATCTTTATTTAGTTTTCTTCTTCTTTTTGTTGTAAAGTTGTGTGCATTTCGTTGTTGCAGAGGCGGGATGTAATTGGTTATTAATATATCGAAAAAATAACTCCACCCCTGCATACATGTCTATTTCGTCACTGACATGTGGGCCCCCGAACTGATCTGACAGTAACCTTGGGTGTGAGGGACAATACAGAATAACCACGAGGGTTTTTCCGCGAAGAGCCATGGCATTTCCTCACTCGATCTGGGATGCGCATGCTTGATCGAACGGCGGTCTGACAACAAGATCCAGAAAAGGGAGGCAGGTCGCCGCCGCCGCCGTGCATCTCCGCCTCCGCGTTGGGCCAGCTTCGACGGGACGAATCGATGGCGGCCGCCCCAGCCGTGTACCGGCGGGTGATGAAGGCGGTGCAGAAGCACGTCGGCGGCGGCGCTGATAAGAAGCACTTCCGCGAGTTCGTGGCCACCGAGTTCCGCAGCCCCGTCGCCTCGGAGGCCGACGCCCGAGCAAGGCTGCGGCTGGGCGAGGACTACGCGTACCATATCACCAGCATACAGCACCAGAAGGTCGGTCCTTTACTGGATATATTTGCGATTCGCATTTTTTTGTTACAATTTCCAGTTAGAAGGTCTGCTTACTTGTGTTCGATGAAATACTAAAGAAGAGATTAATACGCGACCGCTTATTATCGTGGTAAATGTGAGTGGAGATTTGTGGCTCCGAGTTCCAGTGCTCCCTCCGGATTAAAATATTCGAAAATCATATTTGTGAATTTGAAAAAATTCTGAAAAACAATTATTGTGTAGCCAATAGTATATCCTACGAACGAAAAAATCGAAACACATCGAAATGGTACCAGCCGTACTTAATAATAGAAGGATTTGGCAGAAATATGTAAAATTGTCCCTCCTAAAAAAATTATTCTAATTTTTAAATTTTTTAAAGCGGAGGGAGCACTGGAGCTCAGGAGCCAAAAGCAGTTTCGGGTAAATGTAAATTTCGTTCATGCATCGGAGGTTCAGTTTAAATGGTTATATTTAACGAAAAGAAATTTCTGTAGTGTGTTACAATAGAGCATTAGAGGACCAGGATGTGGTTATTTGATTCCTGATTTCTATAATCCATTCTTGTTTGATCACCATTTTAGAGCGTCGTTCCTCTGGTTATCTAGTTTGAATGGTGATATCTGACTAATAGAGCTTGCGTTTATAAGTGATATTATGATCGGAGAATGTACTTGTTTTTTTTTTCCGGTTTCCATAGTACAACCGCGCCTATTTTAGATTGAGCAAGTCATTCACATGATCATATCAATGGTGGCATATTACCATCGGCTTTTCGTGCACTATGTACTCGACTGACTCTGTAAAATATGCTTGATTGTCCAGGAACTGCTATTCTCATATAATATAGCTGTGGACCGATCTGATGAAATGAAGAAGATATTGAACAAATCTGCTGCCAGTGTAGGCCTTCAGCTTCCAGATGTATACCAGCCCTAAGAGCTTCTTTTCTACAAGTCTGTTCGACCCGTGCTACTGTCTTCTGGGCAAGTTTGCTTGAGTTACAAAATTCCAGTTGTTCTGGAAAGTTTAGCTTGCTAGCTGTAATCAGCTGTACTCCTCCAAATAATGAGCCGTGACATCTGTTATGTTGTTGCTTTACACTACCTTGTTGTTTGAAGTTGATTTATGAGAATGCGTCATTTCCTTGTTATAATTTGCACAAAGTCTAATTTGTTGTTTGGTAGTTTGTTCCTTGCTCTGACACTTCAGTTATACATTTTTGTATTTATACCCCTCTGTCGTAGTGTACTACATATTCACGAATGAAATTGATCAATAGAAGTATGGAACTGTTCAATCTCTTCTCTTCTATGTCTACTTTTGCCATGCAAGGCACATGCCCTGGCATTAGGAACATCTAATGTAAAAATGTACAAACAATACAATTGGAGATGTAGACAGTCTTCAGTTCATTACACTCTCGTTAAAAACATTTTCTAATGTAAACGAATAGTCCTGCACTTCCTTTTTCTATACATTGTAAAGAATGATGTCAACTCACAGTGGCCATATCTATGGACGGATTCTCAAATATATACGGGTAATACTTATCAGCTCATGTCCTTCAAGGGCCGGGTAGAACTTCTATCTGAGTGTTATCTTCTTTAGCATTGCGCTGACCTATTTCCATATCAGATATTGCATTACCTTCTGTGGACGTTCGTGCAGGACTTGTATTTGTGCTACTAATTTCCTTAGCATCGCCCTCGCTTGTTTCTTCCTTACATGCTGCCATAGCTGCTATTGATGTTCCAGCACCTTCACTTTCTTTTTGTGCCCAAGCTGGAGAAGAAGGCACTGTTTTGTTGCCATTGTTCCTGTTCTTGTCATATGAACCATCTTCGAAGGAACCATAGTCTATGTTCTGCAGTACTGTTGGAATCTGTACCCCCCTACGAGTACTTCCTTCTCTCGCATCTCTAGATCAATCATTTCCCTTGCACTAGCCACATCCAACCCAATGTATGGAGTGTAGAACCCAGCTTCCAGTGCGCCCTCACCTACCTGTGAACGGAAGTCGTTCATTGGAGGAGGTATCTTGGTGAAGAATACTTCAGCGAAATTTTTGGTAATGCTCTTTCGGTAGGGGTTATCCTTCTTGTCATAATTGTATCTGAAGTTTTCGTATGTTGTCTGCACAATTTGTAGTTCATATCAGTAAAACTATGCAATGATATTATATGAAGTACTACAATAATAAGCATTGCAAATGTTAGAACTCCTATATCACTAGATATCACGAGAATTTAATTCATGCTCTACTCGGTCCTCTCTATGTATGTCTAATACGGTTTTGCCCATTTTTTTCACCAGGGCAGGAAATTCACATTTTTCCTGTTGTTTCTACTTGATTGACCAAGACAGGAAATACACATTTTCCTGCCCTTTCATCTTGGTATATGGAACGGCTAGTTCAAGAGACCGGACCTATGCATTGTCTAGTTTACTCAAGTGCATTACATGCAATCCAAGCTAGAGCTGCAGCAAGAATCTAAAATTGCAGCAGGAGGAAGTAAGTTTTACCTGATTAGTACTGATCAGATATAGATGCAATACTGTTAGGCCACCAACGAACCATACAACAATGGAAGTATAGATGATTAGCACAAAAGAGTACACTTCCTTGTGCAAGGCTCTCCAGATGGAGCCACCGTTGTCTTCCCTTTCGCCATAGACATTCAGCCATGAAAAGATTAATACAGACATGCACAGGAATGTTGACGTGGCTATGAACAGAAAGAAGAAGCGGTAGTTCCTCTGCGAGGGAAAGAGAAAATGTTGGGATTATGATGGGTCAACTGCAAATATCAATGTGACTTGGTGAGTATTTCTGTGTAAGAGATTGTTTGGGTTCTTGAAAAAAACACTTATATGATGCTCAATGCTGTGTTAATCTGGTTTTTCAATGCATGTTTTTTTCCTTGTTGTTAAGTTCTCTTCATTGTGAGAAAATTTCGTAAAACAATGGTCTGGAGGCCTCAAAAGTCATCTAGTGGGATATATGTTAGTGTTAGGCTTATAGTTCAGGCTTCTATCTCAAAATTTGCTGCTCTGTTTCGTTGCAAGGTGATCTTAGCTGCAAATCTTATCAGACAATGGAATGCACTAGCAACTTGCTGTCACTAGTTGTATGTTCTAATGCGACTTAATTGGTTTAGAAAAGTTCTGTAAAGCTTAGACTAGTGTTGCAACTGTAAGCATAAGTTTAAATCTCTTGGTAAACTATATGTTTAATTAAAAGCAAGAGGTGATTAAAGGTGTTAGGCTAGGTCTGAACTTCTACGTGGGAACAACATTTGACCATTTCTCTTGCTGCCTCTTACTGAAAATAAAGCTCAATCAGCAATGGTTTTGCTCTGCCACATGCCTATCATAATATCATATATGCTTACTGTTAGGGAAATAAGCAATAACTGACAGATGGTTTGTCACGGGAATAGAATGTCAGAATCAGACTTAATACACATCATCACTTGTGTACTTACTAGTCCAATGCACTGGCCAACCCATGGGCAGTGGTGATCAAACTTCTGGACGCAGTTGTTGCAGATGGAGCAGTGAGAGGATCGTGGCGGGCGGTATCTTAGACAAGTCTCGCAAAACTTCAGTTTCACTGTGAAGCCATTCACGTTCACGTCCTTCGTCCGACGAAACCTCATCCGTGGGGTTCCCCCAAGACTCCACTCCATCGATGGTGTGGTGGGGAGGTGTCGTTCGTCAGCTTCAGGCGGCGGCGCTCTTGTGTTTCGTGGCACTATTCCTGGATCTCTGGCCGATGTCATGAACAGGAAGAACAGGTCCTGCAATATTTTTGCGAACTTCACACACGTGGTATCTATACTGGCAATTGGAATCTTAAATCCTAAAGGCCTCGTTGATGTCAGTTTCAGGTGTGAAGGCTGGAATGGTTGTTGAGTCCATCCATTGTGATTGTTGGCGTATGACAGCAGAACTGTTGACAAAGGTGCCACTGAAGATATGTAGACAGGAAGACGAGCACTAACCACTAATGTTGTGATGATAACAATCAGCAGCGCGGCCCGGTGCATGTGTGGTTGCCCGTTGGAGCGATAGAACTTGGACTGCATCTGGTAGCAGAAGACGACGGCGGGGCCAGCGACGAGGAACGTCGACAACAGCAGCGAGGCCGCATCCGGGCCGAGTATAAGCCGTCCACCGAAGAGGAATACCTGCAGAGACCATGGATGATTTGAGGTGAGTATGTTCTGCTCTCACACGGGTAAAGAACTTGGAGAATCCTCGTGTCAGCTGAAAGGCTATATACAGTTGCGCAGCTGCCAACTTCCATGGCACCAAGCTCTCCTGACCACAACACGGAGAAGAAGGGGAGCAGGGAAGTCGAGCAAGCATGTACTTACGTTGTTCCCCTTCCAGGCCTGGTAGAGCCGCTTGGGCTTGGACGGCGACGACGAGGACGGCTGAACCTCGACGACGCCATCATCTTCCTCCTCACGCTGTTGCTGCTTCAAGCATGGACGAATTTGAGATTTTCTGTGTCTGCCTAGCTCTGGTCGACGAGACAGGCAGATGCAGCCTAGGGAGCCGGCGGTGGGGATGATGACGATGACATTGATGCCGCCGTCGTTGGGAGGGTCGCACACCTCGCTGCCACCTATGGAGTACTTAGCTGTTGTTTAAGATGTTGCACGCAGGACAAGCTTTGGAGTTTGGACTTTGGGGCATTGAGGAAAGCGAGGGTGAAATTTGTTTCTTTGTCCGTCCGGTTGGTTAGGCGCGGACAAAGGACAGGGCGGCGATCCCAATTGACCATAATTTACATCTCTCCTTTTCATTTCCCTCGCATTTGTGAAATTATGGTCGCCAAACCACACAACTGTTGGGGATTTCCCTCTTCTGAAATGAATCGGCAGTGCTCCTGCCTTAACCGTAAAAAAACACACACACACACACACACACACAACGGCTAGGATGAATGGTGTTCGCCTGGTATTGCTCAGCATCACACAGCTATGCATTTCACGCTCGGCACCGAGCTGGATCAGTGGGCTGTGCATGTTGGATTCTAGAAATGTTATGGAAAAACTTCTTTCTTTGAACAAGGGCTAAATTACATCGAGCTCCTCACAAATTCTAAAAGGATCCTAGAAAAAACTAGGAAACATGATCGAGTCCTTCTCCTCTGACGACAAGGAAGAACCTCAAAGCAACGGCTGCTGAGATCGCCACCAGGACGAAACCACTTGGGGCAAAGTCGACGCTTGACGCCGTGTGAGATTGACGAAGATTCTCCGCTGAGGCACAAAGCCTGGAGGTAGCAGATCCATCGGAGCATCGATCTCCGAGGCGCAAAGTGGCCTCTTTCTCCACAAGAAGCAGTGGCGCAACCTCGCCGTCGATGATGCCCTTCGCCGGTTGAAGCTTCAAGGAAGAGCCCGAGATCTCAAGATTTAGCCATCCACATGGCTTGCCCGCTTCCATGGTGGTCAAGGGCAAATCGCCCGATCTAGATCTCCCACGAGCTTATTCGAAATGGATAAGCAGGAGCAGCACCGCCGTGCATCATCTCCATCCTTTGCCGACCTGTGCCGTGAATTCGGAGGGGATAGGCAGGAACTAGCAACACCCATCGTCGACTGACGCTTGCAAACCACGCAGTGGCCTTCCCAGCGGCACCACGCCATATGTCACGCGGGACAAGACCTAAACACCAAAACTAGAGGTAATATACATAGGGGGCAGCCTCACCCCTCCTACCGTTCCGGACGACAGGGCCACTGGAGAGGAGGGAGGGAGGAGCTGGGGCTAGTGGGGGACTCTCAATGAGGAGAGCGAGAGGGGAAGAGGAGAAAGAAAGAGAGGGTGAGAAATGAGCACCCCTGGAGCAGTGTTATGGGAAAACATGTACTTTGAAATACAAACTTGATTAATGTTTTAAATTTCTAATAATTATTCTAAAACATCTCCTTAGATTGTACAAAGTTTCCTCAACAGAAAAAACCCTTTCAGAACAAATGAATTTTGTCATAATACCATAGAAAAGGAAATGAAGTTAGATGACCTTTGTAGCCGGACAATTTTTTTGTTGGAATCCCGTATAATTTGAATCTTAAGAAGAAATCACTTTGGCCCTTCGGAAGTAAATTACAAAGTTCCAAAAAACCTTTTCATTTCATCCACTACAAGAGTATATGGTAGGGGTGAAAACGGTACGGATTATTTCCGACCGACCGATCGGAGGCTCACGGAAGACAGATATGGATTCAGTCGGATAGTTGCCGGATACGGTCACGGATACAGTAGTTCACGGATACGGAAAAGGATGTGGTTTTTCTAATATCCGTCCGTATCCGAAGATGTACCATATTTCACGGTTATATCCGACAAATATCCGGCGTAATATCCGGCAACTAATACCTCGAACCTCAGGTGACCGAGTGTTGGGAAAGATGAAACTTCTGTACTTACACAACTTCAGAAAAATCTTGTCAAGGCACTACCATGTTTGTGAATCACATTAGTGGGAGGCACCTTAGGTCATTCAAGAGAAAAGATAAGTATCCAATTGGAAACAGAAGTATGAGTTACTAAACATTATCTCTTTTAAAATATCACAATACATAAAGTTAATTTGGAGCAATTTGGTTCATAATATTTGCTATATATCAGTCTTATTTTCAAATCAGCATCTGATAAAATGTTTATCCGCAGCCAAACCGTATTCGCTCCGTATTCGATCCATATTCGTAACCGGTAGGATCCGACTCCGTATTCGTATATGCACACTGTCCGCTCGGACTCCGTATCCGGAAAAAAATATGGTCATGGACAATGGTTTCACTACTATTCGACCGTATCCGCTCCGTTTTCACCCCTAGTATATGGCATATTGTGGTGGCTACGTAATCCTGAACTTGGGTGATGATAGATCGCATTGGCCTTCAGTTTGATGCAGGTTGGCCCGACTTTCATGGATTGACGTCGAAGAACACGGAAGGGAAACAAGGGCTTTGCGTCTCCAGCGACAATCCGACCCATGTAAACAGACAGTCCGGCGACGAGATAGAGAGCAGCCAGACATTTGTCGGACTTCTCCGGCCCGTATCCAGCATGCTTCTCCAAGCAATGGACAGTCCGGCGGCCCGACTCTTTGTCCAACTGTTTATCCATCTTCTCCATCCTTTTTAAGTTCATTGTTGCGCTCGTACCTAAGCACACATAGAACAACTGGTTGAGGTAGCGAGCCATTCATCAAAAGATCAAAAATCATGCGAGTATATGAGTGAGTTCACCTTATCTGTATTTCTCGAGCATGAGTTCTTGTCATTGGACCAATGGATGTGCCTTGAGTGGTGTTGAAGTTGGGTTGTGCTACATCACAATTTCTCCAGCTCCACAGTTTTGTTAAGCTGTGTTACCGCCAACTCGCGCTGCACATGAGCAGGAATAGAAATATCAACGAGCTACCAGCCCATCCAAGAGGTTTCATCTTCTAACCTTACCTGAATTTTGTTTGGATTTGAACTTGGTTTACAAATTTTGAGTTGGTTTTTGTTGGATCTGAGGAGACGAATGGATGTTCGATGTCCCAATCTGAGTCAAATTTGTGACACGTGTTGCAGAAGGGAGGCGGAACTGGAAGCTCAGAACCACTAGCATCACGCCAAGGTTTATAATACCATCTACTACCTCGGCGAGGATGTCTACGTAAAGGCCGGTGGTTGTGCCTGTGATTAATTGTTGCTTCACATTGTATCGGATCGATTAGATGTTGTGAATTTGTTGACGAAAACCCACTCGGATTTTGGTTATATGTTCGTACCACTTCACATTTGTCGCACATACTAACCAAAAGATTCAAGCTTGCATTAAGATTTCTCGGTGTAGCGAGTTGTCAATGGGTGTAATCTATTTTTCTATCTGGTTATGCTTTTTCTGATTGTGAAGTGAGTAAACGCTCTACATGTTTATTAAATTTGAACAGATTTTGATAGAGTGGTGATTAGTTCAATTCGATCGCTACTCACTTTTGATTGAAGTTACAGTAAACATGCAGACCATTTACTCACTTCACAATCAGAAAAATAAAGTACAACCAGACACGAAAAAAAAATTATGCATATTAACAACTTGTTAAACTAAGAAACCTTGATGCATGACTGGAACTAATGTAAATGAGTAGTGCTACACGCATACAAACAAAATCCGAGTGGGCATTTCGTATACAAATTTATATCATTCAATCGATCGATACAATTTTAAGCAACAATCAATCATGCACATTTACAAGATAAAACAACTAACCTTTACATAGACATCGTCACTGAGGCAGTATATGTTATCATCAACCTTGTCGTGACGGTAGTGGTTCCCGTCCTCCAATTCCGACTTTCCGCAAATTGTGACATAAGATTCAATTTGAATAAGGAGATCGAACATACCTTTCATCTACTAAAGTCTAACAAAAATCAACTCAGATTAGAAAA
The DNA here is from genome assembly GCA_947311845.1 of Poa pratensis. Classification (NCBI taxonomy): domain Eukaryota; kingdom Viridiplantae; phylum Streptophyta; class Magnoliopsida; order Poales; family Poaceae; genus Poa; species Poa pratensis. Next base: position 37,124,692 of record CAMZMU010000097.1, on the reverse strand, counting down.
CCAAGCTCAAATACAAATAAAATACAGTTAAGATTGGCCTCTCCTTCTTAAAACCGATACGTCTATCCCTAAAAAAAAGATTGAATATCAAACTCCTAGATGGTCTCCCGCGATAGTAATGCGTTAGCCACGCCTTGAGCGCCTCGTCCCGATGGACAGGATGGCCGACGAACTCCGGCTCTTAGCCCCTGCCGAGCCATTGGTCCTCCAGCTCGTTCTCCTCACCCAAGGCAAGGGCGAGCTCCTCCTCGTCGGGCTCGTTCGAGCGCACGTCATCCTCCAGCGACACGAACAGCAGGGGCCTAGGAATTGAAAATGGGGGTGGCTAGAAGTATGAGTATCCAGAATTCAGGACCATAGAAAATAGTCCCGCGTGAAAAAAACGGCAAGAACTAATACTCCCTCCGATCCATAAAAGTGTCGTAAGTATAGCTATGGATTTATACTAGACAAGTTCATTTTTCACGACAGTTTTTATGGATCGGAGTGAGTAATATCGATCTAGAGATTGGGTTAAGAACTAATTAAGTTAGACACGATTAAAAAATAAATCGAAATTAGCAGGACGAGATCGAAGACAAAGAACCGTGGATCGCACGCAGGTCGCGGAAGAAACAAAACGGCGGCCCAAAGAGGAGAGGAGACGATCCTATCTGCGGTATTTGTTTGCGATCCCTATCGCAGGCACTATCTATATCTGGACAGCGCTAGGCGTCCCCCGGGGGATCTGGGGAGATCCCCCGGGTCCCCTGCGCGACATGTGTCCACCTCCCTGGACTCAAATCCCACCAAATAGTGACTGAAGCAAAAACGGTTCGAACGTAATAAGAAGTTTGTGCTAGTGCAGAAAAAATCCAATTTCAATCAAAATCACCTGCAAATGGTTCATTGAAGCAAAAAAAGGTTTGCGCGTAATAAGAATTTTGTGCTATTGTAGCAAAATGTCCAGTTTTCACCAAAAATCTCGTAAATGTTTTTACGAAGCAAAAAACGGGTTGTTTGTAACAAGAATTTTGTACTATTGTAGCAAAAAGTTCAATTTTCTCTCAAATCGCACAAAATGCTTCTACGAAGAAAAAGTTTCATTTGTAGCAATTTTTTTGTTCTGCTCATAGCAAATGCTTCTATGGAGAAAAAAGTTTTATTTGTAGCATCGCCAGCTCACACTATCCTAGATGCTTTTACGGAGCAAACCACGCGCCGTCAGTAACATCGCTACGTGTCGTCGGAAGAACCGTCGCGCGCACTCGGCAGCATCGCCGGCTCGTCGGTAGCAATGACATGCGCCGTCGGTAGCATCGCCGGCTCATAGCATTGCTGAATACCGTCGGTAGCATCGTCGGCTCGTCGGTAGAAATGACATACGCCGTCGGTAGCATCGTCGGCTTATCGGTAGCATTGCCGTCTCGTCGGTAGCATCCGCTCGTAGCATTGCCGAATACCGTCGGTAGCATCGTCGGCTTGTCAGTAGCAACGACGCGCGCCATCAGTAGTATCGCCACGTGGTCGATAGCAACACCGCACGTCGGTAGCATCGTCGGCTCGTCGATAGCAATGTCATGCGCCATCAGTAGCAACACCGGACACGTTGTCAGCGAAACTATAAAACCGTTGTAGCAAAAATAAATTGTGCTGTTGTAGCAAAAACGGCTTCGCCAGAGACATCACCGGAGATCGTGTAGCAACAAAATTATACTATTGTAGCAAAATAACAAAACTTTGGTAGCAAAATTTCGTGCTGTTGCAAAATCCAACGCCGCAGGTAGCACCGCCGCCAGCCGCTTGTAGCAAATCCCTACGACGTACGTAGCAAAACTCGACGCCGGTTGTAGCACCACCACACCAACGCCGGTGACCTCTGGAAAGCAATGCCGCCGTGCCATGGTAGCAACGCTGGCCATCCCTTGTAGCAACGCCGCCCCCGCACGGAGCAAAAACACATGGAGCAGCGCCGCCGTTTCTTCGTCGTCGTCCGCTGATTCAAAACCACAAACGCCGGTGCAAGCTTCCGCTGCCTCGCCGGTGGGCAGCAGCACGGTGGGGTTGCTGCCAATGAACGGGTATCCCGCGCCGCCACTACGACAGCACCGCCACCGGTCCATGGCAGCACCGCCGCGACGACGGCAGCAGCGCCTACGGGCCATGGCAGCACCGCCGCCACGACGGTAGCAGCGCCTCTGGGCTATAGTAGCACCGTGCCGCCACGACGGCAGCAGCGACTCCGGGACACGGCAGCAGCGCCTGCCTCCCGTCGCACCGCCCGTTGCAGCCGGTAACCTCAGAGACCACCGCCTGGAAGTAGCAGCAGCTCCGGCCGCGGCTGGCAGCGCAAAGCGGAGGGCGGCGGCCGTGGGGTCGTCGCTGAGGCCGAGCGCCGCGAGGAGGCGCTTGGAGCGTGGGCCGAGGCCGCGGGCGCCGCGAGGAGCGCCAGGAGCGTGGTGCCGGTGCCGCCCGGCACCAACTGTACTCCGTGCCGCCCACGGCGCGAGCGCGCCACGCTGCTGCGCCAGGCTCGGCCGTGCCCGCGTTCTCCGTCCCGGGATCCATGTCAACTGAGGGAGTGGCCGCGGCGAGCTGGTGCGGAGCCGAGCTCCTGGAGAGGGAGATGTTGAGGACCGGGACGAGCACGGTAGGAGGCGAGGAGGTCGTCGGGAGTCGGGGCCTCGTTCGAGCGCCGGAGAGGAGCGGACAAGGCGGCACCGGCCAAGCGCGGGGCGCGGCGGCGGTGAGCTCCGTCGCGGGCTAGAGGCAGGGTTGGGATGAGGGAGAGAGAGGGCCGGCGGAGGTCGGCTCACTGGCCTGCGTGGGGGCCAGCCAGCGGCGGCGCGTGGCCGGGCCGGTGGCGGAACGGCGCCCTCTCTGTGGCCATGGCGGAACGAAGTTTTCCTTCCTCGACGCATGAGAAAAAAAAACGAGTGGAGGAGAAAAAGCGTGGAAGGATAAAGGCAATGTGTGGTGCCCCCATCCCATCGCTGTCTCCCAATCTGTGGAGGCGTGTCGCGCGCTCAACCCGGAGGATGCCAGCGACGTGATCCCCCAGGGGATATGAAGGCTTTTCCTATATATATCGCCTTCAGCGAGAGCACGCATCGACTCGCCCACACGAAGTTGACTGCCTGGGCCGGCCCATTTATTTGGTACAGGAAACATTTGGATAATTTCTGAAAATAAAATTAAATATTTTTTCTTTAAATAATTAATCAACAATCACGTTTGCGTTTTCTTATTTCTATTTCTTTTTTTCGCTTTTAAGATTTTCTTTTTTTCTTTGTTTCCTTTTATGTTTCTCTTTTTCTGTAACATTTTTATTTTCTAATTTCTGCATTCCTTTTTATTTTTTATTTTCATTTTCCTCATTTCTGGTAGTATAAGCATTTTTACGGAACCCTGAACATTTTTTTAGAAAACCGTCATTTTTTGTATGAACTAAAGAAGTTTTTTAATCCGATCGATCTACTTTTTCAATTCACCCAAACTTTAGTTTCTTTTTGGTCTTGGTTCACTATTTATTTTTTGGTACATCGTATTTCCAGTTTATTATTATTATTGGTTCACTAGCATTTTCGGTTCACTATTATTTTCATTTCAATAACATTTTCGTTTCACTATTATTTTCGGTTCACCAACATCTACGCTTCACTGTTATTTTTGGTTCACTATTATTTTTGATTCACCAACATCTACGGTTCACTATTATTTTCGGCTCACCGATATTTTCGGTTCATTGTTATTTTTGTTCACCTGTATTTTTGATTCATTATTTGTGATTCACCGCCATATTTTGTTAACTATTATTTTCTTTTCACTGGTATATCGGTTCACTATTATTTTGGTTTCACCGACATTTTTGGTTCACCGGTATTTTTAGTTCACTATTATTTTCTGCTAATCGACTTTTTCGCTTCACTATTAATTTCTATTCACCGACATTTTTGGGTCGGTATTATTTTCGTTTCACTGTTATTTCTGTTCACCTATTTTTTTGGTTCGCTGTTATTTTTAGTTCACCCTTACAAAAAAAAAAAACATTCACCTACAATGTACAATTTTTTGTGTACGTTTTAAAATGCTAATTTTTTTTTAAATGTTGTCTTCTTACATTTGAAAATGGTCACACATCTCAAAAAAATTGCATGTTTCATCAATTGTTCACGAACTCGAAAAATGTTAATGTGTTCAAACAAGTAGTATTCTTTTATTCACTTATTTATCGGGAAGCGGTTAACATGCATTAGGTGTTGACGGCGAATCATTCCTTTGTATTGCTCCGCATGATCTATGTTGCCACCATGAATCTTTGTTAAAATGCAGAACAAATCATTTTTTCTTAATTTTACGGCATCTATTTGTAGTATCTATTCTGCGAGACGAATTGCCGAACCTTAAAACAAGTGTAAAGGCCACCTCAAACTACTTTTATGAGATAAGGATTTAAGAGATCTGCTAAAGATCTTTCAGGATGGCCTGGAAATCGCAGAATATTTTCCTGGGATCGAAACGACGAGAAAAACGACAGATCAATCCACATTATCCACGCGGACGATACACGTGAATTCAGCGGGGCATCGCTCGGTACTAACGTGGAGGTAGGTTGGTGGATTGATAGTGACAACTGACAAGTGACAGTGACGCTAACATGCATGGATCATGCGCCCGGATCATGGATCATCTTGAGAGTATTCAAAGTCTTCCAGTCAGCGCATGTGGGCTAGCTTTAGTCCACCAGTGTTTAATCTCACCTGCATAATTCATATATTTTGTACTTACTAGCATGTAAGAGCATCTCCAGGAGCTCCTCCAAATATGGTCCTCTATATCTCCATATAGAGGATCATCTATAAAGATTCCTTTTTGGATGTCCCCAGTTTTCCAGTAGAACGTCTATATTCAGGACATCTATAAAACCGGAAATTCGCATTGGCACCTGGGAGCATATGCTCCCGGTATTTTCAAAAAAAATTCAAAATTTGAAAACTTATCAAAAAATTCCGAAAAAAATCATGCACGTACATGACCATGGTACGCACCACCGTGTATGTTTTCGCGTCGAAATGACATCGTATGCGCCCTGTACAAAAATGACAAATCGAAAATTTGTCATTTTTGTACAGGGCGCATACGATGTCATTTCGACGCGAAAACATACACGGTGGTGCGTACCATGGTCATGTACGTGCATGATTTTTTTCGGAATTTTTTGATAAGTTTTCAAATTTTGAATTTTTTTTGAAAATACCGGGAGACGACGCTCTCTATTTCCTCTCTATATTTTAATACTATCCTATAACTACCAGTCAACAACTTTTTTCCAACGGCTCTATTTTTTGAACGAATATATTTTCAACAGCCAGATTCCCAACGGCTATATTTTCAATGGCTATATTTCCAACGGCCATATTCAGTTGGCATCGTCACTTGTTCCCCAATTGGGCTATAATCCTGTGTCTCACCCCAATTCATGTTTCCGGAACCCATGTTCATCATGTCCAGAAAAGATCCATTGCTAGGTGTCTGCGAGTTGTTCATCCCTGAATTGTCCATCTAAAATAAACAACATCATAATTTAGTGTCTACGCAAAATCGAGAGGCAAATTATAGTATCAGCATCAAATTATAGCAGGAATCGAACAACATTTTGTACAAACAGCAGTAGCAGCACGAATCATCTAACAAATTGATGATAGCAGCACGAATCATCTAACAAAATCCAGAGGCAAATTATACAACAACATTATATTTTGTACTTGAGTATCAAAGCAAGCAGCAGCAGAAATCCCAGGCCAACCACAAATTTGCCTCTCGATCGGCCGAGACCACAACGCCTCCCAGGCCAACCGGCATCCATGCCCCGCCCCGCCCCCTGCTCCCTCCCGGACGGCGCCCACATCCCCTGCTCCCTCCCAGCCCACGCCCCCTGCTCCCTCCCAGGACGGCGCCGGCATCCATGCCCCGCCCCCATCTCTCTCATGGCAGCGCCGCCACGAATGGCCCGGTTCTGCATCCAGGACGGCGCCCATCTCCACCGCCCCATCTGCCTACTCCGCCGCCCCATTCCAGGACGGCGCCGACGAATCGGTGGCCTGCAGCGCCTCCTCCACCTTCCTCGCAGCGCCGCCGCCGTCCCCAATCTCGGCCGCCGTCCTCATCTTTCTCGCAGCGCCGCCGCCGTCCCCAATCTCTCTCCTACCTCGCGCTCTAAATCGAGAAAAAGGGAGCAGAGCATACCTCGACGGCGAGTCGGGGGAGTGGCGCCGGCAACCTCCTCGTCGCCTGCAACCTCCGGATGCGCGCGGGACGGGAGCGAGCGAGCGGTTGGTGTGGAGGATCACGGCTCCGTCGGCCAGATGTGGATGAGGCACCCAGGATGTTGGTGGACATCTATCGATAGATGTTGCTATAGATGGGCTGGTGGAGAGTGTTTTTGGGCCATGGTCCTCTATATTTCGTATAGAGCTCCATATAGAGGAGCTCCTGGAGATGCTCTAACAGCTCACTACATCTGTCTCGTGGTGAAAGAAATTAATGCGCTATTATATCTTCCAACAATCAACTGTAATTTTTCTCTAAGACTGTAACTGAGACCTCTGTTTTTTCCCTCAATCTTGATCAATGACTCGCAGATCTCTTGTGAAGTTTTTGAAAAAAAGAGAGTTGGAATTCACTCTTGAAATTCAAGTACCCCGCTGTTCAGAAATGAACACATTTGATATCTTTCATTAAGAAGGAAAATATATCTGATTTCAGCAGAGCCTTACTAAATACTCTGTACCAAAGTTTTCTTATTTTAGCTATTCTACTAAAGTTTCCATCAATATATAGGAGAGAATATATAAACCATATATTTCGACGGAAATATGATAATAGCATATTTTCATGTGATCAACTTATTGTTCTAACAGTTACACAATCTTCGTCAACCATAAACATGCATTTTTTAAATATTATCTTGGTTCTCAATAAATGGTTTACTCTCTAACATCTCGTTTGGTTGCATATAATTAATTTTTATGTGACTCAATTGGATTCTCAAACAAATTGAAATCAGATTTGAATTTGATTATACATGGCCTCTACTAGAGGCGTCGATGAGAGAGAGAGGACGGGAGCTGACCTTCGATGCATACGTGGTGAGGGATGCAAAGTGTGACCCTGAGGAATGATGTCAAATTGCAGTCGTCCAAGAGTAAGGACATGGGATGGTGCGTAGACTAGGCATCAACTCCGGCGAACTCGCGCTGGTCTTTGAGTTCATCGCCACCGAGAACATCTAGAAGCATGGAGACACCATAGTTCCCATGTTTTATAAGAACAGGAGAGAAGATGATTAGATTTGAGACAAATGACGCACTAAAACAAAGAATTGGTTGTAATTGTGTAACATTTCTAGGATACGAAAGTCGTGAATTGCGGTATTCTATTTACATAATTTGCCACCATAACAATAAAATAGAAGCCATCATCGTAATAAACAACACTAACCTAACATGTGAACATATAAAACTCTTCAATTGTTTGTTCGTAAAAGTTTGAAAACAACGATATGCCAAGTTTGCCCCCTCTCAATCCCCAAAATCCCAGAAAAGGCCGATCCCCTCGCTCCCGAGTCTCTCACAACGACCGCCAGTTGCTGATCGTCTGTCCCGTCCTCTGTCATCTCCTCTCTCAACGCCGGCCGTCGGCGCCCGCGCGCTCCGTCCTCCTGATTTCAGTTAACCACTGACCCTCACGGCCTCACCTGACCTCCCCGTGAGCAGTTGTAACCCACCAACATATAAAACGTGGTCAAAGGGGACGCCTCCGCCCAAAAGACGCGGCCTTTTCCTCCCTCCTTCCTCCAGCTCGGCGACTCCTCTTCCTCCACCTCCGACCGAGCTCCTCTGCTCCTCCCCAAACCGCTTTCCAGAAATCTCCCCCGACCCCCGCCCGCAGGATGTGCGGGATCTTCGCCTACCTCAACTACAATGTCTCGCGGGAGCGCCGCTACATCCTCGAGGTGCTCCTCAACGGCCTCCGCCGCCTCGAGTACCGGGGCTACGACTCCTCCGGAATAGCCGTCGACGCCGACCTCCCGCCACCGTCCTCCGCCTCCGCCTACGCCGGGGCGCCCCCTCTCGTGTACCGCCAGGAGGGCAAGATCGAGAACCTCGTGCGATCCGTCTACGCCGGTGAGCGCACCTTTTCCGCCTCTGCTTATTATGCTCTGGTTCGCTTGAGATCTTTTGTGATCCAAGTATGTAGTCTAGACAGTATTTCACGCAGTAAATTTTGACTGGGGTTCAGATCACATTTTGGATTCTGCTGTACTGAATTTTGGATTTGGTGTTCTTTCCGAGGGAAATTCTCCCGTTGCTGGCGCTTCGCATTGTGAGACTGGGATCTCGTAACTCTCAGAATTCTGGTTATGTTCAGAAAGATACAACTCATCCTGTTAGGATCCACTGTAACTTGTTTGAGATTTATGCCATCGGTCAACTGTTTATCCAATTCCGCGCTTAATACTTCTTGCTGCTGGGATTTATTGTCAATTTTCTGTATACACGTTTCTTTTTGCAAATTCTGCTACTTCTCTTGTTGCATGCGGCTACTAAATTTAAGCTCGGAGGATAAGACTTGTTTCCATTTTTGTTCTTTCCAGAGGTTGATGAGAAGGATGTGAACTTGGATGCCGCATTCAATGTGCATGCTGGAATTGCCCACACCAGGTGGGCTACACACGGTGTGCCCGCCCCGAGGAACAGTCACCCCCAGTCTTCTGGCGCCGGTGATGAGTTCTTGGTCGTGCACAACGGCATCATCACAAACTATGAGGTTTGCTTAAATTTTTTATCTTGTATATAGATTTTTTTTTGTTCTAGTGTATTTACGTTTACGGTTGATGCACATGCATTATGCATTATTGCAACCAGGAAGACGTTGCGCTAGTGGACTATAATAAGTTTCATGTTCTCAGCCCTCCACATGGGTTGTCTCCTTATCTCTTATATTAGTGTTAAACAACAGAAGGATTTAAAAAAAAAACTAAGAATCTCAATTGATTACTCAGCGAGTAGCTTGGTTGCTTGCACCATATTGCAATTCAGAATATTAGATTTCAGAAGATGATGACACACATGTCAGCATGGTTTTTGAGTCGCCGATTAGTCGCTGATTAGTCGCCGACTAATCGCCAAGTCGTTTCTCAAAAACAGAGCGACTCGCGACTAATCAGGCGACTTGGGGCGACTATACAGCGAGTCGCAGGGGTTGGCGACTCGCTTTGAGTCGCGACTCAAAAACCATGCATGTCAGACTCACAACTATCTGAAACCTTGCATGCATGAGCGCGATCATGTTTAACCTCCTGATAACATTCTCGAATTAATATTGCATGAATAACATGATGGAGAGAAAATTTCTGCTCTAACTTGATCTTTCTGATGTATGTTTTCAGGTTCTGAAAGAGACGTTAATTCGGCATGGGTTTACCTTTGAGTCTGACACCGACACAGAAGTCATTCCCAAACTAGCAAAATTTGTTTTTGATAAGGCTCATGATGAAGAAGGTATGTGTATGTTCTTTGTGATGTGATATGGTAGTCATTGCAAAAGTACATATGAGATACTATTTTTGCTAGTTTTGTAAGTTTTTCTTGGAGTTTGAAATAATATTTGCCACATAGAAACCAATTGAGGCCAAAAGCTATGCATCTGTTCATTTTCGCAGCACTTTTGATAGGCCACCTAGAAACTTGTTAGGCCATACATTTCCTAAACTTGGCAGGTGAATTCCCTGAGCTCGAGATAACTGATCATCAAATTACAAACTAAATAGTTACTGACTTAGTGTCTGAAGGATGAACATGTCGGTATTAGTTAAGTAAGGCAACCTCTTACAATCTATTTGCTTTTGCAGGTGATGTGACATTTAGCCAAGTTGTTAACGAAGTCATGAGGCAGCTTGAAGGAGCCTATGCCCTTATATTTAAGAGTCCACACTACCCCAACGAACTGATTGCATGCAAACGAGGCAGCACGCTGATACTTGGTGTCAATGTAAGCCACAATGCCCCTGTATCTTTTCTTTGCTATTTGGTTTGTGGACCTTAAGAAAAATATCGGGGATTCTGTTCATACACTAGTTATTTATGGTATGCTCTTGGGTTTAATTTTTGTTTGCAAGTTTTCAAGCCTTTCAATAAGTGTACTGTTGTTGAAACCTAACATCTAAAGTTAATACTATACCTTGTCGTCTCTGCATGCTTGTTGCCACTTACTTCCAAAATTATGTAACGCTGAAAAACTGCAAACACAAAGCATAAAGGTTAGAAGAAAGATGTTAATTCTGCTTTTGCATATATAAGACCTCTATGTGCCTTTTTGGCCGTATATTGTGTTGTCATGAATGAGAATTTGTCACGAGGTCTGCGCTCCAATATTCGATATAGTAACTCTACGGTTAGCTAGTTTTGTTGCACATAATTCCTGCACATTGAAAATTTTCTGTTATGTTTATAGAGAAGTTTGTCTGTTTTATGGTGAGGATAGTTCAGTAATGATTTACCCTTTCTCCCACCATCTTGGTGTTGCTATGCCTTCCACTTCCGGTTACTGTAATGATATAGATCTTGTAGTTCCGCTTCTATTGAGTTGAACTTTGATGTTGTACCAATCGTGACTATTGTCTCTGTGTTTTCAGGAATTGAGTGGTCAAAAGAGTGGGAAATCATTCCATGATGTGAAAGCACTGACAGCAAATGGAAAGCCCAAAGAATTGTTTTTCTCCAGTGATTTATGTGCTATTGTGGAGCATACCAAGAATTATTTAGCTATTGAAGATAATGAAATCGTTCATATTAAGGTGCTGCTTAAGTGACTTCTTTGTTTGTATGCATCATTAATTGCTTATTTGCCTTTTTTTACTACTTTCCTTATTCTAAATCAGTGTTGTTTACTATTTTCACTTGGTTGATCATTCCCCCCCCCCCCCCAACAATACAACGACCGAAAAAATAAAACATGGAAATGTGTTGTTTCTTCCACGAAGTTTACATTCATAATTTATGCCACACCAAATTTTGAAAATTTTACATGTTGCAGGATGGCAGTGTGTCTATCCTTAAGTTTGACCATGACAAGGAGAAGCCAGCCTCCGTGAAACGAGCATTATCTGTTCTTGAGATGGAAGTTGAACAAATAAAGAAAGGAAGCTATGACCACTTCATGCAAAAAGAAATCCATGAACAACCACATTCACTGACAACAACAATGAGGGGTAGACTGAAGGACGGTGGAGTTCTTTTGGGTGGACTGAAGGAGCACCTCAAAACAATCAGACGCAGTAGAAGAGTAGTCTTTATTGGCTGTGGTACTAGTTATAATGCTGCGTTAGCTGCGAGAACTTTTGTGGAAGAATTAACCGGTGAGTCAAATCAGTTTGTCCAACTGCACTATCCTTGTATGGAAATTTTAGAAATCGTCAGTACAATAAGTACTTTGCTAGTAGTCTTTTAACATATGTTTCTCCCTTGTATTATTTTGGCAAAGGTATTCCCGTGACTATGGAGGTTGCAAGTGACTTGCTGGACAGGCAAGGCCCATCTACAGAGAAGACACTGCAGTTTTTGTTAGCCAGTCAGGGGAGACAGCTGATACCCTCCTTGCTCTTGATTATGCACTAGAAAACGGAGCACTTTGTGTTGGCATAACAAATACTGTTGGAAGCACACTCTCAAGAAGAACACACTGTGGAATTCATATCAACGCTGGTTGTGAGATTGGTGTTGCTAGCACCAAGGTAAACTTTTGTCGTTCTCATCTTGCAATAGTTTCAAATTTTCGGCGTCTTGTTCCCTAACAGTCTCCAAAAACCATGCAGGCATACACCAGTCAAATAGTAGTCATGGCAATGCTGGCCTTGGCTATTGGATCTGACCAAATATCCACTCAACCTAGAAGGGAAACTATCATCAGTGGTCTTTCCAGTCTCCCAAGTATGTATTAATTGTTCAACAATGTACCATGCACCTAAAGATAAATGTTATTTCTTGTTGACGTTTTTAAATGACGCGTGTAATGTCACTATGCAGGCAATGCCAGTGAAGTTCTTAAACTTGATTTGGAAATGAAGGAACTTGCCTCTTCATTGGTTGATTCGGAATCCCTTCTTGTCTTCGGAAGAGGTTACAACTATGCCACTGCCTTGGAGGGTGCCCTCAAAGTTAAGGAGGTTGCCCTGATGCACAGTGAAGGCATGTTTGCTGGTGAGATGAAACACGGGCCGCTAGCACTAGTGGATGAAAACCTTCCGATCATAGTCATTGCAACACGTGATGCATGCTTCAGGTATGTGCTTTGAACCGAGCTTGGCCAATTTTTGTTTCACACGGAAAATGCGTAAACAATTCTCCTCCTCTTGCAGCAAGCAACAGTCGGTGATCCAGCAGCTCCTTTCTCGTAAGGGGCGTCTGATTATCATGTGCTCAAAGGGAGATGCATCTGCTGTCAACCCCAGTGGATCTTGCAGAGTGATCGAAGTTCCACAGGTTGCTGATTGTCTCCAGCCAGTGATTAATATTATTCCATTACAGGTTCGTCCAAACTCTATTATCTTGTTTCTTTTCTCGACTCCAAAACCTCCTTTTGCACCATTGCATTTTTATTGCTATTTTGTCACCGAAGAATGTTTTGTTATTTCTGCTTCAGTTGCTCGCGTACCATCTCACTGTTCTTCGTGGATTCGATGTGGACCAACCAAGGAACCTGGCGAAGAGCGTGACTACACAGTAAATAGAGGAGAAATGTGTGCACGAGAGTCAGAAGTATTCAAACATTCTTCTTGGAGCGAAGAACAGAAACATACAGATGTTTGTATCAGGTTCTGTTATAGAGAGGGCAGGTTGGCTAGCTGTTTCCTGGATATTGTTTCCTATAGCCGTGACTCCGCCAGTGAGTTACTGTGATATTGTAATTATTTTAGATGTTTGAGGAGGTTAGCATCGCAGTCTGTTGATGTATGAATGTTACTGCAAAAGGAAAGCATGGCACCTTTCATGTGCTTGCTTGTCGTGGCCGATGACGTGACTCACTGAAATTCTGTAACAATTTCCACTGGAATTTACTGCCATCCGACCGAGAAGACTCTCATTTCAGTTCAATAGAGTTGTTCGACAAGGACTAAATGAAATTAATAACAAGTATATCCATACTGATATGTGCCACTGGAATTGAAGGTACAAAACCCATTCCTCATTGATGATTCCATTAGCCAATCAGTCATTTCAGAGTTCCCAGTTTGGATTTCATATAGTATCTAAGCGAAGATCTTTTGCTACATCAATAATTAAACTGCGATAGATTACTGGCTTCTTCCCTATATATAGCGAGATCACACATGCAGGAGTCAAACATACACAATCGAGTTGTGATCTACCTGAACTATATTCTTCACTGAGTGTAGCATAGCGCCTGTGAAAGTAGCTAGAGCTAAGAAGGATGCCTTCCGGCAAAGTGGTAGCATAGCTTCTCCTGGCGCCTGTGATGATAGCACACTAGATTCTGTTGACAGCCTTCAGCATCTTTCTTGCTACCTCAGTGACTTGTAGGACTACTTCATCTAAAAAAGATACTTCTGTAGGCCTGAAAATAATATGTGGATACATGGGTGTCACTAAACTAATGCAAAATAATATGGCCTACCTCCACAACAGAAAAAACACATGATTTGTAGTTCACATGAAACTTGGTTGAACATCAGGACGAGTAGGAAAGACAAGGAAGCGAGTTAAGTAGCAAGAAGCAAAAACATCACACAGAAGCAGACGATAAGCATTAACCGTATTTTAGCAATGACATTTTTTTTATAAAACTAGGTCAAGCTTTAGAATTTGCAGGATATTTCTGAACTTGAAATTATCATGACAAAATGGAACTACATATGACTTGTAGGACGACTTCATCTAAAAAGAGACTTCTGTAGGCCTAATAATATGTGGATACATATGCTTGTCACTAAACTAGTGCAGAATTATATGGCCTCTCTCCACAACAGAAAAAACACATGATTTGTAGTTCACAACTTAACATGAAACTAAGTTGAACATCAGCGATAACTATGTTAAACGAGGAAGAGAGTTAAGTAGCAAGAAGCAAAAACACCGCACGGACGATAAGTAATAACCGTCTTTTAGCAATGACATTTGTTGTTGTAAAAACTAGGTCAAGCTTTATAATTTACATGATATTTCTAAACTTGAACTTAGCACGACAAAAAATGGAACTTCAAGACCGTTACAGCTATTCAGACGTAGAAACAAACCAGGACCCATATCTAATGTTCAAATGCACGGTAGTGACAACAAACAAGCATTTATACATCCTTGACCATGCAATCAAATAGTCTTACCCTATATATACATTACACAAACAATTATAGGCCAAACACTAATTACTAGCTTCATCAAACGACATGAGAGTCTGGACTACAGATTCCATGCTGGCCTCTTGTTTCTATCTTCCTGCAAGCAAGAAACAGCCAACTTGATCACTGCTCTTGCTTGCAGATATTTGAATTGTCCTCTTAATTCGTGGTCAAGAAGTTCATCAACCCATGATTCGTCATGCCCCTCCAGTTTATCAGCAAGCACCCTGACAAGCTTCGGGAGCATGCTATGCACCTCTGCATCTGAACCTACAGCCAGCTCCGAAACTCTTGCCCCAGATAAAAGCTCAAGCAGCACAACTCCATAACTGTACACGTCGGCTTTCGCCGTGATTGGAAGGCCAGAAACCCACTCGGGAGCTATGTAACCTACGGTTCCTCGCACCTGCGACATGTTCTGACTGGCCCCAGCTCTGCTTAGCAACTTCGCCAACCCAAAGTCGGTGATCTTAGGCTCAAAATCTGTGTCCAACAATATGTTCTCAGGTTTCATATCACAATGGATTACCCATTCTAGGCACTCATGGTGAAGATAGGCTAATCCCTTGGCGACACCTAATGCGATGTTAAACCTTTGCTTCCAGTCCAGCACAATGTTTCCATCTTTGAACAAAATGTTTGCCAGGGATCCGTTCTCCACGTACTCACATACCAACAGCCTGTGTGACCCTTCTGAGCAAAACCCCCATATTCTCGCCAGATTCATGTGGTTAATCCTCCCAATGATACTCAGCTCAGCTTGAAACTCTTCCTTGCCTCGACTTATATTTCTGAGCATCTTCACAGCCACTGGCCTTTCATCTTCTAGAACACCTTTATACACAGCACCTGATCTTCCCCTTCCTAGCTCAACTCCGAACTCTCTTGTCGCCTTTTTAAGCTCACTGTAACTGTATCTTCGAAAGTGGCTTGTCATCACCTTGTAACCTTCCTCGGCTGCCCACATTTCTGTCGGTCTCAGGTCTCTTTTGAAGACAAAGAACCATGCAAATGTTATGAAGGAAACCTCAACAACAAAAAATGCAACGATGAAACTGACGAAGTAGATCCACTTTGATTCTTCATCACCACTTTCTTGCACATCTGGAAATGGATGTCTGACTCCTCGGTTCATCTGGTCACAGTGCAGCTAGGCGGCGTAGGATCCAACACATTGGACTGAGGAATAGGTGTATGTGAAACATTCAGCCTGGCAGGAAGCTTGAAATAGATTGTCCGCACGCCGGA
Source organism: Poa pratensis (assembly GCA_947311845.1). Classification (NCBI taxonomy): domain Eukaryota; kingdom Viridiplantae; phylum Streptophyta; class Magnoliopsida; order Poales; family Poaceae; genus Poa; species Poa pratensis. The sequence continues at coordinate 37,109,049 of CAMZMU010000097.1, read as the reverse complement.
TATGGCGCAGCTCTTTCCGTTGAAGAGAAGAGCTTTTGGGTAGCATAACCCATAACCTTGCTGGTACTGAAAGCCCTTGCAGGTACAGTCCTTCATGCAACTGTTCCTACAAGCCTCAAAGGATACTCCCAGAAGACGATTCTGATCAGATCCCCAGAAATCTGTATGCGGGAGCTTCACAAACTTCACAGGTTCCTCACCATGACACGATATCTTGAAACTAGCCGTGCAACCTTGGGTCCAATTCCCCGGGTTGGTCATCACATAACCCGGTGGGCATGAACACGTAGGTTTAGGCGAGTAATGGCAGATTCCATTCTGACCGCATAAACCATGGATAGTGCAAGGTTGGGAGATTGCTACCATTGAAACCGACCACACCCCATCCGAGTCATTCAGGCTGTACGTCCGGAGATTACCATCAGGGTCAAGAGTGAGCCATCTCTTAGTCCCCGGCGCCGCTGCATCAGAGGCCTTAAGCAGTATTCCATCAGCAAAATCACTAGATGCAAAGACCCCATTGTTATCTAGACTCCCCTCTCTAGTACTGTTATGCCGGCTTCTGTTACTGTCGTACACGTTGTTATCAGGGTTTGGCCAGTATATGTCCGAGACATCAGGAACATCATATATGAGTGACAGCACCGACATATCATTATAACGGAAGATGTAGTTACCAGGAGAACGTGATTGGGTCGTGGGGACCAACTGTGTCGCAGCGGTGATGAGCTGGGTTGGCAGCAAGGTGTTCGTCGGTGAATCGAAACTTTGCCATACTATGCTGCCGCTTGTGTTCTTGATGACGAGATTCCCGTTGTCCAGCAGCTGAGCATGCTGAACATCTTCGAGGTAACCAGCTTGCCAGACAGTGGTGCCGTCGTAATCTGTGAGGACCATGTTGCCGTCCTTGCGCAAGGTCAGGGTCGACCTCCTAGAGTGGACAGGGCGGTCGCGGTTCGCGCTCCAGACAGCGGTCTTGTCGGCAGCCTTGGAGTACCATATTGAGAACGTGAAGGCGTCGGTGTAGACGTTGTAGAAGCCAGAGGAGAAGGTGCCATCCGGCGACTGCAGGATGTCACTTTGGTAGGCCTCAACGGCGAGGGCGGATCCCCGTTGCAGAGTTTGCCGGCTTGCAACGCTCGTGACTAGCGCGAGAAAGGAGAGGAGGGATACGGTGGCAAGCTGTGCTGGAAGAGCGGAACCATGGTTTGCAGAGATGGCAGCCCCAGATGATGGCTGAAACATGCACCACACAATCTATTTCTGGTGCTTCTCTGTCTCAATCCTGAAATGATAGAATCATTCCAAGTCGAAAATGGAATGCTACGGGGTTTCAACTTCTGAGGTCTAAAAACTTCAGGGATGATTGTAATTCGTCTAGTGCTACACTCTTTTTATTTCTTCAGTTGGATTGTGGCTGTGTGCATTCTTATGCAGAGGCCGGGTATAATGTTTAAACTTTTTACGTAATAAAACCCTTTATCTAAAAAATCATACCACGCGTTGCCTCACGGGCAGTCAAAGTCAGCCCTTTTGCACCCACTTGAGCTCCAAAAAGTCATGGTAGAGGGTGACACAATTTGACCACACCAAAACTACCAATATAGGTGTGGTCTCTGTTATCCATAACAGCTAAGCTGATTGATGCTTTAAACTTGTCTGCATTTGAACATTCAAAGGAATTGACTATGCATCAGGTCAGAATGGTCACTTTCAGGGAACTGATGCCAGCGCTCAAACCCACGGAATATACATGCAGCTTCGAGAAATAGAGGCAGTTCCACGTTGGGGTCCAATATGCCCAACAAGGTGCTGGATTTAGTTTATCAATAAAAAAACCTTTCTGCAGCTAAACTAATATAATAAGTTTCTGGTATATATATTGTAAGATGCTTGCCAACAAATTGTATGAAGAACAATAATGGATTCCTGACCCTCACGGGGTTGATCAATTCAATTCAACTATGTGCAAGCAAGAATTCAGTAGTTCATTTTACTTTTAATGTCTACCCACCAACTAGTATATCTAACATGTTTGGGAGTTGGTTGAATGAGATTGATAAAGTTATCAAAGCTCGTATTCGGATTGGTGTTGCGGCCATTTTATGGGCTATTTGGAACTATCGAAATGACATTGTTTTTAACAAAACAACTGCTATTCATTACTTGCAGGTTATTCACAAGGCGTGCTACTGGATCCATTCGTGGTCGTTCCTGCTGCTGTGGATCAGCGTGGACTTATGGACGCTGGATGCACCCGTATGATGACGGTCGTGCGGGCTATCTTCTGCCGGGGTGGGTGGATGCATCCTAGAAGACTTGATGCCTAGTGAACTTCTTTTTGAGTGACTGATTTTTGTAGCCACCTTGAATGATCCATGATTTGTAAACCTCTGATAACATTGGATTTTAATAATTGCGGAGGGCTGTGTGCATCTCTTTGATGCAGAGGCCGGGGATCCGCACCCCCTTATCTAAAAAAGCAAGAAGGTTGATCACGTTGGTTATGTCATGCTCTACTATCAAATTCATTGCATAGCTCTCCTCCATTCGGATGATGAAGCATATAGGGTCCATTAGCCTATTTGAAACAATTTCATGACGAGAGACGCTCCAAGATGAATGTAGGAAAGATGAATGCAGGAAAGAAACTGTAACCTTCGTAGTCAATTCATCGAGCAGGAGGCGCGCACGAGGACAACCGAAGTGGGCTCCATCCACCTCCTTGTCGCGTCCTCACATCAGAGAGACGGAGGAAGACAGCGGCCGGAGCTCAGTCGTAGGAGGGAATAAGGGGGAGCGCGACGTGACGGCCGGCGGCGTCCGCTGGTCTCGCATACGCCATCCGCCAAAATTAGCGTAAATGGCTTATGTGACTTACCACATAATTAAGTGGCGTATGTGGCACACCCACGAAAGCCTACGAAAACCATGAAGTCCCGCATACGCTACCGACAAGTCTTTTTCATCCCCAACCTGTATTAATCAAATATCAGGATTATAGTCTAATCAGCACTTTTCCACAAGGTCATCAGGACCTGAAGCTATCCAGACTGCCGTGCAGTCATTTAGCCTAGCATAATTGGCCATAAAATGACTAATAGTATTTTGGCCTCTATTAACATGAGTACTACAAGTTTGTCGATGTTTCATCAACACTTTTATCTCCTCAATTAGAAATGAGTAGACGGAGCGATCTGTTGCTTCGTTCTTCAGAAGCTTCACTATTTCCACCCAATCCACCTCAATGATCAGATTAGAATTACTCCAATGGAAAGCAAGAGAGACCCTCCATTAGTGCTCTTAACTCCGCCTCCAAAGCATCCCTACAAATAGGAAGGTGCCAACATGCTGAGAAAACAATATCTCTAAAGTGGTCACGACCAACCATACCAGCCCTGAACCACCATTTGCTGAAAAGGACCCATCTGTATTAAGCTTACACCAGCCTACCGAGGGAGGAGACCATCTAGGCTTAGGTGCAATGCTTTGCTCAGTTCTTGAATGAAACCGGCGGTCTTCCTCAACAGGATAAACTTCCCTTTCACATGATCGCTCCCGGGTGAAGTTTAATTTGTAAAAGGGACTCCATATAGCTCAACAAAAACCTTGGTGAAACTTCAATAGGTGGTGGTGGCTTAAAGTGAACTACCTCCTTCGAACATCCCAGATACGCCACAAGGTCATAAGAGTCATGGAAATGATCTTCCCTGGCATATTTCCAATAAGTGAATAGCTATTCTCTTCCAGTATCTCCACCGGAGGCAATTCCCACACTTCATACATACAATTCCACAATTGTTTCGCTAGAGGACAACGAATAAAGGGGTGAAAATTATCCTCCGGTTCAATTCCGCAAATAGACATTGCATAGTGGTTTCAAGTGTACGCTTATACTTGTTACTCCAGGTTGGCAGGAGTCAGTATACAAACACCATGCAAAGTGTTGAACTTTGGAGGGTAAATAGCCATTCTCTTCCAGTATTCCGAACTGACTCCACCGGAGGCAATTCCCACACTTCAGACATACAATTCGACAATTGTTTTGCTAGAGGACAACAAATAAAGGGGTGAAAACTATCCTCCGATTCAATTCCGCAAATAGGACACTACGCAGTGGTTTCAAGTGTACGTTTATGCTTGTTACTCCAGGTTGGCAGGGAATCATTCCCCAACCTTGGTCAGCTACCGCCGCTAAGATATTCGGCCGACGGGAGCAACGGTCGCGCGTCCCCAGCGTTCATGGGGCTGTTCACGCGCAAGATGGAGAAGTTCGTCGGAAGGAAGAAGAAGAAGCCGGACAGCGAGGAAGAGAAGAGGGCGGTTTGGGACTAGGACTACGAGAGCTTCGTGGACGTGTCATGCGAGTTCATCGCCGCCTCACCGTCCCCTTCTTCCACTGGTTCGTCGGCCCGTCAGAGGTCAGGAATCAAACCAGTCGAGTCGTAAGAATTTATCATCGTGTGATTCCAGGAATCATTTGTTCTTGATTAATCACCTCTACAAACAGGTAGCACCTTTTTCTTATTCCTAAGGTGAAAAATCCGGTCTTTTGGGGCGATAGGCTGGAAAAAATAGGCTATGACGTTTTGGCGCGATATAGCGTGTTATTTCCTAAAAAGCACCATAACGAGCAAAAGTGGTAAATTTAGCGTGAACTCTCCAAATATGCTATAGCGTGCTATTTTTTCCGTGCGCCAAATACGGAGTGTATCAGCCGCAAGCGCAGTGTTGCGGTGCCATTTAACCGTACATTGCCGCAAAAATAATTATGCGGCACTCACAAAATCCGCGTGGCAGACATGCGGCTGAAGCGACACTAGCCGCATCGCCCAGCCACCGCGCCACTTACATGCCGCGGGAGGAAGACTATTTCGAACTCCATAGGCAGAAGGGGGACGCGCGCGACGCCCGTTAGCCGTTGGTTCGAGATAAACTTTTGTCATTCTCATCTTGCAATTGTTTCAGATTTTTGGCTTGTTGTTCCCTAAGGTCACCTCGAGCGCCCAGCGCAAAACGAACACGAATGTGTCTGAAATGGTTCGTCTGGGCGGTTCGCGGACACATTTTGGGCCCGTGTCCGTTGGGTGGGGGGTGGGGTTGCCCTTGGTCCTTCCTTGGCCATTTGTGTTGGCTATTTTGGTTCAATTTTCACACAACTTTAAGAAATAAACATCAAATTAATTATAGCAAATAAATATTCCACAAATAGATAAATAACATGGTTCATAGTTTTACAAAAGTTCGCACAATGAAATAAATAACATAGTTCACATATTGAAATAAAATGGAGACAAGACCACTACTGTTTTCCAGGTAAACCCCACATATGCTCAACCAAATTATTCCGAAGTCAATCATGGGTAGGTCGATCACGCATCTCATGATGCACATGGAGATACTCCTGGAACATCGCCAACCCTGGCGTTGGCTCAATCAACTCCCCCTGAAATTCTCATCCTTGGTCGAATAGCCTTGCATCATCACGGTCATCCTCAACGATCATGTTGTGCATGATCGCACAAACTGTCATCACCTCCCACATGATCTCCTTGCTCCATGTTCTAGCAGGGTGCCGAACAATAGCAAAACGAGATTGGAGCACACCAAATGCTCGCTCCACATCCTTCCTAGCGGCTTCTTGTTGTTGAGCAAATCGTCGAGTTTTCTCTTCCTTAGGATTGCGGATTATCTTCACTAATGTTGACCATGAAGGGTAGCTGCCATCAGCTAGACAGTACCCCTTGTTGTATGCATGGACATTGACCTCAAAGTTGATCATTGGAGCATTGCCCTCCGCAAGCCTGTCAAACACTAGAGATCGTTGAAGCACGTTGATATCATTGTGAGAGCCCGCCATGTTGAAGAAAGAGTGCCAAATCCAGAGATCCTGAGATGCCACCGCATAAAGTATGATTGTGCACTCTCCTACATGTCCTTGGTATTGCCCCTGCCAAGCAAAAGGACAGTTCTTAAACTGCCACTGCATGCAATCTATGCACCCAAGCATTCCAGGAAAGCCTCTACTCTGGTTGATTGAAAACAGATGGGTACTGTCTGCAACTCCATATGCAAGCATCTGAATAGCTGCAGTGCACTTCTAGTAAGGAGAGAAGCCATACGTACAAGTTGCATCCGGTTTCGCCTCAAAGTAGTCATTATATTCCCTCACCCCTTCCAGTAGACGCATGAACAAATGCTTTGCCATCCAAAAACGGCGACGAAAAATATGCGGTGGATATGTTGGCTTGATGGGGTTGAAATAATCCTTCCAAAAATGGTAATGGACATTTTCTCTGCCAATGGCCATTCTCTGCCACGAGTCAACGCTGGCGCACGCCCAATAACCGACCCTAAATGCCGTGGGAGTGCACTCTCGTTGAAGTTGTGGATTAGAGTTGTTGCGGCCAACAAAATGTCGCTATAATTGTCGGATGACTCATTGAAATATCGATGAAATTGAAGTAGAAGAACTCATCGTCGCTATCATCTGCACAAAATCGACAATGAAAACATGCAAGAGCATTTGTACTGGCCTTTGCAACGAAGATAAAGAAAGTCCCCATACCTGGTCCGGCTAGGCAATTCGTCGAACGCCTTCGGCGCGGTGGAGTTCGTGGTCGAGTCCGAGCCAAAGGCCGAGACAATATACCTGTCCCGATGAGAAGATTGTTGTCCCACCTTCCCGCAGCGTCGGCACGGGCGGGGAAGAGGAAATCTTGCCGCTGCCGGGGCCGGAGAAAATGAGGACGACGACCGGACGAGAGCTAATACATAACCGTCCAAGCATGGGCCGGTCAATAGATCCGGGGCGCCGGCGTGGAGACTAGCTACGACCACGGTGGAGGAGAGTGGGCGGCGGCGACGAGGGACCAGGCGGTGGCACCGGCGAGGACGAAAGGGGTGGGAGGTGGGTAGATTGTGTCACGGGCGATTCGGCCCGGGACGGATATAGGAATACAAAGCGCGGACGAGGATGCTGTCCGTTGCGCCCCAAACGCGGACCAAACCCTCGCCGGTCCGTTTGCGTTGAGCCGTTGGAGCATGCCCCTGTCCGTTCGGACAGAAACGGACACGATCCGTCCGTTTGCGCTGGGCCGTTGGAGGTGCCCTAACAGTCTCCAAAAACCATGCGGGCATACACCAGTCAAATAGTAGTCATGGCAATGCTGGCCTTGGCTATTGGATCTGACCAAATATCCACTCAACCTAGAAGGGAAACTATCATCAGTGGTCTTTCCGGTCTCCCTGTATGTATTAATTGTTCAACAATGTACCATGCACCTTAATTAAGATAAATGTTATTTCTTGTTGACGTTTATAAATGACGCATGTAACGTCACTATGGAGGCAATGCCAGTCCCTCCTTGTCTTCGGAAGAGGTTATAACTATGCCACTGCCTTGGAGGGTGCCCTCAAAGTTAAGAATGTTGCCCTGATGCACAGTGAAGGCATGTTTGCTGGTGAGATGAAACATGGGCCGCTAGCACTAGTGGATGAAAACCTTCCGATCATCGTCATTGCAACACAGGATGCATGCTTCACATATGTGCTTTGAACCGAGCTTGGCCAATTTTTGTTTCACACAGAAAATGCGTAAACAATTCTCCTCTTGCAGCAAGCAACAGTCGGTGATCCAACAGCTCATTTCTCGTAAGGGGATCTGATTATCATGTGTTCAAAGGGAGATGCATCTGCTGTCAGCCCAGTGGATCTTGCAGAGTGATCGAAGTTTCAATTGTCTCCGACCAGTGATTAATATTATGCCATTACAGGTTCGTCCAAACTCTATTATCCTGTTTCTTTTCTCGACTCCAAAACCTCCTTTTGCACCATCACATTTTTATTGCAAATTTTTGTCACCGAGGAATGTTTTGTTACTTCTGCTTCAGTTGCTTGCGTACTATCTTACTGTTCTTCATGGATTCGATGTGGACCAACCAAGGAACTTGGCGAAGAGCGTGACTACACAGTAAGTAGAGGAGAAATGTGTGCATGAGAGTCAGAAGTATTCAGACATTCTTCTCGGAGTGAAGAACAGAAACATACAGATGTTTGTATCAGGGTTCTGTTAGAGAGGGCAGGTTGGCTAGCTGTTTCCTGGATATTGTTTCATATAGCCATCAGTGAGTTCTGCGATAGTGTAATTATTTCAGATGTTTGACGAGTTAGCGTCGCAGTCTGTTGATGTATGAATGTTACTGTAAAAGGAAAGCATGGCACCTTTCATGTGCTTGTACTTGCTTGACGTGGCCGATGATGTGGCTCACTGAAATTCTGTAACAATCTTCACCGGAATTTACTACCATGGGACCGAGAAGACTCTCATTTCAGTTCAACACAGAGAAGTTGAACAAGGAGTCAAGGACTAAATGAAATTAATACGAAGTATCTCATATATGTGCCACTGGAACTGAAAGTACAAAACCCAATCCTCATTGATGATTACATTAGCCAATCAGTCATTTGAAGGTTCCCAGTTTGGATTTCATATAGTATTTAATTGAAGATCTTTGCTACATCAATAATTAAACTGCCATGGATCACAGGCTTCTTCCTTGTATACACGCAGGAGCCAAACATACACAATCGAGTTGTGATCTACCTGAACTCTGTTCTTCACCAATGGTGTAGGTATCTAGAGCTAAGAAGGATGCTTTCCGGCAAAGTGTAGCATGGCTTCTCCTGGCGCCTTTTATGATAGCACACCAGATTCTGTTGTCAGCCTTCAGCATCTTTCTTGTTACCTCAATGACTTGTAGGACTACTTCATCTAAACAAGAGACTTCTGTGGGCCTGAAAATAATATGTGGATACATGGGTGCCACTAAACTAATGCAAAATTGTATGGCCTCCCTCCACAACAGAAAAAACACATGATTTGTAGTTCACATTACACTAAGTTGAACATCAGCGATAGCTAGGAAAGATGAGGAAGAGAGTGTTAAGTAGCAAGACGCAAAAACATCACACGACGATAAGCATTAACCATATTTTAGCAATGACATTTCAGTTTGTAAAACTAGGTCAAGCTTTAGAATTTACAGGTATTTCTGAACTTGAAATTAGCATGAGAAAGGAACTTCAACACCCTGACAGATATTCAGACTAAGAAACAAACCAAGACCCATATCTAATGCTCAAATGCACGGTAGTGACAACTCACAAGCATTTATACATCCTTGACCATGCAATCGAATAATCTTACCCTATTTATACATTCCATAAACAAATTTTTTTTTGAACCATGCAATAGCATTGCATGTATTATATTAGAAGAGGGAAAACCACCATAGTGGCAAGAGTCTTACAGAACGACCTGGTACAGAAGGAAAAGGAAAGAGAAACGAAAGAGTGACCAACTACCAAAACTGCTAGAACAACTAGGACCAACTGAAAAGCAGAAACGCAGAAGCTGCAGGTGTTAAACCGCAGTGAGAGCGAAACTACCGGCGCTCACGACCGACCATTGTTTTGCTTCTTCCTTGATCAGATTGATCAAAAATTATAGTCTAACCACTAATTACTAGCTTCATCGATCGACATGAGAGTTGGACTACAGATTCCATGGCTGGTCTCTTGTTCCTATCTTCCTGCAAGCAAGAAACAGCCAACTTGATCACAGCTCTAGCTTGCAGATAGCTGAATTGTCCACTCAATTCGCAGTCAACAAGTTCATCAACCCATGACTCTTCATCCCCCTCCAGTTTATCAGCAAGCACCCTGACAAGCTTCCGGAGCATGCTATGCACCTCTGCATCTGAACCTACAGCCAACTCTGAAAATCTTGCCCCAGATAAGAGCTCAAGCAGCACAACTCCATAACTGTACACATCGACTTTTGCCGTGATTGGATGGCCGGAAACCCACTCGGGAGCTATGTAACCTACGGTTCCTCGCACCTGTGACATGTTCTGACTGGCCCCAGCTCTGTTTAGCAACTTCGCCAACCCAAAGTCGGTGATCTTAGGCTCGAAATTTGTGTCCAACAATATGTTCTCAGGTTTCACATCACAATGGATGACCCATTCTAGGCACTCATGGTGAAGATAGGCCAATCCCTTGGCCACACCTAATGCGATGTTAAACCTTTGCTTCCAATCCAGCACAATGTTTCTATCTTTGAACAAAATGTTTGCCAGGGATCCGTTCTCCACGTACTCACATACCAACAGCCTGTGTGACCCTTCTGAGCAAAACCCCCATATTCTCGCCAGATTCATGTGGTTAATCCTCCCAATGATACTCAGCTCAGCTTGAAACTCTTCCTTTCCACGACTTATATTTCTGAGCTTCTTCACTGCCACTGCCCGTTCATCTTCTAGAACACCTTTATACACAGAGCCCGATCTTCCCTTTCCTAGCTCAACTCCGAATTCTCTTGTCGCCTTTTTAAGCTCACTGTAACTGTATCTTCGAAAGTGGCTTGTCATCACCTTGTAACCTTCCTCAGCTGCCCACATTTCTGTCGGCCTCAGATCTCTTTTGAAGACAAAGAACCATGCAAATGTTATGAAGGACACCTCAACGATAAAAATTGCAACTATGAAACTGAAGAAGTAGATCCACTTTGATTCTTCATCACCAGTTTCTTGCAGATCTGGAAATGGATGTCTGACTCCTCGGCTCATCTGGTCACAGTACAGACTAGGCGGCGCAGGATCCAACACATTGGACTGAGGAATAGCTGTACCTGAAACATTCAGCCCGGCAGGAAGCTTGAGATAGATTGTCCGCACGCTGGATGTCGCACAGCTCTTTCCGTTGAAAAGAAGAGCTTTTGGGTAGCATGACCCTGCACCTTGCTGATACTGGAAGCCTTTGCAGGTACAGTCATTCCTGCAACTGTTCATACAGGTCTCTAAGGAGACCCCCAGAAGACGATTCTGATCAGATCCCCAGAAATCTGTATGCGGGAGCTTCACAAACTTCACAGGTTCCTGATCATGACATGGTATCTTGAAACTAGCTGTGCAACCTTGGGTCCAGTTACCCGGGTTGATCATCACATAACCCGGTGGGCACGAACAAGTAGGTTTAGGCGAGTAATGGCAGATTCCATTCTGACCGCATAAACCATGGATGGTGCAAGGTTGGGAGATTGCTACCATTGAAACCGACCACACCCCATCCGAGTCATTCAGGCTGTACGTCCGGAGATTACCATCAGGATCAAGAGTGAGCCTTCTCTTAGTCCCCGGCGCCGCTGCATCTGAGGCCTTAAGCAGTATTCCATTAGCAAAATCACTAGATGAAAAGACCCCATTGTTGTCTAAACTCCCCAATCTAGTGCTGTTATACCGGCTTCTGTTATTGTCGTACACGCTATTATCAGGGTTCGGCCAGTATATATCCGAGACATCAGGAACATCATATATGAGTGACAGCACTGATATATCATTGAAACGGAAGATATAGTTACCAGGAGAACGCGATTGTGTCGTGGGGACCAACTGTGTCGCAGCGGTGATGAGCTGGGTTGGCAGCAAGGTGTCCGTCGGTGAATCGAAACTTTGCCATACTATGTTACCGCTTGTGTTCTTGATGACGAGATTCCCATTGTCCTGCAGCTGAGCATGCTGAACATCTCCGAGGTAACCAGCTTGCCACACGGCGGTGCCATCGTAATCTGTGAGGACCATGTTGCCGTCCTTGCGCAAGGTCAGGGCCGACCTCCTGCAGTGGACGGGGCGGTCGCGGTTGGCGCTCCAGACGACGGTCCTGTTGGCAGCCTTGGAGTACCATATTGAGAAGGTGGAGGCGTTGGCGTAGATGCCGTAGAAGCCAGAGGAGAAGGTGCCGTCCGGTGACTGCAGGATGTCACTCTGGTAGTCCTCGACGGCGAGGGAGGATCCCTTTTGCAGAATTTCCCGGCTTGCAACACTCGAGACTAGCACGAGAAAGGAGAGGATGGATACGGTGGCAACAAGGTGTGTTGGAAGAGCTGGAACCATGGTTGCAGAGATGGCAGCACCGGATGATGGCTGAAACATGCACTACTCATCTATTTCTGGTGCTTCTGTGTCTCAATCCTGAAATGATAGAATCATTCCAAGTCGAAAATGGAATGCTACGGGGTTTTCAACGTCTAAGATCTATAAACTCCAGCCCTGTATGTAATCATGCCAGCGCATTGCCTTGCCTCACAGGCAGTCAAAGTCAGCCCTTTTGTGCCTACCTGATCTCCAAAAAGTCATGGTAGAGGGTGACACATTTTGACCACATTAAAAATACCAATATAGGTAGGGTCTCTGTTATCCATAACAGCTAAGCTGATTGATGCTTCGAACTTTTCTTCATTTGAACATTCAAAGGAATTGACCATGCATCAGGTCAGGATGGTCACTTTCAGTGAACTGATGCCAACGCTCTAACCCACGGAATACATATGCAGCTTCCAGAAATAGAGGCAGTTACCAATTCTATGTTGGGGTCCAATATGACCAACAAGGTGCTGAATTGGTTTATGAATACAAAAACCTTTGTGCAGCTAAACTAATACAATGAGTTTCTGGTATATATATATTGTTAAGATGCTTGCCAACAAACTGGATGAAGAACAATAATGGATTGCTGACTTCACGGGGTTGATCAATTCAACTGCGTGTAAGCAAGCAAGAAGGTTGATGAGATCACGTTGGTCATGTCATCATGCTCAACTATCAAATTCATTGCACAGCTCTTCTCCATTCAAATGATGAATCATACAGGGTCCACTAGCCTATTTGAAACAATTTCATGAGAGAAGCTCCAAGAAGAACGTAGGAAAGAAACTGTGACCTTCGTAGTCAATTCAGCGAGCAGAACGCGTGCATGACGACCGAAGCGGGCTGGCTCCATCCACCTCCTTGTCGCGTCCTCACTTCAGAGACAGCGGCCGGGGCTCAGTGGTAGGGGGAAGTCTTGTAGTATCTGGTAAGGGCGAGCGCGAGGTGACGGTGGTCGGCCGGCCGGCGGGAGGGAAGGGGCTGTTCGAACTCCATTGGCAGGAGGGGAACGCGCGCGACGCCTGTCAGCCGTTGGATCGAGATAAAATCCGTATCCACACCGTCCGTCCGTCTTACGCGGTGGCCGCGAGGGTTTATCAATTTTCAGTCAAGCAGCTCTCCTTCCCTCCTCCTTCCCGGCCGTCGCAACGACCGCCGCCCTCCGCCGCCTTATTCGCCGCCTCCTTCTGCTGTCGGCTTAATAGTTGAACTTTGGACCCCATTTCGGATTGGGAAGCCGACGAGCCCCCAAGACCCCAACCCTAGGCACGGGAGCCAGCCGCCCTCTCGCCGACCGCGACGATGCCGAGCTTCCCTCCGCCGGGCGGCGTCACCGTCTGCGAGATCAACCGTGACCTCGGTATGTACCCGCAACCGATTTCCCTTGCTCTTGCCGCTGGCTCGCCATCGCCCCCCACTAACGGGTTGCGCATTTGGCACTTTCCTCGCAGTTGTGGCGGACTCCCTGTCGGAGGAGCGCGCCAAGGAGGCCTACGGGGATGTCCTCGTCAGTTCATCTTCACCTCGACTCGTAGATTTCATCTTTTGCTGTGGATTCAGAGTTTTAGCGCTCTAATTTGCTTGTGGTGTATTCATCCACGCACAATGTGGATATTTCAGGGGATGGTGTTCAGCCCGATTCCTTTCCAGCCGGACGATCTCCTGACGAAGCATGAGGCTCCTGCTCCAGAGGATGCCGAGCCCACCGAGAGCGTCCCCAGAAAAAGTTTGGTGTCCACCATAGCCGAGTCCTTCAAGCAGATGCTCTTCCCTTCTTGCGATGTGAGTTGACTGAATTTCGTGCATTCCGTTGTGTTTTAATACCGTTTCTCTGTACTGTGTCCTGTCCAAAGAAAAAACCTGCATCATTTTCTACTCTGATCGTGATTCATATGGTCAAATGATTGTGCCAATATACCATATCTTCATAGGGTGTTATCTCTAGAAGGAACCATGTGTCTGTATGAGAATAGTTGTTGGCGTGGGATCTTCTGTCAATGCATATAGCTACTCAGAAATGCATAGGTATCTAACTAACTTAGTTGCATGCAAGTAGCTCCCTTGCCTGTGTGTCAGTACTGAGCTTTGCATAATTTGGTCTAGAAGTTCCAAAAGCTTTTTGATGTGTTTGGTATTGCGATGGATTATGATAATCCCGCCTACGGAACTAGCTTTTGCTTATTTAGTGTTTGTTCGACCCCCTTTTGCCTATTTTAGTGGCTTTTTTTCCGCAGCAGATTATCGATAACCACGGTACAGTTCAGCAACCGCAAACTGGGCCATATTATGCACAAGTTCAATTCAGCTTGAAAGATTTTCTAACATGCTTGCTCCATTCTTTGCTTTATTTAGTTATTAGCTCCATAAAATTGGACCCTCAAGCTCATATTTTTTAATGCATTCTTAATTTTCTTTGTAATTTTGTTGAATAGTTTCCTTATTATGGTTGTTAAATAAATGACAACCATACTGACAAGGACATCCTGGTCTACCAGCCAAAACTGCTAGAAGAATTTGATACCCAGAAAGTAAGCTGGAATCAACACAAGCACTGTTTAGCTTTTGTATCTGGGAAGGACCATGTTACAGTCCATGACTTTGAGGATTCAGGTGAGATCTGCCTACTTTCTTGTATCAACAGATGGATATCATTCCTTGTGTTTGTGGCACATAACTTCACAAACGAATATGTTTACTGATTTCTTAAACAGATTGTACAGAATCGTGCATTCTGACGAGTGAACATCAGAAGGAAGTTAAAGCTATTGAATGGAGGCCAAATAGTGGGAAGATGATTGCAGTTGGCTGCAAGTATGTAGTAGTATACATTAGTATCACCTGATAACGGAACAGTATTAGAATTCCTCCACACTTTTGGTCATTTCATAATAATTGGTGGAGCAATAATACTTATTGACAATTTTCTTTGCAGGGGAGGTATATGCCTCTGGTCAGCATCATATCCTGGCAATGTTCCATCCGTGAAATCTGGTGTCACCTCTTCTTCCTTTGGTGCCTTCCCAAGAGGTTCTAGTGGTCAGTGGATTCTAGTGGATGTTCTCCGTGGTTCTTCTACTGAGCTAGTTAGTGCACTTTGTTGGAAGCCTGATGGAAGATATCCTTTACTTGTTATTACTTATTAGAGTGGTATCTATTGAAGTTTCTGTTGGTTTTATTTCGCTTATTTGAAAACTAAGAGAAGTTCAAAAGACCTGCATTTAGCATGTCAAATTCCATTTTCCCAGATTCGGCAGCACAGTCAAATATTTAAAATTTAGATTAATAATTACGATGCACTCTACAAACGAAAAGATTCACAAACTATTGATGGCTTTAGAAATTTTTCCTTGACATATCACCACATACTTGGCCTCAGCCTCTTGTAATGGTCAGTCGTTCACAATTTGGGATGTTTCTCAAGGTATATGTGTTTCTCTAAATTCACACGTCCAATCCTCTCGTATACAGATCTGTATATTAATGTGTGTACATATTTGTTTTTCTGCAGGGTTGGGAACACCTATACAGCGTGGATTAAGTAGTATATCACTGGTGCGGTGGTCACTTAGTGGAGATTACTTTTTAACTGCTAAATTGTATGGTTAAATTTTATTCTTATCTTTTGCTACTAATTAGTTTTATGAATTAAATAATTCAATCTTTTTTTGCAGCGATGGAACTTTTCATTTATGGGAAACTAACACATGGACGTCAGAACCTTGGTGTTCATCCAACGGATATGTAACTGTACGTAATTTCTTCATTTCCAATTGACCACGGTTTAAACGCTCGATAGTGAACATTATTGTCTCCCATGTAGTATAGAACTATATATTGCTATCATAGTATGTAAATGTATGCAGATATCCTCTAAGTTCTGAAATCATTGGCAACTTATTGCTTGCTGTATGTGTTTATGCTTATAAGACTGAAATTTATATGGGATCTGTTGCAAATGGATATTTATGTGTATAGTTTTATTCCCGAGTCCATAATGGTGTAGTGAATTTATCTTGAAAGTGAATGTGTTTAGCATGGTTGTGAAAAGTGAACTCATTCCTGAGTCCATAATGTTGTAGAATTTTTTTATCTTGAAAGCTAATATGTTTAGCATGATTGTGAAAAAAGAACTATTTGTTTTCTAGTATTGTATGTATGATAACTTTGCACCATTATTTCTGGATTTTTTATATGTTATTAATGTGTTGCAGGTCGCTGAAAGTAGTTTAATCCTTTTAGAGAGCACAAATGCTTATTTTCTGTTTGTTCAGATTTAATATTGTACTCCCTCCGATCCCATTTAATTGTCGGAAGCTCTTAACAAACTTGTACAGGCTTAGGTCATATTTCACGTCGATTATTTAGGATCAGAGGGAGTACAATATTTGCTTTGCATAAGCTTAATTTGATCTGAGTCCGTCTAGGCTATGCCAGCATAGTCACTTACAGCCAATATATCTGGTTTCACGTACAGCCCATCGAAACAGTACAGTGTATTACATGGTGCTACAATTTTCTTGGAGTCGTGATCTTTATTGACTCTTGTTTGCTTCATGTCAGGGAGCAAACTGGGACCCAGACGGTCGTGTTGCATTGTTATCCTTTTCTAACTCGACCACACTAGGTTCAGTTCACTTCTCATCGAAGCCACCATCTTTAGGTATACAGACATCATTGCATTCTCTTAGTTCGAGTTATGTTATTCTGTTAATTTCCTGAATCCTGATCAGTTATGCTGTGTTTCTTTAACTTCAGATGCCCATCTCCTACCAGTGGAACTTCCAGAAATTTCTTCTCTGATTGTTAGGTAACAAAAGAGGCACTACCATTCTACACTCTTAACTTCATGTGAACCTCATGCGACTTATTTTACTGTTGTCTTGAATGCCAATTTTAACTGGTGATATTTCAACTAACCTCATTTGTGGTTGTGTTGGTTTTATTTCTGAAGTTACAAGTTTTATCAATTCAGTTAGCTTTCATCTTATCTAGCTTTGACGCCATTCGTGAAATGTAGTATATGCTCATTAGAACTCCTTTCTCCAACAAAGATAAACATATCTACTGTTTTTCTCTCCAGATCCACTTCATAAAGAAATCTGACATTTGGACCACGTATTCCATTTAGTAATTAGTATACATCTTAATATTTGAACACTCCAACTGTTGTAACCCAAAAGTACTGCCTGGGTTCTGTTGGCTTCCATGCACTAATTTATGGTTTAACTGCTTCATCTAGTCGAGGCATAGAGAAATTAGCATGGGATGCTTCAGGAGAGCGTTTGGCATTGTCATTCAAAGATGGTAATGAAACGTATCATGGACTTCTTGCTGTCTATGACGTGAGAAGATCTCCGCTTGTGTCAGTTTCACTGGTGTAAGTTCACAATCTTCTGATTTACACCCATTATCTTGATTATGAAGATTGTGTCCTGAATTTTAATAACATTCTGATGACTTTCCTATTTGCATGTCTAGTGGATTCATCAGAGGACCTGGAGAAGGAGTGAAGCCGCTTGCATTCGCCTTCCACTACAAATTCAAGCAAGGACCGTTGCTTTCCGTGGTAAGATAGAGGTGCCTGAAGTTTTGCAACAATGATAAGAAGATAGTTTTTCTCACATATTGTTTACAATTGACAATGCAGTGCTGGAGCAGTGGCTGGTGTTGCACATACCCCCTGATACTTCGCGCACATTAACTCTCTTGGGGTTGGGCATCGTGACGTTTTGTCCTCTAAGAATTAATTCTGATTTCCCCCTGCAATTTACAGATGACAGACTTCTAGTACTTTCCTTTTGCATAGCACTCTCTTTGTTTTTTGTGTTCCTTTGCAATGGGAATGCGTTGTCTCTCTTATCTGTTTTTATATTTACTGTTAATGGCCTGTTTTGATTCAAAGAAATTTTGCAGAACTCCACTCCTTAGAAATATTCTTCTGTGTCTACATGGCTTGGTTGATTCGCAAATCATATGAATGTTCCCTCAGATTCATTTGAAAGTTTCGTTGGACAAAGATTCATCCACTCCAAACTGTTTGAAGAACATCGTATGATTTTTTATTAAGGCAAAAACTTTGGCGGTTCCATTAATAAATTAAGAAGAGAATTGTCCAGCTAATTAACAAAAATTGGTACAAACCCGAGAGGTGCCGGGCGCTAGACCCATCCGGCGTGCTGGATCATCCGGTGGTTCGGTGCCGGATGGCCTGGCGCTGTAGATGTGCGCGAGGGGGTCCGCCACCCGAGAGGAGCCAGAGGGGCGTTGGATGCATCCGGTATGCCAGATCATCTGGCCCGGGAGACGCCGGATGGTCCGGTGCCTAAAGCTGGCTCTCCACTTCTTCTTCCCCATCCGATTCTTGTCCATCTTCACCGTCTTCGGCCATCTCTTGGGGGTCCTTGTAAGCTTTATCCCTGAGTATATATAGCACACTAGCTTGAGGAGCAAACCATCCATGGAATCATCTAAATCACAAAAGAGGTAGGAGCATGTTCACCTTATCTTGCAAAGCCTTGACTCTGGATCTTGTCATTAGACCCTTGAGAGTGTCATGCTTGGTCATGTTGCTAGGTTGGGCTACATCAGAAAGGCAGTCCCAAGTAGGAGAAAGGTAGGGAACCAATGGAGCAGCCAACTAGGTCTGCTAGAGCTTGGATATTTTCCTGAGGGACATTAACAGGCACTAGTACTGATTTTGCATAGTTCACTTTTAGTCCAGTGTAGCCGGCATATTGAACTTTTGATTTGCACCAGCTTGATGATTTTATTTGCAGTTTTGCACTACTGGATGGTGATACAGTCTGAGCTGATAAGCTTCATGTGTCGCCTCTTAAACATTGTCATGTAGCTCTGAATATTTACTTTGTGTTCAAAATTCAATATTTGTAACGTTTTATCTAACGACAATGTTAGCTCACAGGTGATTCCCCTTGTGTGTTCTGTCGTCGAGAAATTCAAAAACACAACCTGAATTCTTTTTACGCTTACCTCTTTATTGTGCATTAATATTACTCATCAGTTTTTTGAGGTAAACTTACAAGTGAATGGTCGCTGTATATCGAATTCAGTAGCTTTTTTTATTCAACATTTGGGCTTTACAAATTTTCAATCCTAGATCACTGGCATCAAGCAAGAAGTGCACGTGTCCATTCTCAACCTGAAAGTTTGTTGATCAATAGTATATCTTAAATCAGCACACGTCGGTACTTTGAAAATTTAGCTACAAACTCCGCAGCAACGCGCGGGGTGTCACCTAGTTACTAGAGTGGAGTGAAGACGGTCACGGCACGCTCACAAGAGAGAGCGCGTGAACAGGCAGCAGCCTGACAGCTGAGTCCATGCGTCCCATTCTGCATTGCGCTCTAGCCCCCGCGTCGATCGCTAGTTGCCTGGTTGGATTTTCTTATACAAGGAACAAAGCTGAAATTTCTCCAGTTGAAAGTTCTAATTCTTCAAAGCCTTTACTATCAAAATTTGTAACAGTGGCATTTGGATTTGAAGGGTACGAGACATATCTGATGAGGAACTTTGGTGTGAATTAGAGCGGGTCTCGGTGAACCCTTGGCATGCATGCTGTCTAGTTCCAATCTTGATAGTTCTCTGAATATTCTTACAAATGACATGACTGTTCAACACACGATTAATATTTCATTAAGACACGATTAATGTTTCTAACGAGTGATAACACAAGACAGTCATAGCATTCATCATTCTAGTACTAGTGATCTAGAGCAAGATCAATTGCTGTGAAGGAGTAAGGAGCCAGGGAGGTGTGCATCTCCTTCGCAGCATTGGGCAGCTTGCTTCTAACCGGCACGACCTGCTCACCATTTGCAAGATTGCTACGACTCAGAATTTTGTAATTGAAAAGTCTGCCTTCATGTAAAAGATTTTGCAATCAAATCAGCTATCGTCTTACCTTGTTTGGATGACTGAAAGAGTTTGCATCCAGGAAATTGCTAGATGTCAGAGTAGTGACAAGTGATCTGGCCCTGTTGACACCAACTTCAAGTCCAGATAATAGTGTGAGGTTCACAGATTTCGAGCCAAAGTTCACAATCTGCCAAAAGAAGTCAGCAAATTAGTACGGAGTAATAAGATCTGAACATATTGTTATTCCAACAGTAGACAAACCACGTGAGTTTACCTTCACTCTAAGGAATTTGTTCTTCCTGCCATGCCAGGTGATTGCAGATGCTGCCAGATGTTCTGAGTAGCTGGAGCTGATTGTGATTGGATGAATCACTGAACCGCTGGATTCACGGAAGAATGTCTGCATCCAGTAACTGGGAGTTCCATACTGTTGCCAGGAATTGAAGACGATCGCATCTGGCATCCAGCTGCAATTAAATTTACACATTGTCACTTCAATTGTCAGCAACAAAAATGCTAGGATGAACAGGGCAAGAAGCTTGGATACTAACTTGCGATCGTTGTCGTTTACAAAAAATGGTGCATAGCTTGCCATCTGAACGAGATCGCTGCAAACAACCAGAGAACCATTTCAGTAAGGCATTCTTGCCGCTCGATGCACATATTACAAGATTACTCAGTTTCATCTCCTTGTAATTTTCTTTTATTGAAGTACAGGCAGGATTTATATTTAGCGAGTAAAGGATAAGTCTGAAGATACAGACCAAAAAACAGGAAGGGGAAATAAAATGCAGCTACACTCTTACCAGATAAAGCGACAACATTGTTATTGCTACAGTAATGCAATCAGGTGGCTACTACAAAAAAACTACATAATGAACAGTCTCTCCAGAACCTAAGAAAACGGAGGCAAAACCATCCAGAGAGAGGGAGGAAAATTACCTATTATTCTCCAAGCCAAGAAGGAAAGCAGCTTCAGCTAGGGAAGCAAGAAGGCTTCCATTACCACCATCTATTGGATCTCTAACGGCATACTCGCTGACAAAAACCTGGAACAGATCATTTCAATGTCAGTGGCTTGGTACTCAGGTACTTTCTGTGTATACAACATCTGAGGATTACAAGTAGCAACATAAATTACTTTAGAGTGAATTTTTCAAAACCACAACATTGTGAGAATTATAATAGTTGACACCATCTTTTTTTTAGCTGAAAACTGTAAGGGAGGCCCTGGCAGTAAATTTTATTGAATATATAAAATATTAACAAGAGGGCAAGGGAGGGGGATTGTTTTCCCCACATGGAAGTGGAAAGTTTTCCCGGCAACACCAATGAGAAGAACCGAGGAATTGCCATTGATAAGAATGGAGCTGATCCACCCAAAGCATTGATAGGATCGCGTCATGCTCGATCATGTCAAAAGCTTTAGCAAAATCAAGTTTGCGAATAATAGTCTCTCTCTTGGACTGATGACATTGGTGAATAATAATCTCTCTCTTGGACTGATAAAGGTTTAATCTCACCATCTTTTAGACTTCAATTTTCTCAATTTTTGTTTGGCTTATTCTCACAATACCCAAATGAACTGTTCCCAAGCAATTGAAGGCCAGACTGACCGGTCTGGTCAACATGCCACCACCTACATGCACACGATGCATAGGTGGAAATGGACATCCCCATAGGCAATTATGGGTGGGTCCGACCAGTCAGTTTCTTACTTACTGAATTGTCCAGTTTTTGGGTGATGTATAAATAAATTGAATAAAGTTGTGATGTCTAGAAAAAAAATCCAAATTTGAGGTAAACTGTTATAAGTTCTTGTGAAGTTGTCATTTGGGTAACTCACTCGTTACTTTATGTAGAGCAGATAATTACCTTTGGCCCAGTACGTGGTGCACTGTCGAATTTATTCTTGAGCTTAAAAATAACAGTAGCCTTGTCATAGATCTACAAATAAACTCAACATTTGTTAGTATTCAATCACGCAAGGCCAATAAAATTCGTGACAAAGTTGCTTACATGGTAATCATAGAAATCAGCAGGGGGATTAGATGAGTCTGAGCCATCACAATTTGAAATTATTTCAATGTCCGGATACGCCTCTCGTATTGCGCTGTGAAACTTGAGGTAATTTCCTGTTCAAAAACATTAAAAAGTTTCATTGGAAAGCAAGAACTTAGCTTAGCTGATATGTATTAGGACTGCAAATGTTAATCAAAAATTACCTCTGTAAAAGCTGAAAACACAGTCTTCATTACCGAGTGCTACATGATGCAATGGAAAGGGCTCAGGATGCCCCATCGCGGATCTAACAGAGCCCCATTTTGATTTTGCATCCCCCCTCGCAAACTCAAGACTGTCTAATGCATTCTATAGCAACACAGCAGAAATCAAACCATGAGAAACTCAAGAACGAAATTTATCTCTCGTTATGAAGTGTTTATCTAACCCGTGAAGTTATTAGGTTACTGAAAGTCTGAAACTATACCGCAACAAAAGGTGCTATCTCAGTTGTGTTGACCTCATCGTGATGGCTTATCCCTAAATTTCAGTATACGAAATCAGCAGTTTTTTAGTATATTAATCTGATCATGATTAAAGGTACAGTAGAATGTGAAAAACAAAACAAAAATATTTACCAATGTTGACCACCCAGATTGGGGCAGCGCCAAGATCTTCGGCAAGCTATAATGACCATTTTATAAGAATATACAATTAGATTTGGTAGCATGTAAGGGCTAAATGTAAGGGCTTTATAATAAGGTTAATTAACACATACCTGAAGAAACTCATAGTAACCGAGGCCATCATCAGTCCAATAATTCCAAATGTCTCCGTAGTGACCAGATCGTTGTTCCCAGGGACCAACAGTTTCATCCCACATGAATGCATTTTTTAACCAATCACCTTCGACAAAGCAACCACCTGTCAAATGCCAAATACAAATGTTATGGTTCAGTTTCTGTGCAGTTCGAGAATTGTTACAAAGCTATCATGAATAAATGTTATCCACATGGATGGTAGTAAATTTAAGGGATGGGATCAGAAACATTGATACTGCGTATAAGAAACTTAAGCAGAAAACTTTGGCTAGATTGGATGAAATTGATAAATACTGTGAGAACTTTGGTATAACTGAAGAAGTTAGAGCTGAGCAAAAAATTCTGAAGGCCCAGTTAAATCTACTTCTGAAACAGGAAGAAATAAAGTGATTACAGAGATCAAAAGAGAAAGATATACTAGAAGGAGACAATAATACAAAATATTATCACCCTAAAGCCAATGAAAGAAGGATAAAAAATAGAATTATTTATTTGGAACCAGAGGAAGGTAAAACTGAGGGAGAGGAAAATCAGATGATATACATCACTAACTTCAATAAAAATCTCTTTGGGAAACCAGGGAGATCTTCTATTGCTCTAGATGTGAGTGAAGCAAAACATATCAGTGATGTCCAAGGAGAAATTGATTGAACCTTTTGCAATGGATGAATTAAAAGTTGCTGTTTTTAAAATGGAGCATAACAAATCTGCCGGGCCTGATGGGATAACGGCTGAATTTTACCAAAAATACTGAAAACTTGTCAAATGGGACTTGAAGAAATTACTTGATGATTTTTATGAAAGAAGAATGGATATATCACGGCTCAATTATGGAGAAACAGCAAAGTTTCTCAAAAAGAAAAAATGCCCTACCATCCTTCTCAAATTGGATATTGCTAAAGCGTTCGACACGGTTGTGTGGCAGTTTTTGCTTGAAATACTCGATAAGAAAGGCTTTGGACACAAGCGGCGGTCGTGGATTGCACATGGCAAGCCAGAAGTCTAAGACAAGGAGATGCTTTATCTCCGATGCTCTTTATCCTAGTCATGGATGCCCTTTGTCTGCTGTTTAGCAAAGCTGAGGAAACCGGTGCGTTAACCAAGTTTCAAGCACACCACGGCACTCCCCAGCGTCCATCGGTGTACGCCGACGACGTAATCCTATTCCTCAGAGCCACCCAAAATGAACCGGCTGCGGTTATACACATCCTCGACATTTTTGGGCAAGCCTCGGGACTGAAGTGCAACATGAACAAGAGCTCTGTTTCAGCTTTGTTCTCTGACGCCAACAAGCTACAAGAGATCAGCACCACTCTTAATTGTCAGGTCGTTCCTTTGCCGATCACATACCTCGGTTTACCCCTACATGTTAGGAAGGCAAGGAAGGGGGAGGATTTCCAAATTCTCAGCGAAATCAGAAGCCAACTTGCAGCTTGGAAAACACATATTCTAACTCAAGGAGGGAGGCTCATATTGGTACAGACAGTTTTCAGTGCCATGGTTATTTTCCATCTCCTATCCCTAGACCTGCTGCCTTGGGTTTTCAAAGCTATAGACAAGATCCGGAGAGATTTTCTTTGGAAGGGCACAGATACCGTAGGGAAATGTCTAGTGAATTGGCAAACCGTCTGCCATCCAAAACCTTTAGGAGGCCTCGGTATCCTAGACCTAAAGGTAATGAGCACTGCCTTCAACACTAGATGGGCATGGTCACTCAGAGCTGCTGCAAGGAAATCATGGAGAGATTTTTCTAGCCCAATTGATGAGAAGAGAAGAAGCATTTTCAATGCAGCAGCCACAGTAATGCTTGGAAACGGAGAGAGAACTTATTTTTGGACTGACAAATGGCTTAACGGAAAAACGGTTGAAAATTTTGCGCCGGGAATATATGAAATCATAAACCCAGAGATCAATGCTAGAAGAACGGTCGCTCAGGCTCTAGACAATGGAAACTGGATTGACGACATCAAGAAGCCGATCACGATTGACCTTTTTCTACAAGTTCTCTCAGTTTATGAGGATTGCAACTCAATCCAATTAAATCCGCTAGTTAAGGACACTTGGACTTGCTCGTGGAAGGCAAAAGATGTATTTTCGACAAGATCGGTCTACCAAGCACACATCAAGACTAAGATCTCATGTGCTTCCGCTTCGGCTATTTGGGGATCATGGGCACCACTACGATGCAAAATCGCCATGTGGTTATTCATCCGAGGCCGTGTTTGGAGTGTGGACCGACTTTCTAAGAGAGGATTACCACATAATAAGAATTGTGCATTTTGTAATGCAGCAGATGAGAATTCCCAGCACCTATTCATCGGTTATGTGATTGTGAATATCATATGGAGTAAGATGCTGACATGGGCCAAGATGCAAGCGCTGACACCTTCTACAGACACCACACTGAAGAATTGGTGGCAGACAGCAAGGAGAACGGTAACAGGGATGAAACAGAAACGGTTTGATTCAATTGTTATGCTGACAGCTTGGTCGCTTTGGAACGAAAGAAATAACAGAGTTTTTGAGAAGAAGACTAAACCAACAAACGTCCTTGTTGATCACATGATAAGCGAAGCGAAACAATGGATGTTGGCTAGCAGAGGAAGTTTTACTCTGGCGGATGATTAAGATACCCAACGTTTGTAATTCTTTTCTGTCAGCCTATCTTAGGTCGTTATTAGGTAGTGTTGTCAGGATTTTCTGCTCTGTTCTGAAATTTTCAGGTTGTTCTGTCCTTCCTTTTGCTGACTACCAGCATTCTGTAAACTTTGGCCTTCGGGCCTTACTCCTTTCTTCTAATCAAATACATGCAGATATCATGCATGGTTCGAAAAAAAACAGGGGAGCTGCCCATGAGATACCTTGGGATCGCAGTTGATGAAAAAAGAATTAGAAAAAAAACACTGGAATGGGGTGGAAAACAAAATTGAAAAGAAATGTGGGGGGTGGCAAAGGAAACTCCTGATTTCGGGAGGTAGACTCGTATTGATTCAATCTAGCCTTGCAAATGTCCTGATTTATATGTTTTCATTCTATCCTCTACCTGTGGGTGTAGAGTAAGAGACTCAATTTCTTCCAGTCCAGATGTTTGTGGAACAAAAGACAAAATAAAAAAACATACCATCTGGTTCGCTGGGATGTATGCTGTCAGCCGAAAGACCAGGGAGGACTATGCATTCTCAATCTTAGATATATGAACATAGCTCTGTTGGGTATGGCTATGGAAATCTGAAACCACTCAAAGAATCTGGCAAACTATCCCACGAAACAAATACATTAAAAATAAACGCATCACGGGGATTTCAGCTAGACCGGAGACTCACAATTTTGGACATTGTGTGCCATCAAGAAGGAATTTTATTCCTTTTGCAAGTGGAAAGCTGGACATGGGGAGAGGGTGTGATTTTGGGAAGACTGGTGGATAGATGACAAGGCTCTAAAAAAAACCTACCCCATATTGTTTAACATATGTTTTGACAAAAATCTTTCAGTTGTTTATTTCCTAGGATAAAGATGGGCAAATCTTTCAGTGACCCTCTTTTTAAAAAAAATGCATGTAGTAATTCAGTGAGAAATTATTGCATACAACCTAATGTCATAAACAGTATAAATATTCATAACTTTTCATAGCTGATTACGGAAGATAGGTATTACCAGGAAATCTTAGGAAGCGTGGTTGTAGATCCAACAGCATGGACATCAGTTCCTTGCGAAAACCATGGCCCTGCATTTTTTAAAGAAAATTCTCAACTCTGGTCTGGAATTAAATAACAAACACTGAATTCATATCAAGGTGGTAAATGCACCTTATACGTGTCTGATGGCATCAGTGAGATTTGATCAAGCCAAATTGTTCCTTTCTTGGAAGTTCTAACTTCAAGCCTTGCAGTCTTGCATGAACCTTGAGCTATTAATTGCACCTCTATCTTTTCCCAGTTTGACATGTTGGTATATGTCAAGTTTCTTGAGCTAATAATGGCAGCTTTGCTCAGTCCAACCACGCAGGTTAGTGCAGCTGTCAAATTAACTTGTTCTTGCGATCTCATGTACATCACCAGATTGTAGATCTTGCCTTGTTCAATGTTCTGGAAAACAAAATGGCAAGTTTTATCATCAAATGGATAAGCTTAAGTTCATGCCAAAGAGGAATTTAGCGAATCTAAATTTGTACCATGCCCCAGAACCCGGGGTTGTAAATTCCAACACCTCCAGGTGGGCAGTTGTCGCACATAACTTCCATTCTTAGGGAAACTATATTCTGGCTGAAGCATGACTGACGGTCTGTCGCCACAATAATTGAATTTTCATCCCCAATTATGGACCATGGGTCAATTTTTGATGGAGTATGGAGGCCTCCAGCTTCAAAACCTGGATGGATCAGAGCAGAACCAAATTATTTCGGGCTTTCCAATGGATTGGACTGGATAGGCGTGATGTAGAAGACGGTATAGATTAAACAGTCAAAGCAAGAATATAGATTCGTCAATTAGACGCACCACATGGGATAGTTCAAGATCAATTAGAATTTTGATGGAAGTATAAGTAAGCAACATGGTACTCGGACATGCTCCAGTTGAAACCGTTTAGATTTACCATAGTAGTAATGTAGGATATACACGCACACAAAGACATGTCCAATTGAATAAGTATTTGGTTTTGAATACCACAGGGAAATGTTGGCTTCTAGCGCACCGTAATTGTGAAAGCGAGTAAAGTCCTTGAGGCGCTACATGCTTGGAGTCCACAAAATAATTCTAAATGCTGTGAAGTATATCATCTCTCTACTGGAATTATGGTATGCTATCTGAATTTTTTCATAAAACACTAACTATGAGTCTATGAATATCATGTGTTTCCTGTAACATATCATCTTCGTAAAATCATATTGCCCAGTTGCCCCTTTATAATCTGAAGACACAGGGTCTGACATAATAATGCGTGATCGATCACTCGTACGGATTAGGTTATCTCCATATGGGTTAAAAACATCACCAGTGACGATTATCCCGTGAGTGAAGTTTATCACACGGTTCAAAAATAAAATCTCCAGAGACGTGTCACTAATGGGTAAGCAAAACCCTGTATCCGACGTTCAGTTGACGGTTATTATTTCACAGGTCATCATTGAGCAGGTTTAACACAATGATCTGTTTGTGATATCCAGTAAAGCTTATTTTGGGGATGAAATGAGAAGACAGAGTATGAATATAAGTACCTTGCTTGCCAGCTAGAGAATATATAAGAAACGGAGAATGTAGGAATTAGGATTGATGAAAATTGGTACTGACAGGCCAAAAAAAAGAGAAATGGCTCTTACATCTCAGGATCGACTTAATCCCTATGGAAGTTCTCAAAACGCATACATGTCACAATATCCAAACCCATGTACCTTACGTTAGAATAGCAAGAGATTTTTATCGAAGTTCATTTGAACTATCGAAGTTCATTTGAACTTACCATGTCCAATACCCTAATAATGGATCACACGAAGAATATTATAAATTTACGACATTTGAATCTTAACAGTGAATCAAAATTACTGAAATGTGTCACTAGATCATATTAAAAAAATAGCTTGTTTATTTGGAACAAGATAATATATTCACGGTCTGGAAGTATATGATATAAACCTAGCACCGCAAATGCACCCGGTCACTGTGCTAGTTAAGAAGAATTGAAGTACCTCTATTACTAATTAATTCTGCCCATAATCCACCGGCTCCAGCATGGTTGATCTCCTGCATTATTATTATAGTTAATCAGTTTAAGTGAGAAGAGGAATATAATTAGTAAGTACAGATACATTATTCTGTGAAAACAATAAAACTTGTGTTGATTTGGGGGGTAATTTCTCTGCAAATTAACACGGTATCAGAGCTAGGTTCCTCCAAGTTTGAACTAGACGTAAATTCAAGGGGTCTCCGATAATGTAGCGTCTCTCCGGTGGAGGTTTGACGTAAAATCGAGGAGGAGTTCCGGCTGTGGAGATTAGCTGGTCTCGGTGGGCACCAGAGCGGGATCACGTAGTTTGGCTTGGGTGGTGTTTCGTGGATGAGTAGCACCGGCTGTGGCTGCTGCTCTCTCTTGTACATGTGTGGCTGTTCTGTAAAACCACTTTCTATCTAAGTGCAAGGTACGCGATTCTCGCGCTTGTTCCTGGGAAAGAAAAAGGTGCATCCTGAAGCAGAGACAAGTGCTTCTGGCCTGCTGAGTGAAGAAAGAAGAGTGTTGGATGTGAAGCTGCTTGAGCCTTGTGGAAAGATCTAGAGAAAGAGAGAGCGAGAGGAGAGAGCCCATTTTTATACTGCTCTGTTTGTTTGAATGTTTGCTGTGCAGGAGAACAAGAACGAAACGGGCTATCGGTATCTTGTGTCTGAGATACAGAGGCATACAGGAATTTCTCCCCAAGTCAACTACTTGTGATACCTTACAAAATGTCATTTGACAAAAGATGAACTTGAGAAAATAACTAAAAGTAAAAGAGGGGGAAACCTCGAAAAAGACGCCAAAGAGAGTCGGCGGAATTGGCCGACCCTGCAACGCGTCTACTTTGATCTCCGCAGCTGTGTCCGTGTCAGCGCAAAATACCAGCACCAGAGTGATGATTCCAGCGAGGCATACGAGCAGCAGAGAGATGAATCCAATCTTCAACTTCGTTCCCAGCTGCGAGGAATTTAGTATGTTAACTTTTCGACCAGTTTTGAACAGGAACTTGGCAATTCACTGGATGATAATATAAACATCATGATCAAAATACAAATTTGAAATGGGTATCTACATAACGATCTTACTGATGCAGACGAGTCATGTCTACTGAATTAGCAGCTATGACATTGCTAAAAAATAAGTAAACAAAAGGAACCTATGACATTGGCAATCTATCTTTGTTACTCATTTAATCCAGGACCTAACATTCAAAGATAATACATATAACTTATCAAAAATATTACAAGTACAAATCTTATATTACTATATTTGTTACCTTCATAGCCGACAAATCCTCGTTTCTCTTTTCTTTGAGTATATAGGCTTGATGCAATTGTTTCTGCTGAACATATGAACTGTTAAGAATACACTATTTGAGCATTAAAAATTTGTACGATTTTTATTTTTGAATGGTCATACAAAAGCTAATAAACTACGACAACGACTCTGCGGGGTCGCTGCCGAGCCGCGCGACGCGGAGCTCCGCCGCGGCGAGGGAGGCCAAGCTCGGCCGCGCCCGCACGCCCCTGCTCGCGCGCCGGCACGCTCCTGCTCGCGCGCCCGCGCAGGGAGGAGCTGAACCCGCTCCCGGCCGCCGCACTCATCTGCGCCACCGCCACCGTGCTCGTCCGCGCCGCCGCCGCCTCGCGCGCCCGCGCCACACGGCCGCGCCGGAAGGAGCTGCGCCCGCCCCCAGACGCCGCGATCCCGGTCGCCTCGCCCGCGCCGCACGCCCGCTCCCGGCCGCCGCGCTCATCTGCGCCGCCGACGTGCTCGTCCGCGCCGCCGCCGCCTCGCTCGCGTGCCCGCGCCGCACGGGGTGAGGCCACGCCGGAACGACGAGCGGGGCAGCAGGCCGGCGAGGATGGGGTGGGTTGGGGAGAACAGGCGACGCGTATCAAAAGCATGGTCGCTTGGAAGCTAAACCTTCGAAAATAAACATTGTCGCTGCACTTGCCCGCGCTGCCTGGGCGAGCTGGCTGCATCCATCCTCCACCACGACAATGCGGCCTCGACGTAGAGGGCCGGGAGGAGCAGCCGCGGCGAGGAGACAGAACGCGCGGCCAGCTCGTGCACAAGACGGCCAGCCTGAGAACGAGATGACGCCGTGAGCTTGGCCACGCGGTTGATGGTGACCGCGGACGTGGAGGCCAGGGAGAGTTAGCCGTCCGCGCGGAGGGAAGCCGAGACGGCGACGGGCACGTAGGAGGCGGCGCACGCGGTGGGGGACTGTCACTGTCCGCGCCAGAGCCCCCGATATCACCGGTGCTCATCGCCACGGCGTTCGAGGAGCACAACACGCAGCAGCCCGTAGCCATGGCTGGCGGCGTCTCTTCTCCTGAAGGAGGCCATCATCCACCTCGTCAGCTACTCATCCTCATTTTCTACAGCTTGTCTCGAGTCCCGCGTTCTCTGGAAATTTATTTTACGTCGCTCATCGTCTACAGTTCGGCTGGGTCTACGGCGCCGGCGCCGGCGGCCGTATCACGGCGAGATCTAGGCGGAATCATGGGAATTGTGGATCTTGTGCAACTGTGAATCGAAAAAAAACATGCACCAAGAATGAAAAAAATGAAGATCGAGAGGAACGCACCTCCGGTTATGATCTTGTGGATGAGATGCGTGGAGAGCGAGCACGCTGCACGCCGGCAGAGAGCTGGGAATAAGGGAAGGGGGCGCCTCAAGCGTCGCCCTCGCCGGCTTGATTACCGCTTCTAGGCCGGGGTTTTTGGGACGATGGCCAAAGGCAATTGCCACAAATGTAAGGGAAGGGCTTTTGTTTTGACTGGTGGAACGGCCATTTATGCGATAAAGCATTTTTTTACGCCAAATTATTCCGTGCCCGGGGTGAGGGTGTAAATTTTGGTCCTGTTTTGATAAAAATCAAATAAATCGAGAAAACTTCAAAAAATAGGAAATTCGGTGGGAAACTTTCTTATCAGTGTACTATTTTCGAGGGAAATTTATAAATTTTATATGCAACAATAGGTCTTCACAAAAATAGAGTACCTTGGCTAAAGATTTATGTGTTTCAAGCTAGGTATGATCATATCAATGGCTAAGTTGTTGCTATGATGACACAACTTGGCACGAACATTTGTTTTGACATTGCAAACAAGATTGCCGAAGCAAAATTTGATTTTGTGCAAAATAAAGTTTTATAAAATAGTTCCAAAATTGTTTTTTTGTGAAGCATGTACAAAAAATGAGATAGAATACTTGACTTTCATAATTTTCACGCAACTCATATCTCAATGGAAGCACCTCGAGTCTCTTGAATTTTTTTACCTTTTAGCTATATTTTATTCATTAAACGAGTATAATAGGATTTACTGATATTTAACGAGATTTCAACTACAAGTGTGTTATATTTTGGCCCCAAGATTTAAAAATATAATATAAACGTAGTATAGCATGATTCTAGGCAAGACCGCCCAAAAACCGGAAAATTCACACCTTGGTTATAATGGTCACTCCGTCAATTTTGACTCTGTTTTGAGAAACTCGCATAAATCGAGAAAACTTCAAAAAATCCGAAATCATGCGGGAATCTTTCCCTTTTAGTGTACTAGTGGCAAGAAGAAATCATTAACTTGAAATTTAAGAATTTGAAAAAAACAAGTCTTTTAAAAATGGGCTATCTTGTTTGAATATTTATGAGTTTCAAGCTAGATGGTCAAGGTCATGGCCATATCCATGGCTAGCTTTTTTTGCTACGATGACTCAACTCGGCACAAACACGGTTTGACATCACAAACAAGACGGTCGAAGCAAAGATTCTAAAGAAATAGAAAGTTTTTTTTACGTTTTTGTAGTGCCAAAATTCCTATTTTTTGTGAAATAGGTACGACGAATAAGAGTGCAAATTGGACTTTCATAATTTTAACGCAAAGCATAACATCAAGATTTTAGATTTTTAGCTATATTTTATGCATCAAACGAGTTTAATATGATTTACCGCAGAAAAATCATATAAATCGAGAAATCAAAAAGGCGGCGTCAAACTTCCTTATCAGTGTACTAGTTTCGAGCAAAATAAGCTACTAATAATACATATTTTTACCAGAGCGCGCGCACAATGCACGCGAGTGTGCGCTAATTCGCGACGAGAGCACACCATAGCGCGCCCATAGCGCGCACTTAAAGTGTTCGACAGAAGTATCACAACAATATTACAAGTTCAAATGTTCACCCTCTTTTCTTTCTCCTTGTGTGACTTGAACAGAGTGCACCCCTCCACATCGCGGGGTCTCGCCGGTCCATGGAGCCGGCTTCAACAGAGTGCAGTTCCAGCTAACGTGTTTACCCCTTGTGTCATAACTCTGACCACCCAAAGCGTGCAGTCGGCGGAGTAGGTGATGCCGAAGGGACGCGTCGACAACCCAGAAGGACAAGTAGTTTGGCCAAACAGATAGAGAAAATATACTGCACTACAAGAATCCCAGTCTTCTACCACGGAATGAGTTCGTGGCGGAAAGTCAAAAATCCGTCGTAAATGATCATCTACGACGGATCTGTCGATCGTGGTCGAAAGTGCTTCATAGATGAACTCCGAGACGGATTTCTTGAACCGTCTTGGATCCATGACGGCCAGACCCAGCCCGAGGCCCGCCCGGCCCAATTCGTCGTGACGGAAAAAATCGTCACCCCTGGCTGTCCCCTTGCCGGAAAAGTGCCGACACTTTTGTCAGACCAATGGTTGACCGTCAGGTCGGCAGAAGTCAACCTTGTCGTTTAGTGTGACGTAATCCGAACAAGGTCGGCCCGTGATGCTCAGACGGGCTGGCCCATTAAGCATAGCAT
Organism: Poa pratensis; assembly: GCA_947311845.1. Classification (NCBI taxonomy): domain Eukaryota; kingdom Viridiplantae; phylum Streptophyta; class Magnoliopsida; order Poales; family Poaceae; genus Poa; species Poa pratensis. The sequence continues at coordinate 37,075,856 of CAMZMU010000097.1, read as the reverse complement.
GTGAAGCCCATTTGTACTTAACGGGTTGGCCCGGCAGTTGGACAGGCCCGGCCCATTTTGCAATACCTCACAGATCCAACTTAACAAAGAGCCGGCCCGGAAAGTAAAACAGGCCGGCCCATACAAACAGACGGGACGGTCTACTGGGCCTAGCATGTCGGGCCGTCAAACCCAGCAGGCCGGCCCAGATAGCCTTGCAGGCCCGACCAATGAGAACTTGCCACGTCGCTGCTGGCTGTGCACACGTGGCCCAATAGCGGAATGACACGTTATGCAATCCTAAGCCGACGTGTGGCGCTATGGAAAGGCAAAACGTGCACCTATTATACGGTGACTCGTGGCACGTGCTATATGAGGCCCATTAGCAATACGGCCCGGTAGGCATTGTACATGGCGTTCGTTATGGCCTAGGTCCACGCGGATTGGAACCCATATGTGGGACTGGACAAGAGAGGAGACGGCCCATTATTGAGCGAGCGTAAAGGCCGAGAACATTGTAATACTGATTTGGCCCATTAATCAAACAAGGCCCAATACGGCCTACAACGAAAAATGCACAACTGAAAAGAAATACATAAATAATTACAGGCATACATTACATTACGGTCCCACAGGTACCATAAGCACAATATTCAGTAACACATGGTCAGAGTTTTAGGTGCACAATAACACCAACAAAATTACGATCCAACATGCACCATCGCACCGACAAAAATAACGGTCCAACATGAACCATCACACCGCCACTTTACCGTGTTATCTAGGTTAGGAGGACTACCTTTACTGGTTCAAAACGTGGTTAACGCCCTCATCTTAGAAATTATAACAGCAACCATCTATTCCTTTTGTCATGCCTGGATGGCCATCTGATCCATTTGGTGGCGCTGGATGTTGAGAACATGGAGAAGCTCTGTATGTGCTCTCTTCTCTTTCTCGAATTCTGTAGCTAGTTTGCTGGCTTCTGGTCGTAAGGGTTGGAGCTCGAGCCCCACATTCTGAAGAAACCTAGGGTTGGAAGTACAATTCGACAGGACCTCGTATACAACTTGCACCCCATTAGATTGTCCTCCATCAGCTGACGGTTCAGAGAGCGGTTTTTCCATTCTGCCCTGTTTCACAGTGAAGAAACATGTTAATCAGATGCAGGAACCTATAAGTTCAAGTTAGTGGGGACTATTTAAAGCTCACTTACGGCCGCAGTGTGTCTCCTTGTAGTTGTAGGGAGAAGTCTTTCTTATAGCTGCAGTGTGTCTCCTTGAACATATCCAAAGCACTGGATTTTTTATCCGTGTACTTGTCCACCTAAAAACAAACACACAGGAAGCCAGCTTAATGGTAGTGTAGGGATCCGATAAAAAGTATGTGCTCATTGATACCATGGATTAAAAGTGGCATGAATTTTTTAAAAAAACTGGAATAAAGAAGGGTTGTCCGTACATCGCAAAGTAAGCATAAAAATTTATGACAAAAACTAGATGCACAAACACGATATTGTAAAATGCATATGAACGCAATTAGTGTGATAAAACAGGAACATGTAGCAGATACATTGACCAAAACCTTACATAAATAGCCATCGGGCTTGAAAACAAACATCGCAGTTTTCTGTTGGACAGATAGATCCGGACTTACCAAGGTTTGGGACTGAGTTCTGTGAAAGTGCATACGATGATATGATCGAACCCTAGAAAATTGGAGTTTGTTGAAAGCTCCAATTTCTGCAAATATATGTTATAATTAGTAACGTTATACATAAGCATGTGCCAGCAACAAGTCTGATTTCCACACGGGACTTATGAGACAGGGATCTATGAATCACTGGCTTTGGCTTTGCCTTACTTCTAACATGTGGCGAGTCTAGCGATGATCTTTTCATGCCCGCCTGTGACGTGGTTCCAACTGGATGCTGCTGGTTAGCCCAGCTGTTGCGGGCAGTAGTACTCTTCATCTCATAGAAAGAAGTGCAACATGAATTAATCGAGCTAGCCTGAAATCACACTAACTCTCATACTAAAAAAAGTGTATGGATTTTTATTACTTATATTTTATCTAATCCGTTCGCTTATGGCGTCACTTGTACAGGATCAGAGGGAGAATTTATTTGGCATTCAAACAAACAAACAACACATAAAAAGGCAGGACGGCATGGAAGATCTAGCACCTTAGCTGTCAAGAGGACAGGGGAGATCTGTAGCTGCTTGTGAAATAAGGGTTCAAGATCGGAATCTCCTTCCGTTGGCTGAGGTGTCGAGATTCCCTTGTTACCACTGTGATGTAGCCCAACCTACGGCGCCTACAACAAGTGGTCCAATGACAAGAGCTAGAGTCAAAGCTCTCCATGACAAGGTGAATTCACTCCTATCTATGTGTGACCTTGTCACTCCCTTGAATGGTTTGCTACTTCATTCCGATACCTTGTGTGTGCTCAGTTATGATGGACCTGAGGACCCCTATGAAGATCTCCAAGGAAGTGATGAAGATGGACAAGAGACGACGCAAGACGAGGGAGAAGAAGCGGAGAAGACTGAAGGGCCGGCCTCCCAGCCGGACCCAGGACCGGGTACCAGCCCGAGGCAGCCGGCCTCCCAGCCGGCCCCCAAGCCGGCCTCCACGCCAGCCTCGGCCGGCCTCCAGGCCGGTTTTCCTGATAAGTTCAGCCTGCACGCTTGACGGGCCCACGTGGCCTTGTACCTCCCACCTTTTCACCCACCTCGTGACTTAGACTATAAATAGACCCTTCCCCTCCAGATCTAGGGTTAGACTATGATTTGGGAACTAAAGTAGAGCCTTGCTCCTTCTTCTCAAAGTGTCTCTTTCCTCCTATGGAGATGAATCAAGGCCTCCCCTTGTGGAGATGAACCAAGGCCTCCTCTTGAGGAGAAGATCCCTGCGTGGATACCAAGGCTTCCGCTTGTAGTTGCGATTACTTGCTAATCTTCCCTCTTTGAGTGGCTAGATTGGGTTGGTTGGATTGACCAATTGAACAAACAATACTAAGAGTAAGGTGTGCTTGGGAGAGGAGAATTGGGGGCTGCCCTAGGGGAATTGTTACCAATTGAATCTTGCTGAGTTGCTACTTGCTAGTTATCTTTGTTTTGTTGATTTCCCCTCTTTGTGTTCTTGTGTTCATCACTTGTTCTTCGTGTTCACCGTTCCCTCCGCACAAATCCGTGAAAATCGGGACCAACCTACACCATATGGTATCAGAGCTCTAGGTTGACGCGGATTTGTTTTGTGTTTCCACCAAAATCCACCAAATTTTTCTTCGTTTTTGAGAAATTCGATAATTTCCACCAAAAATAGCCATTTTGGGATTCGAGCGATTCGGTCGATTTGATGAGTTTTTGGTAGTTTTGATCCATGGGTCTGTTGCTTTAGGACCCCCTCCACCCTTGTTTGCGTTCCCTAGCCTTAATTTTGCCAATTTCCCACGAAATCGAGGTTTTTCGCGTCGTTTTTTCCGCCCAAAATCCGCGGAGTTTCGAGATCCGGGCAGGCCGGGCCACAGGCCGGCCAGCCAGCCAACCGACGCGTCCGGCCCCCAGACCGGCCTAGGCCGGTCACAGGGCCGGTTTGCCCAGAAATTTTGTTTTTTCCTCCTTTTTCCTCGGTTCGTTTTGGCAATTATCCTTTGGTTGTTTGAGTCCTTTTCCGGTGTCTGCAACGTCTACAACATCCAAGCTTCCGCAGCAACGCGTCATCAACGCCAAGCAAAGACGACACCAAGGACTCGGCTTTCCCCGTCATCGGAATCTGTTGTGAACCCTTCTTCCTTTCGCGTAACTTGACCTATCGGACTAGCTCGGTGATATTGCGATGCATTGCATGTATCGAGTGTTTGTCTTCAAGTATTGGCGAGTGTGTATCGTTAGAGAGCTTGGCACTAGCAAAAGAGAAAGAATCATCATCAAAAAGCAAAAAAAAAAAAAAACAGAAGAGCAAAGAAAAGAATCAAGTGGTGCCAAGTATCATATCTTATAGGTTGCGACAAAGCTTCTACCGCCAAAGTGAGTGAGTGCGTAACTCTTGTGCAAATACGTTTCCTATCAAAAAGCAATTGAGCTAGCGTCCATCTTGTGTTGGGTGACATTTGAGCACGTAGTCTTCGTTAGGTCGTCTACCTTCGAGTGCTCGCCCTTTGGTCGCCCAACCCCATCATTCGCTTTTGTGTGTGTTTCTTTCATTTGTGGTTGGAGTTTCTTTGGTAATTTGATCATTGTGGATTTTCTCTACCTTGAACAACATACTTTTCGTCAGATTTGCTTATTTCGTTTGCCACCTCATACCTTCCTATCCTCATAAGTGTGTGTGTGGGTGTTAGAACCGGATTTTCTCCTCTCAAGCCACATTATACTTGGGATATAGTTTGTCTTGGTTTTCTTTACCACACATCTCACTTGTTCTTGAGAAAATGTTTAGGGGAAGTACAAACGGAAGCTCAAGCTCGGATGATGAAATCCATGGTGGAGTTCGCGGTGATCATGGCTATGTACACAAACGGAGTTTGTTGGTCTTCGACACCTTGTTCGTGATGGCCTAGGACGCTACGAGCGTAGTCTTCAAGCTCAAGAGGCCAACTTCAACGAACGCATGCATGCGCAAGAAGCATCTATGGAACGGGTGACCGAAGCTCTCAACAACCTTGTGCGACAACGAACTTCTTCACGCTCAAGCCATACAAGAAGCACCTCAAGGTCGACACAAGCACGTCATGGACGTCATGAACCTCGACAAGAACGTCAACATGACCCAAGGCGCGACGCCCATGAACGACCTCCTCCTAACGTTGAACAACCACATGATCTTCACGCGAACAATGCCAATGCGCATCACGAACAACCTCACCAAAATGATGAACGTCACGAACACATACCGTCACCACCACCGCAACGACGTGATCGTCATGACCCATTGGCTAATGACAATGGCGTACCCGGTGCGAATGACTTCGATGAACAAGGACGTCACCCACGACATCCTCCAAGGCCACGTCATAACAATCATGACAATGCGAACAATAATGATCAACCCGTTCATCAACAAGAGCAACCATTGCCACATGATCCTCGTCCTCGTCAAGAGCTTCCTCATGATCGTCACCAACACCAACGTTCCGAGTCAAGTGATAACGAGTCAAGCCAACACAATGGTGATGGACTCAACCGAAGGAGACGTGGACGTGCATTCCCACGTGGTGGCCATCGTGACGACTATGATGACTTGACTAACGTCCGCTTTGACATACCCAAGTTCTACGGCACAAGTGATCCGGAAGCTTACTTCTCATGGGTACTCAAGGTTGACAAGATCTTCCGCGTGCAACACTTCTCCGACAACAAGAAGGTTGCCCTAGCCTCGATGGAGTTTGAAGAGTATGCCCTCTTGTGGTGGGAACAACTACAAGATGCACGCGTCGCTAACCAAAAACAACCAATCGACACATGGGTTGAAATGAAAGAAACAATGTACAAGCGCTTCGTGCCAAGCCATTGCACTAGAAACTTATACAAGAAGTTGCAAGAGTTGAAGCAAGGGTTGAAGTCGGTTGATGAGTACTACAAGGAGATGGAAATCTCCATGATGAGAGCCAATGTCAACGAGTACGAAGAGCAATCCATGGCTCGTTTCATGAATGGCCTCAACTATCCAATCAAGAAGATCGTGGAGTTCCAACCATATGCCTCTTTGGTAGAGCTAGTACATCAAGCTTGCAAGGCCGAGCGCCACGTGCTTGAAGAGCTCAAATACCTCAAGACAAAGGCATTCTTCGCCAACAAGCCTTCTTCGTCAACTACTATACCTTCACAAGCTCTTCCTCAAGCGAACACACGAGGTCCTCCAAGAGTCTCTACATCGACAACTCAAGCGCCTCAACCTTTCAAGAAAGTACCTCCCGCTACCAAGGCGCCTCAAGGATCTTCGTCCGGCACAAACTTTTGCAATGCTACAAGTGCGGCGGACAAGGGCACAAATCTTTTGAGTGCACCAACAAGAAGGTCATGATCATTAATGACATGGGAGAGTATGAATCCATGAGTGAAGATGAGTACAACGCTTTGAACAAGGTCGCCACAATGCAAAGTGCTCAAGAAGAAGAAAATGAGATATATTGTGATGGTGACAACAATCCCTCCTTGGTTGTGGATAGAGCTTTAACCACCAATGTTCAAGTGGAAGAGGACCAAAGATGCAACTTGTTTCATACAAAAGAGGGAATCAATGGAAAGTCCATCAAGGTCATCATAGATGGTGGAAGTTGCCACAACTTAGCGAGCAAAGAACTTTGTGATAAGCTCGACTTGAAATTCATGAAGCACCCACATCCATACCATGTCCAATGGTTAAGTGATTCCGGAGCCGTCAAGATTCAACACATGGTGCAAGTGTCCTTCAAGATTGGAGCCTATGAAGATACGGTTGATTGTGATGTTGTGCCTATGACCGTTTGTCACTTACTCCTTGGTCGTCCTTGGCAATTTGATAAGGGTGCTATGCATGATGGAAGGACAAATTACTATAGCTTCAAGAACAACGACAAGACCTTCGTCCTTCATCCCATGTCACCAAGTCAAGTCATTGCCGAAAATGCGAAGTCAATAGCAAGGGCTCAACATGACTTCAACCATCCAAATGACCATAGGCGCCATCCAACCGCACAAGAGAGGGCGGCGCGAGAGAAAGCTTCTAGTGAGATGAGTGGTGAGCGAGAGATCCACCATAACGTGAGTGAGAGCCACAAGCCAAATGAGTGTGACACTTCAAAGAGAGTTCCCACAATACTTACACTATTTGCCACCAAGAGAGAGATGAGGGAGTTGAGAGAAAACCCATCCACCCTCCACTATGTGCTCATATGCAAAGGTGAAGTTTCTATGACTAACACTTTCACAAACCTTCCTTCTTCTTTGTTGTCTCTTTTGAAGGACTTTGAAGATGTCTTCCCTCAAGAAGTGCCACCGGGACTACCTCCTCTACTTGGAATCGAGCACCGCATCGACCTTGTTCCCGGCGCACCGCTACCAAACCGCGCTCCTTACCGCACCAACCCCGAGGAGACAAAGGAGATCGAGCGGCAAATACAAGAACTTCTTGCCATGGGACATATCCACGAGAGCTTGAGTCCGTGCGCCGTGCCCGTCATCTTGGTACCCAAGCACGACAACACTCTTCGCCTTTGCATGGATTGTCGCCCCATCAACGCCATCACCGTTCGGTATCGCCATCCTATCCCTCGACTTGATGATATGCTTGACGAGCTTTGTGGTTCCGCTATATTCTCCAAAATTGATCTTAAAAGTGGATACCATCAAATACGGATGTGTGAAGGTGATGAATGGAAGACCACATTTAAAACAAAGCTTGGTCTTTATGATGGATTGTCATGCCATTTGGTCTTTCCAATGCACCTTCTACTTTTATGCGTCTCATGAATCATGTTTTGCGTCCTTTCATTGGGAAATTTGTTGTGGTATACTTTGACGACATCCTTATCTATAGCAAATCTTTGGAAGAGCACACTTCTCATGTTGCTCAAGTTTTGTTGGTTCTTCGCAATGATAATTTAATGATGCCCTCATAGATATAAGAGTCGAATATAAGAGAGTATCAAGAAGCAAATGTCAAACACATTTAAGTCTAACCCACTTCTATGCAAAGGGATCTTGTAAGAAAACAAATTATTGAAGCATGAAGCCAATGGCATAGGAAGGCAAAGCAAGTGCAACTTCAGAATTTTCAACAAAAAGAGAGGAGACTTAATATTATTGTGATATGTGAAGCCATGTCTCCCTCTCTCGTAATGACCAGTAGGTTTTAAAATAACCATCAAATAAAAGCAAATCAAGAGAAAGCTCAAAACCTTCGTCATTAAGAGAGGTGTTTTAGTAACATGAAAATTTTTACAACCATATTTTCCTCTCTCTCATAATAATTTTCAGTAGCATCATGAACAAAATTAACAATATAGTTATCACATAAAGCATTCTTATCATGATCCACATGCATAAAAGTATCATTACTCTCCACATAAACATAATTAATTATATTAGTAATAGTGGGAGTAATACTATCACAGCCATCATTATAATCATCATAAATTGCAGGCATATTATAATCATAGTAAACTTTATCCTCCCTAGTAGGTGGCACCAAAATACCACTATCATTATAATCATCATAAATTGGAGGCAAAGTATCATCAAAGCAAATTTTCTCCTCAAAGCTTGGGGGACTAAAAATATCATATTCATCAAAACCAGCTTCTCCAAGCTTAGACTTTTCCATAGCATTAGCAATAATGGTGTTCAAAGAATTCATGCTAATAACATTGCTACCACTATTATGCGAACAAACTTCCATAGGTTTTTTAATTTTCTCTTCAAAAACATCATGTCCTAATTCAACATAAATTTCATAAAGATCTCTAATTTTTTTGTTGTTTTCCATTAAGCCTAACTAGTGAAATAAAAACAAGAAACAAAAAGATAAAATTGCAGAATCTAAAGAAGATACCTTCGAGCACTCACACGCCGGCAACAGTGCTAGAAAATAGCTTAGTAGACGGAGGATGTGTGTACCTTTTACCTTACCGCCCCGGCAACGGCGCCAGAAAAGAGCTTGATGTCTACACACGCTTCTATTCTTGTAGACAGTGTTGAGCCTCCAAGTGCAGAGGTTTGTAGAACAGCAGCAAGTTTCCCTTAAGTGAATAACCCAAGGTATATCGAACTCAGGGAGGTAGAGGTCAAAGATATCCCTCTCGAGCAACCCTGTAATTAAGATACAAGAAGTCTCTTGTGTCCCCAACACACCCAATACACTTGTCAGGTGTATGGGTGCACTAGTTCGGCGAAGAGATATTAAAATAGAAGTGATATGGATGATTATAAGTGGTAATTGCAATCTGAAATAAAATGGCAGCAAGCAAACATGTAGCAGAACTGGTTGTAAACGGTGTTTCAATGCTTAGAAACAAGGCCTAGGGATCATACTTTCACTAGTGGACACTCTCAACAATAATAATATAATTGAATACATAAATACTTCCTCTTCACTCTGCTACTCCGAACTATTCTCCCGTTGGATAACGAACACCAATTCACTGTGTAGGGCTATAAAAGCACGCCTCAGGTCTGTATTCCACCTCTAGGGTACCCCACGCTGTCACTATGAGCGCCCCAAAATAGAAACGCCACAATTTCATAGAGACATCCAATACAAGAAAAATTCATGGCAAGTATTCGCATAATCTTTAATCCAAAGAGTCACACACGGTGCGCACACTGTCAACTTCGCACCGTGGGACAAAGGTGACTCCGGAGTTTACATTAATAAAACCACTTGAGTAGCATATTCATAAGATTATGAAGAGTAACATCTATGGATTCAACTAGATTACAAAGCTCATGATCACATATAGATCACACCATGGGAGAGAGATAAACCACATAGCTACCGGTAGAGCCCTCAGCCTCGATGGAGACTACTCACACATGGTCATGGTGATGAGGAGCTTGATGGAGAGGTGCAGCCCGGAGTGGAGGCGGCGGCCGGCGGCAGCCACGGCGCGGCGGTGGCCCGTGGAGGCGGCGGCGGCCCTTGGCGATGGTGCTGATATGGAAGAGGTTCTCCACCCCAAGACGGCTGCCTGGGAGGAGGAAAATTCGTGGTATAGGGGCCTCCTCACGAGTTAGGTTTCATTTCCTTATATATGCTATCGGACTCCCGTCATCTCCTTTAGGGTTTCGGTAGAGCGGCGATATCTGGAGCGTCCGAACTCGGAATTAGGCGAATTTTAAGTCCAGATCGATTGGCAGAAAATTCCCGCAACTTTCGCGACTAGACTTTGTCTGTTTGACGTCCGTCTTCTGTCCGGTACGTGACAATCTCCGAAAAACGTTTTCAGACAGATTTCAGGAAGGTCCCAATTCGACTCCAACAAGGTTTCCTTTGCCCAATTTTGATAATTCCTACACATTAAAGTGTAAAACAAGAACATTGTGCACTTTGGAAACTATTAGTAGGTTAGTCCAATAAATGTCATAATATGATATAAAGTGTATATAAAACATGTAGCAATTAATATAAAACATGCATGGAACATTAAAAATTATAGATACGTTTGAGACATATCAGCGGCCGTAGGAAGAAGCCAGTGGCGAGGTCCGTCAAGGCCGGTCTGGTGTTCCCTGTCGCCCGTATCGGGCGCTACCTCAAGGAGGGCCGCTACGCCAAGTGCATCGGCAGCCGGGCTCCGGTCTACCTCACCGCCGTCCTCGAGTACCTCGCCGTGGAGTTGCTGGAGATCGCTGGGAATGCGGCCAAGGACAAAAGGAGAAGCCGCATCATTCCGAGGGACCTGCTGATCGCCATCAAGAGTGACGAGGAGGTAAACAAGATGCTGGCCGGCGTCACCATCGCGCAAGGCGGCGTGATGCCCTATATACACTCCGTGTTTCTCGAAAAGAAAACCTCTGGGAAGGCTGCCAAGTTGCCCACGAAGACCGCGGGGAAGGCTGCCACGTCACCTGGGAAGACCGCCGTGAAGCCTGCCAAGTCACCGAGAAGACAGCGGTGAGGGCTGTCAACTCTCCCAAGAAGACCGTCAAGTCACCCGGGAAGACAGCGGTGAAGGCTGCCACGTCACCTGGGAAGACCGCGGAGAAGCGTGCCAAGTCACCCGGGAATACAGCGGTGAAGGCTGCCAACGCTCCCAAGAAGGTCGCGGGGAAGGCTGCCAACTCCCCCAAGAAGAATGCGGGGAAGCCTGCCAAATCGCCCAAGAAAACCCGCGGGTCCCCTACGGCTTAGATTTGTATCGGATTGTGTAGTGCTGTGTTTGCAGTTTGGCTAATGTTCTAGATGTAATGTTCTGATTTGTGATGCTAAGCAAAATCCTTTTGTTAATTAAGGTTAATCCAGATTTAAGTTAGAGCTCTTTCCAGTTTTGAACGTGGGATTGGCGGACTGAGATCCAGTGACTTCACTTGATGAAATAGTGAAAACAACGCGGGAAAATCCACTTCGGCTCATCGATGCATCTAAACCCACTACGCAAAAACCGAATTTGAAAATGTCAAAAAATTTCATACAAAATTTTCGGGTGTACATACGAACATTCTATGTTCGTTAAAAAAAATTGGGTTTAAAAGACATCTTGTGCGGCCGTTGTAAAAAAGACAAATCCCCGGTGTTAAAAAATGTCTCTGCACGTAACATTTTTTCTCTGTTTTTATACCCGTGTATGGCTAGAAAATTTTCATGTAAACACCCTAATATTTGGTTTGAATTTTTTTAACATTTTGAAATGCGTTTAAAAATGCATTTTTAAAAACTGGTTCATCTGCACCCATGAGCCACATACTAACAACACAAGCGAGGAGACCTTTCTAAAAAAACAAGCGAGGAGGCCAGGTACACAGAGTTTTATTTTGGTGCAGCCTTTCTTTTACTTTGTTCGTTTTCTCTAATCATAGAATCACTGAAGAAGCGGCCTACCGCTACCGGTGTGGCACCAGCTGTCTGGGAACATATATAATCCATATAACGCCCTTGAAAACCCTAACCCTCTCCTCCTACTCTCCAACCAGATCTGGAACTTGTTGTGGCGGCGGCGCTGTACAATACCTCACGGAAGAGAACGAGCAAGGTTTAGATGAATCCTCGGCCAGCGAAGACGAGGTGGACGCTGGCACGAGACGCGACCAACTCTTGAGTAGAGGAGGAGGAGGCGGGGTGATAGAGACGTGACCTGGAGTAGAGGAGGAGGTCGCGGGGCGTAGTTCCTCGCTGCAGGCTTCGATACGGTCGGACGGGAGGACGATCTTCTACAGCAGACGGATATTTCGGTGACACCGCACAAAAGCAGGCTAACTTTGTGCGGAAATTTTGAACCTTTGCCGTCCATTTTCCTTTCGTAATGTCGAAGTTCGTAGCGATTTGGTTCTGACATTTGCATCGCCCGCCAGGTAATATTTGAACCCTAGCTTGTTTATCACCTGTTGTTAGCCATGCAATGTTAGTCCTGCCTCTGTTTGTTTCTGTTTTAGTCTTTGCTAAATACAATATATACCGCGTATAATTCTCTCTGTCAACTCGTGTAAAACAGAAGCATACTTCGGACACCCCAAGCACAAAAAGTCGATCAAAGCGTCCAACATTTTAAAGGTACTACTCATAGCTTTTCAGTTTTTTTTGTTCTGTAGTGCTGTTAATCTGTTTGATTCTTTTTTAGTCCTTACGAAATACAGTGTTTGCCTTGTGAATAATTCTCTGTGTCAACTTTTGTAAAAAATAAGCTTGAAAACTATCATATTTAGTACTACTTTAGTTTTGTATTGCTATATTGTTATTCTGTTTGCTTCTATGTACCAGTAAGAATTTGCTCTTCTTTGTTTCATTATATTTGTGAGGTTTAGATATATCTCGATTATACTTGGAGTTTAGATTTACTTTTTCATTTGTTCTAAGTCAAACGTATTCTCAATGATAGGAATCTATTTTGGGTACACTGCACAAATATTCCGTGACATACGTGAGAATATGCTGGTCCCTACGATATCACTCATACGTGACGAGAACTTGTTCCTTCATGCCATGTTTCTCTGCATCAAGGTGAAGTTTAGATTATATCTCAATTGTACTTATTTTATGTTACTATTATTTTTCCTAATTCAAACGTATGATCAATCATAGTCACCATTTATATTTATTGTGTGCTGATACCCACAAGTATAGGGGATCGTTGAAATCTTCGATGTGTAAGTATTAGTATCGATCCCACGAGGAGTAGAAGGTATAAGTGTTTATCCTTTCAAATAAGAGTGTCACTATTCTTATTATCTATGCACTAGACAAAGTAAAATGATGCAAGTGTTTTTGGGTTTTTGATGTACAGTTTGCAATAAAATAAAATGCTGAAAATAAAATATGACAAGTGAAAGCTCTCAAAGAGAGAAAGCCCAATCCTCTATGCAGCAAGAGGACAAGCTCAAGTGTGTGTTTCTTATGAGTGGAAAACGTTCCCAAGGGCTACCTAGACTTCATGGCATAAATATTTCTAGAACAACAAGGTAAACATTTTGTCAAGTTTTAATCTTCTTTGGACGGAGCCATTATTAGGTATAGCTAAATAAATAAACTAAACCCTTATGATGGATCTTGTGGCGAAGTAAATGACTGCACAAGAATTATTAAGACATAAAGTCCCACCATAGCATTACACTCTAAGGTCCCCGATACTAATACCCTCATAATGCAACTTCATGACTCGGTCTCAGGTTTACATGTCCTCCCAAGTCTCCCTCACTCCATTACACTACGGTGTTCTCCTATGAGCCCATATAGGTGAAGTGATATGCAGTCGACGTTCGCACAACACCATCATAGAATTACATAAAAGATAAAAACTAGACAAAATACGAACACATGTTATATATAAATCATTGCCAATCCATCCTATACCCCCAGGAACATGAGAGAACTACTCACAACGCAAAGACATGATATGATTCAATGGTATAAGTGATACAACACAATTTGAAAATATAATCTCACCCCCAAACAATGACAAGTAGCCAATCATACACAGGTAGAATAGCACTTAAACAATAGCTAGGGTTCGAACAATCTCAAACTATGAGGGGGTGATGGCCCTTCACGTAGTTACCCCACAACGGCGCCAGAAAACAGTTGCTAGCCCCTTCGCGTGGTACCTGCGTGAAAAGTAAATGGGTTAGGTTGAGACTCCAAGTGCAGAGTGTATGTAGTAGTGGAAGACAGTTTTCCCCACGAGGGGTGACTCGAGGGTTTAATATCGAACTCTCGGGGAACCAGTATTTCAGGTGTTATCTCCTTATCCTTCTCTTGAGAACCTGCAACAAAATAAATTGTTTTGTGCCCTCAACCTCACCAAGTGGTTGTCAAGCACAAGGTGTGAGAATGATAATAAAATAAATATGCAAACAGTAGTAAATATGCAATGATGGTAAAATAAATATGCAAGGATGATGGTAGTAATGATAAATGATATTTTTGGGTTTTTTATGATGAATGCAAGATGTAAAAGTGTTTTTGTATTTTCGGATTTAATAATGGCAGCAAACAAAAGTGGTGATAAAAGTGTTGGAAAGGTGTTTCTTATGATTAAAAATGGACCGGGGTTCATGGTTTCACAAATGCACTCTCTCTTGATAACGTGGTAGACAATGGAACACTAAAATTAACATGTAAGATGGCAAGACATGGTTTGACAAGTTATTAATAATATGGGCATCACGTCCTAACATAGAGATCTCAAGTATAAGTTGTTCTCTCTCTTATGCTCCACCAAGATGCGAACTAAATCATAACACCTTAGTAATTAAGATAAATCAGAGCATAGCAATAAGTTCAATGACATGAAGTTAAAATAAGAACATGCTAGATCTAGTCATGGAGATAGTGGCCAAGGTCACATCCACTCTCCGGTAGCATGGTATTTTTGTTTATCCCTAGTGAGGCAACAAAGTAAGGTAGAAAACCCAAGTGGATCGCAGAACTTTCTCTCACGTTCACTGCACTAGCCACCCCCCGTTACTCCAACTAATGCACACGTTCCCCCTCACATGCTCTCATAAACATGCTTGATCATGACAAGTAAATAAGAACGGGGTACATAATATGCATCTACTTTCATAACTGAAACAAAACCATTGCAATCTCAAACATGTATTAACTCATAATAAAGATCCACCACAAAGGAATTACATAGATGACCGTAATCATGTTCAGCAGCTCATACGGTACTAATTAGTGAAGCTCATAGAGAGGAGAGATACATAAGTTACTTCCACAAACCCATAGTCCAGGGGTGGACTACTCCCTCTTCATCATGGTGTCGGTGGAGATGTTGTTGGAGGGGAAGGAGACCACACCGGCAGCGCCCCGCCGGAGTTTTCCCCCTCCAATCTTCAGCTCCAGGTCTCTGTTTCGTGGTTTCTGTGTTTCGGCGGCGCTCCTTTCGCGAAAGCCCTGGGGGGTCTATATATAGTCGTTTTTAGGTCAAGACGAAGCTTCGGGAAGAAAGATCGACGGCAGCGGAGGCCCGAGGGCCAGGATGGGGGACCCACGCGGTCAGGGAATCTGGCCGCGTGGGCCCACCCCTTTCGGCCTTCTGGTCTCCGTTTCTTCGATTCCTTTGCGCCTACGTTTCGTTCCTTCCAAAAAAGTGATCCCCGTAAAGTTTCAGGTCATTTGGACGTCGTTTGGGTCCCTGAAACATCAAAATATAGAAAAAGGGGTTTTCTGACAGCGCAGGGTTAATTCCAGAAAAATGGGGAAGTTGTTAATTATCCCCAAAACTCAATATAAATCATGAATATAACCCTTATATGATGCAAATAACATGGAATAACATGTAATAAAATGTAAAGTTCATGTATGCATTTTACATGCATCAACATCCCCAAGCTTAACCCATGCTCGTCCCGAGTATGAAGGTGATAAAACTAACATGGACTTTGCATTTTAATACTATCAATGGATATCAAAGGTGATTACTATTGCTACATAGAGTCAAATGATTCATTCTTCAAAGGAATAACAATATGCAAGATAAATTATGAAGTGATATCAAATACTCAATGTAAAGATGTTCAATGATAAATTCACAAAGTGTAAATAGAAGAAAGTACTATGGACCAAATGTATGCATAATGAAAAGTAAAAACATCCTATGGTGGTCATAGAGTACTTCTTATGAAAACTGAATATAAAAGGTGGACACTTTGGATAGATAAATAAGTAGAGGTAAAGCATGAATAAGTTTCATCTAACTTCCAAACACTTCTACTTAAGTTAATGCTTGCAATGTGGTAGTCATTGGTGTGGAGCTCTCATTACCCCTATCATAGCATCTTGAATGATTAATGTTTAAAGTGAAAGCAAATATGAGTGGTGTGCTTGACAATGTATTGGTTGAATGTCTCATGTCCCTTGAATACAAGTACCTACACCATGTGTTACTCACTTTGGTCCACAAAGTAAATTCAAATAAAGGTCATTGCAAGTAATAATAGTATCATCAAGAACTGCACTGGGGTACCTCTTGCCCCTTGACATGAACAAGCCCATGTCAAAACAACAAGACAAACAGACAATGAACAATCTCAGCACTCTTTTATTTACTATGGGTATAGCTTTTTATTATGAGGTGCATCACTGAATGAACATTATGGTTATGCTGTAAATTTCCACCATGAATGATGCATGGCTTAGATTAGCGGCCCAGGCATTTCTCTAACCATTTATACAAACTCTTTGAACTTACTAAGTATCCACATTCATTTCACCCATGATAGGCATCCATAAACAAAAGTACATGACATCAACTAAATATAAATAAGTGCAATGTTGAAAGCTTGCCATGTGACAGCACATATGGGCTAACTCCCAACCAAAACAATTGTCAAGCCCACAACTTCATAATTTTAATCACAATGGTTCATGCTTATTAAATGCAATAAAAGTAAATTGTGCATCAAGTTCGTGAGAGCTTTTAACCAATTTTTCCCATGACAATCAATAACATAAGCATTTAAATTCAGAAATGTAGATAACACAATATAACATGATAAACATACTTGGAATAGCATAAAGCTAATAGGTAGATATGGTGGACTCACTGGAAAAACTTTGGTTGAAGGTGTTGGGAAACAAGCTTTTTACTTGTTGTAATTTTTGGGCTAGCAATAGGGAGAAAGTTGACCATCTAAATGCATGCATAAGTGTCCATAGAACTAATCAATCCATGTTAAACCAAGTAAAGTTAAAATTCAACATCTAAACATGGTAAAAGATAGCTCTTGACAACACACTTGCAAATTAACATTCATTCAAAGCACATGAATTATGCAACTATATGTATCTTTTAAAATCAACTCAAACATCCCTATCCCAATATATTTAATAGCATCCAACATAATTCAACCCAAACTTCCAGTAGCTCTCTCATATATAAATGATAGTGGTGGTCTTATTAACAAACCGAAATAACAAAAGCAAAAAAAACAGACGCTCCAAGTTTATACGATAAAGTGCTTTGATCGAAAAACAGAAGTTAGACGTGTGCAAACCGAGAGTGTGTTGGTCTAGTGGGGTTGTCTTGACATCCCCAAGCTTATGGTCTTCACCATCCTTGGATAGCTCTTGGTGCAGCTCCTCTAATCCCTGTGAAAAAACTTCAAAACACCGTTTCTCCCATTTCTTTTCTGTGGGGTGATATTAGTAGTGATAAACAAATAGGTTCCTTGCTGCATAAAATCCTTAGGCAAAAATTCATATGAATGTCCAGAGAGTATATAATGTTGTATGCCTACTCATAAACTCAATTGAATCAAAAAGATTCAAGCAAAAAGCTCAAAGAATGCATCAAACAATATCAAGACAGAATCTGTCCAGAAAAACAGCAGCAGCAAAACGCATTTTTCTACCCTACTTAAACTCGTCAGAAAAATCTGAAAAACACGTATACAGAGGATGAAAAGTTGAAGCTACAGTTCAAATTACAGCTCAATCGGAGTTACAGATAAAAAATGAAAAATCAAACCGTGCACAGACTTCGTGCAGGCAGAAAACTCTCCGAAAATGAATAGCAACTTTTCAAACCCAAAATAGGTAAAACTTGGTTCTTTATTAAAAATCCAGAAACAAAACTAACAAACTACTCTCTTGTTACAGCAAGAGGACTCAAAGAAAATCTCAAACAAAAACAACCGGGTTGCCTCCCGTAAAGCGCTTTCTTTATAGCCATATAGCTAGGCTTACTTACTTGATAATCAAAGGGGACGTAGCTCATGAGGGAGCTTGAACCTTGGTGTGTCCCTCTTCCTTGGGAAGTGTTCATGCATAATACCAGGATCCCATGGTGTTCTCAAACCAATCAAAATAATAGTCAAGTTGAACCCTAGTTGAGAGAAAAACAAAACACAAAAGTAATAACAACGAAGTCTAACTTTCTTTCTATGCATTGGCATTTTGTATATGAATGAATCACCATAAATAGAAGTTTCCCAATGCATATTAACAATATTTACTTGCAGCATATAATTATTAGCATAAAGAGGTTCTTATCACCTCCTCTTTCATAATAGTTGCAAGTAGTAGAAATAAATTCAACCATATAACCACAAGAATCATTCAACTTAGATAATTTAGGCACATAAAGAGGATTATTAAATTTATTATGGAATTCATTAGCATGCTTCCCTCTTTCAAAATAGTTAATAAGATCAATATCAAGTTTAATATCATGGTTGCAACAAAGATTTGGAACTAAAGATAATTGCAAACCACATAAGTATTTCTCAACATAAGCAAATTTCTCCTCTATGGTGTAATTAGGAGAATTTAAGAACAAAGTAGGACTCTCATGAGTAAGAGTACCATCACAAACAGCAAGTATATCATTTTTATCCTCACATAATTTAGTAACAACTAAACATGGAGGTTTATCAATAAGCATAGGACCATCATCTAAAGCATTATCATATAGCATATTTAAGCAATACTCCTCATTATCATCAATAAGTTCACTAGTAGCATTAATAGAAAGTAAAGGAGCATTTTTAGTTTCACACTCATCATAACATGGATTCTCATAAATAACAAAAGATTTTTGAGTTTGAGTGCTATTATCAAATGTTGATGGTGAAGTTGGGAGATCCAACTCTTCCCCAAGCTTAGGTTGGAGCACATCCATTTCAATCTCCTCTTCACATACTTCCTCTTCCAAGCTTATGTTTTCATCATCCTCTTCCTGCAAAATATTAGTACTTTCCATGGAAGCAAGAATTCTTTCTTTAACACAAACATTATCACTAAATTCCTTTTTGCAAAGTTGGAGAAGAATAGAAATGTGTCCTTTCATTACACGAGCTTCATGACTAGTTGCAAAAAAATTATCAATAAGAAAGTCTATCTCATGGGTTGCAACATAAGCAATATATTTCTCAACTTGTTCTATATCATGGCATGCAAATTTACACTCTTGATAAGAAGCAATAATAGGATCACTATTATACTTACATTGATAGAGAGAGTGTTTATAGTCTTTTCTAAAGCAGCAAGTTATATTATGTAATTCACAAAACTCAGTGCCATATCATTGAGATGTTCAAGCAATTCAAGCATTCTATTTCCTTCTTTGGTTGATCGGTATTCATAGTAAGCTCCCATAGTTTTGACATAGCCTTTCTCCATAGCTTAGCATACATATTAAAAACAACACTAGTTTTTATGGGTTTTTTTAATTTTTTATGCAAAACTGAAAATAAATATGCGAACCGAAATATAAAGATGATATGCAAGACAAGAACAAAACAAAATAAAATGATTGTAGGTAAAGATGGATAAGATGATGCTCACGTAGGTACAACCTCCCCAAGCTTAGGTTGTTACACAAGTTGGTGATGAAGTTGACTTGATGTGAGTGATCCTTGGATAAACCTTTCAGCTATGGCTCCCCGGCAACGGCGCCAGAAAACGTCTTGATGGCCCTTCACGTAGTTACCCCACAACGGCGCCAGAAAATAGTTGCTAGCTCCTTCCCGTGGTACCTGCGTGAAAAGTAAATGGGTTAGGTTGAGACTCCAAGTGCAGAGTGTATGTATTAGTGGAAGATAGTTTTCCCCACGAGGGGTGACTCGAGGGTTTAATATCGAACTCTCGGGGAACCAGTATTTCAGGTGTTATCTCCTTATCCTTCTCTTGAGAACCTGCAACAAAATAAATTATTTTGTGCCCTCAACCTCACAAAGTGGTTGTCAAGCACAAGGTGTGAGAATGATAATAAAATAAATATGCAAACAGTAGTAAATATGCAATGATGGTAAAATAAATATGCAAGGATGATGGTAGTAATGATAAATGATATTTTTGGGTTTTTTTATGATGAATGCAAGATGTAAAAGTGTTTTTGTATTTTCGGATTTAATAATGGCAGCAAACAAAAGTGATGATAAAAGTGTTGGAAAGGTGTTTTTTATGATTAAAAATGGACCGGGGTTCATGGTTTCACAAATGCACTCTCTCTTGATAACGCGGTAGACAATGGAACACTAAAATTAACATGTAAGATGGCAAGACATGGTTTGACAAGTTATTAATAATATGGGCATCACGTCCTAACATAGAGATCTCAAGTATAAGTTGTTCTCTCTCTTATGTCCACCAAGATGCGAACTAAATCATAACACCTTAGTAATTAAGATAAATCAGAGCATAGCAATAAGTTCAATGACATGAAGTTAAAATAAGAACATGCTAGATCTAGTCATGGAGATAGTGACAAAGGTCACATCCACTCTCCAGTAGCATGGTATTTTTGTTTATCCCTAGTGAGGCAACAAAGTAAGGTAGAAAACCCAAGTGGATCGCAGAACTTTCTCTCACGTTCACTGCACTAGCCACCCCCGTTACTCCAACTAATGCACACGTTCCCCCTCACATGCTCTCATAAACATGCTTGATCATGACAAGTAAATAAGAACGGGGTACATAATATGCATCTACTTTCATAACTGAAACAAAACCATTGCAATCGCAAACATGTATTAACTCATAATAAAGATCCACCACAAAGGAATTACATAGATGACCGTAATCATGTTCAGCAGCTCATACAGTACTAATTAGTGAAGCTCATAGAGAGGAGAGATACATAAGTTACTTCCACAAACCCATAGTCCAGGGGTGGACTACTCCCTCTTCATCATGGTGTCGGTGGAGATGTTGTTGGAGGGGAAGAGACCACACCGGCAGCGCCCCGCCGGAGTTTTCCCCCTCCAATCTTCAGCTCCAGATCTCTGTTTCGTGGTTTCTGTGTTTCTGCGGCGCTCCCTTTCGCGAAAGCCCTGGGGGGTCTATATATAGTCGTTTTTAGGTCAAGACGAAGTTTCGGGAAGAAAGATCGACGGCAGCAGAGGCCCGAGGGCCAGGATGGGGGACCCCACGCGGTCAAGGAATCTGGCCGCGTGGGCGCACCCCTTTCTGCCTTCTGGTCTCCGTTTCTTCGATTCCTTTGCGCCTACGTTTCGTTCCTTCCAAAAAAAATGATCCCCGTAAAGTTTCAGGTCATTTGGACGTCGTTTGGGTCCCTGAAACATCAAAATATAGAAAAAGGGGTTTTCTGACAGCACAGGGTTAATTCCAGAAAAATGGGGAAGTTGTTAATTATCCCCAAAACTCAATATAAATCATGAATATAACCCTTATATGATGCAAATAACATGGAATAACATGTAATAAAATGTAAAGTTCATGTATGCATTTTACATGCATCAGGGGGATGAAGTGGATCACGAAGATGGTGATGGAGATGGTGCTGGTCTTGACGGTGGTGTTGATGGAGACTCCGGAGGGGGGATGGAGGATCCTTCCGGAGGTGATTCTGGCGGCGTTTCCCCCCTCCGATCTTCTCCGGCGGTAGCCTTCTGTCTCCTGTTTCTTGGTTTTGTGTTTCTCCGCCGCCTCCTTCGCGAAACTCCTCGGGGGACTATTTTTATAGTCGGTTTTAGGTCAAGACGAAGCCACGGAGACAAAAACGGACGGCATCGGAGCCACGAGGCCCAAGATGGGGGTCCCACGCGGCCAAGGAATCTGGCCGCGTGGGCCCACCTCTTTTGGCCCTCGATCTCCGTTTGTTCGCTTCCTTCGCTCCTACGCTTCGTTCCTTCCAAAAACTGACGCCCGTAAAATATTAGGTCATTTGGACGTCGTTTGGGTCCCTGAAACATAAAAATATAGAAAATAGGGTTTTCTGCCAGTGCAGGGTTAATTCCAAATAAATGGGGAAACTGTGAATTATCCCCTAAAATCATTATAAAACATAAATATAACCCATATATGATGCAAATAAGTTGGAATATCAAGTAATAAAATGTAAAGTTCATGTATGCATTTTACATGCATCAACATCCCCAAGCTTAACCAATACTCGTCCTCGAGTATGAAGGTGATAAAACTAACATGGACTTTGCATTTTAATACTATCAATGGATATCAAAGATGATTACTATTGCTACATAAAGTCAAATGATTCATTCTCAAAGGAGTAGCAATATACAAGATAGATTATAAAGTGATATCAAATATTCAATGAAAGGATGTTCAATGATAATTCACAAAGTGTAACATAGAAGAAAGCACTATGGAACAAATGTATGCATAATGAAAAGTAAAAACATCCTATAATGGTCATAGAGTATTCTTGTAAAATCTGAATATAAAAGTGGACACTTTGGAAAGATAGATAAATAAGTAGAGGTAAAACATGCAAAAGTTTCATCTAGCTTCCAAATGCTTCTACTTAAGTTAATGTTTGCAATGTGGTATCCATTGGTGTGGAGCTCTCATTACCCCTATCATAGCATCTTGAATGGTTAAGTTGAAAGTGAAAGCAAATATGAGTAATGTGCTTGACAAAGTATGGGTTGAATGCCTCATGCCCCGTGAATACGAGTACCTACACCACGGTGTTACTCAACTCGGGCCACAAAGCAAGTTCAAGTTAAAGTCATTGTAAGTAATATAATAGCGTCATCAAGAGCGTCAACTGGGGTACCTCTTGTCCCAGGACATGGAACAAGCCCATGTCAAAATGACAAGACAAACAAACAAAATGAACAATCTCAACACCCTTTTTATTTACTATTGGTATAGCTTTTTATTGTGAGGTGCATCACTGAAGGTTCACCATAGCATGTAAGTAAATTTCCACCATGAATGATGCATGGCTTAGATTAGCGGCCCAGGCGTCTCTCTAGCCATTTATACAAACTCATTAAACTTACTAAGTTTCCGCATTTATTTGGCACCATGATAAGCATCCATAAACAAAAGTACATGATATCAACTAAATATAATTAAGAGCACGTTGAAAGCTTGCCATGTGACAGCACATATGAGCTAACTCCCAACCAAGACTCTTGTCAAGCTCACAACTTCATAATTTTAATCACAATGGGTCATGTTTATTAAGTGCAATAAAAGTAAGGTGTGCATCAAGTTCGTGAGAGCTCTTTAACCAACTTTTCCCATAACAATCAATAACATAAGCATTTTAATTCAGAAGTATAGATAATACAAAATAACATGATAAACATACTCGGAATAGCATAAAGCTAATAGGTAGATATGGTGGACTCACTGGAAAAACTTTGGTTGAAGGTGTTGGAAAACAAGTTTTTACTTGTTGGAATTTTTGGGCTAGCAAGAGGGAGAAAGTTGACCGTCTAAATGCATGCATAAGTGTCCATAGAACTAACCAATCCATGTTAAACAAAGTAAAGTAACATTCAGCATCAAAACATGAATAAGATAGCTCTTGATAAAACACTTGCAAATTAATACTCATTAAAAAGCACATGAATCATGCAACTATATGTATCTTTTTGAATCAACTCAAACATCCCTTTCCCAATCTTTTTAATAGCATCCAACTTAATTCAACCCAAATTTCCAGTAGCTTTCTCTAACATAAATGATAGTGGTGGTCTCAAGACAAACAAAAATCAAACCGAAATAAAAAGCAAATAAAGACGCTCCAAGTTTATGCGATAAAGTGCATTGATCGAAAAACAGAAGTTAGACGTGTGCAAACCGAGAGTGTGTTGGTCCAGTGGGGTTGTCTTCACATCCCCAAGCTTATGGTCTTCACCATCCTTGGATAGCTCTTGGTGCATCTCCTCTAATCCCTGTGAAAAAACTTCAAAACACCGTTTCTCCCATTTCTTTTCTGTGGGGTGACATTAGTAGTGATAGACAAATGAATTGCTTGCTGCATAAAATCCTTAAACAAAAATTGAATGTCCAGAAAGTGTATAATGTTGTATGCCTACTTATAAACTCAATTGGATCAAAAAATTCAAGTTAAAAGTTCAAAGAATGCATCAAACAAAATGGGACAGAATCTGTCCAGAAAAACAGCAGCAGCAAAACGCATTTTTCTACCCTACTTAAATATGTCGAAAAATTCTGAAAAATTCATGCTTACAGAGGATGAAAAGTTGCAACTACAGTTCAAATATCAGCTCATTCGGAGTTACAAATAGGAATTAAAAATCATACCGTGCACAGATTCGTGCTGGAATAAAATCTCCGAATACAATAAGCAACTTTTTCAACCCAAAATGGGTAAAACTTGGCACTTTATTAAAAATTCCAGAAACAAAACTAAAAACTAAGTCTCTTGTTACAGCAAGAGGACACAAAGAAAACCAAAAGCAAAAACAACCGGGTTGCCTCCCGTAAAGCGCTTTCTTTATAGCCATATAGCTAGGCTTACTTACTTGGTATCAAGATGGTTGGAGTGAGGTGGCTTGGCATCCCCAAGCTTGAATTCTTGTACTTATTTGATATATGTTGGGTGAGTCTAGGGGTAACATCCCCAAGCTTGAGTGGTTGTCCCTCTTGATCTTTGTGCATCACCCTCAACTCTTCCACTTGAAAATTCTCTTTACACAAAACTCACATAAAACTTGATTAGAGGGGTTAGTGTCTCCATAAATTAAATCCTCATAGGTACAGCAAAGACATATCATGAGTTGATTCTAAACATTAGCTACTGTTACTATGGTTGTGTATTGCTCTTTGATCAATAGAACTACACAAAACACAAGTAATGAGAGTAATGCAAAATAAAGACAGAATCTGTCAAAAACTGGACAGCCCGTAAAGAGTGAATTTTCAGAGGCACTTACGTTGCTCAAATCAGAAAATTTTGAACTAATGAAATGTGTATTAGTAACTGAATATTGCTGTCGTAAAATCTCAGCTCAAAATTCCTCTTCTGTGATTTTATACATTTTTCGCAGTTAAGCTCAGGAATCTGTTTTCTGGACAGCAAATCACTATTGTTTAATCCTACCTCTCAAAAGAGGTTATTCTTGCCATAAAGATGAAAAATAAGATACAAAGGTGTTGTTACAGTAGTAATCAAGCACCTTGACTCAAAAACCAAAAATTAAACTGAATATAAAAAATCATGGGTTGTCTCCCACAAGCGCTTTTCTTTAACGTCTTTTAGCTAGACATGATAGTTTTAATGATGCTCACATAGGAATAAGAATTGAAATGCAAAAGAGAGCATCAAGAGAAAAATATGAAACACATTTAAGTCTAACCCACTTCCTATGCATTGGGATCTTGTAAGAAAATAAATCATTGAAACACAAAGCAAGTAGCATAGGAAGATAAAACAAGAGCAATTTCAAGACTTTGAACTTAAAGAGAGGAAACGTAATAATATTGAAATGTTTAGAACCATGTTTTCCCCTCTCATAATAACTTTCAGTAGCATCATGAATGAATTCAACAATATAATTATGACATAAAGCATGTCTTTCATTATCTACAATCATAAAAGTATTAATACTCTCCACATAAGTAAAATCCTTCTTATTAGTGATAGTGGGAGTAAAACATTCATAATCATCATATATAGGAGGCATGTCATAATCATAATAAACTTTATCCTCAATAGTAGGTGGACTGAAAATATCACATTCATCATTGTAATCGTCATAAATGGGAGACATAGTATCATCAAAATAATTTTTCTCCTCTATAGTGTAATCAGGAGAATTCAAAGACAAAGTAGGACTCTCATGAGTGAGAGTATTGTCACAAACAGCAAGTATATCATCTTTATCCCTACATAATTTAGTAACAAGTTCTAAACATGGAGGATTATCAAGCAAAATAGGACCATCATCTAGAGTACTATCATAAAACATGTCTAAACCATACTCCTCATCATTTTTAAAATTATTATCAATAATGTTCTCATTAGACATAGGTTGATATTCCTCTTCATCATCAGAATCATAAGAACAAAGTTTATCATCAATAAAATCTTGAGTGTTACCCTCATCCATGGTGGTGAAGGTGGAAGTTTCCTCTCTTCATTCTCTAGTTGTTCATCATTTTCATCATCTTCTTGGGGTTGCACGGGCATCCCCAAGCTTAGGTTTTTATCCTCTTCTTCACATTCTTCCTCTTCCAAGCTTATGTTTTCATCATCTTCTTCCTGCAAAACATCAGTACTTTCTTGGGGAACCTTGCCCCTCTCATTATAGTCAACAACATAAATATTTTGAGAGAACTTGGCTATGCAATATTCAAGAATAGAAGTGACCTTTCCTTCGAATCTCTTAACTCTAGGGCAAGTTTTATTTTCATTAGCAAAGGTGTGCAATTCATTAGATGCATAATAAGTAACAAATTCCTCTACTTGTTCCATCCCTAAATGAGTGTAATCATAAGTATGGTAAGATGCTATGACACGTTCTTCATGGAACTTACATTGAAATTCAAAGTGTCTATCAGTATGTTTAAAGCAACAAGTTTTATTATCATGGAATAAAAGCCACTCTCCAGCAATATAATTTAAACTTTCCATGAAATCTTTTAGTATTTTCCGTTCTGTTGACTCTCTAAATTCCTCAGCAATTTTAGAAGCTTTCATGTATCCATAGTAAAGATTCATTATCTCCGGAAGAGTTTTTATGGTATTTTCCATTTTCTAATTTTTTTGGGTTTTGATATATATAACTGAAAGTAAAACTAAACTAAATGCAAAACTGAAAATAGATATCTAGTGCAAACAAGAATAAAAACTTAAGCGCTACACTCCCCGGCAACGGCGCCAGAAAATGTCTTGATACCCACAAGTATAGGGGATCGTTGAAATCTTCAATGTGTAAGTATTAGTATCGATCCCACGAGGAGTAGAAGGTATAAGTGTTTATCCTTCAAATAAGAGTGTCACTTTCTTATTATCTATGCACTAGACAAAGTAAAATGATGCAAGTGTTTTTGGGTTTTTGGTGTAGAGTTTGCAATAAAATAAAATGCTGAAAATAAAATATGACAAGTGAAAGCTCTCAAAGAGAGAAAGCCCAATCCTCTATGCAGCAAGAGGACAAGCTCAAGTGTGTGTTTCTTATAAGTGGAAACGTTCCCAAGGGCTACCTAGACTTCATGGCATAAATATTTCTAGAACAACAAGGTAAACATTTTGTCAAGTTTTAATCTTCTTTGGACGGAGCCATTATTAGGTATAGCTAAATAAATAAACTAAACCCCTTATGATGGATCTTGTGGCCAAGTAAATGACTGCACAAGAATTATTAAGACATAAGTCCCACCATAGCATTACACTCTAAGGTCCCGATACTAATACCCTCATAATGCAACTTCATGACTCGGTCTCAGGTTTACATGTCCTCCCAAGTCTCCCTCACTCCATTACACTACGGTGTTCTCCTATGAGCCCATATAGGTGAAGTGATGTGCAGTCGACGTTCGCACAACACCATCATAGAATTACATAAAAGATAAAAACTAGACAAAATACCAACACATGTTATATATAAATCATTGCCAATCCATCCTATGCCCCCAGGAACATGAGAGAACTACTCACAACGCAAAGACATGATATGATTCAATGGTATAAGTGATACAACACAATCTGAAAATATAATCTCACCCCCAAACAATGACAAGTAGCCAATCATACACAGTAGAATAGCACTTAAACAATAGCTAGGGTTCGAACAATCTCAAACTATGAGGGGGATGAAGTGGATCACGAAGATGGTGATGGAGATGGTGCTGGTCTTGACGGTGGTGTTGATGGAGACTCCGGAGGGGGGATGGAGGAGCCTTCCGGAGGTGATTCCCCCTCCGATCTTCTCCGGCGGCAGCCTTCTGTCTCCTGTTTCTTGGTTTTGTGTTTCTCCGCCGCCTCCTTCGCGAAACTCCTCGGGGGACTATTTTTATAGTCGGTTTTAGGTCAAGACGAAGCCACGGAGACGAAAACGGACGGCATCGGAGCCACGAGGCCCAAGATGGGGGTCCCACGCGGCCAAGGAATCTGGCCGCGTGGGCCCACCTCTTTTGGCCCTCGGATCTCCGTTTGTTCTTCTTCGCTCCTACGCTTCGTTCCTTCCAAAAACTGACGCCCGTAAAATATTAGGTCATTTGGACGTCGTTTGGGTCCCTGAAACATAAAAATATAGAAAATAGGGTTTTCTGCAGTGCAGGGTTAATTCCAAATAAATGGGGAAACTGTGAATTATCCCCTAAAATCATTATAAAACATAAATATAACCCATATATGATGCAAATAAGTTGGAATATCAAGTAATAAAATGTAAAGTTCATGTATGCATTTTACATGCATCATGTGCTTTGTTTTGATATCTATTATATTTATTACTGATGTAGTTCTGTATTGCTATATTGTTGTTATTCTGCTTGCCTCTATATACCCTATATAATTCTGAATTTGATGACAATTGCAGTTTTCAACTTCATGGACAACTGCACAATTAGTGTCGTCAAATGTCAGCAGTTGAATCCTTGTGGCGCGAAGCCTTACAGTTGAGATATACCTCTTTTATAGCTGGACTTTAGATTATGATTGTATTATTTTTGTGCTTAGTCGAATGATTTGTCAACAACAGGAATCTATTCGGTCACACTCCACAAAATTACTGTGATGCGCTGCAGCTAAATCCGCGTCTCATGAGAGGATGGTATTGCATATTCCGGGCCTCCTTCCTTCCCGCCTTGTACTCAGGAGTCATGAGCATGTCGTTAAGTACAAGGTGCTGATTATATTTAGCATTTTCTATTCCTGGTTACGCTTCACTTCTTATTGGTGACTTTATATGTTGATTATACTAGGACTACAGATTATGATACTATTTTTTTGTGCTAAGTCAAATGTTTTCTCTATAATAGGAATCTATTTCGGTGACACTGTACAAAAGATCCATTATATGCGTTAGCAGCTTCTGCTTACTAGTGTATTACTCATGAGGACTTGGCTATGAGCAAAAGGGCCCCTTAGCATTTAGCACGTGTTCCTCATAGACAAGTTTCTCAACATCAGAGTGAGGTATAGATTATATCTCAAATGTACTTATTTTATGTTGTGATTGTTGGGTTTTTTGATAAGTCAATTGTTTCTAAATAACAGGAATCTATTTCGGCGACACTGTACAAAATATCTGTTATGTGCTACAGCTGAAGCCATTGACGCCACTTGCCTCGAGAAAATCGTCTAAGAAGGGGCTGATATTGCGTAAAAAGCTTCTGCTTGCTGTCTAAGAGGTGTTGGCCATGGGCAACAATGCCCCTCGGCAGTTAGCATTTGTTCATCCTTGGCCACGCTTCTCCGCATCATGGTGAGGTTTAGATTGTATCTCATTTATACTTCTTTTATGTTACTATTGTTTTTTCCCTTAGTTAAGCGTTTCTGAATAACAGGAATCCATTTCGGTGACACTATGTATAAAAAGATGTGATACACTGCAGCTGATGCCGATGACACCCCGTGCCTCTGAGAAAAACGTCTACGGAGGGGCTTATATTACCTATCTTCTGCCAGATAGGTAGTCATCAGCATTAACAACTTCTGATCGGTAGCCTATAACTATTGTGCTTGTGATCTAGTCCAAGGTGCTTATTAGCGTTTAGACTTTGATATTATTTCATTGAGAATCTTGTGTTCTGTAATCAGATTTGTTGTGTATTAGTGAAGGAATTACGGGGATTTGTGTGTTGTCTTATTTGTAGATTGTTAAGGCCTCATCTCCAATCTCAAGTTACCAATATATGAATCAGTTACCAATATATGAATCAGTGTGGCGCTTATATGCCCATATGAGCATCAAAAATCACAAGCAACTTGCCCTGGCGTCTAGCCCGGTGTAGATGCATCATATCCGGCTGGCGAAGCACCCAGGAATTATCGGTTGAAAATGCGCCCATTAGAGGATGTGTAGTGAGCATTAGAAACCACACGGAACTTGCCCTGGCGTTTAACCCAATGTTGATGCAACATATGCGGCTGGCGCTTTACGGCCAAGTCTTTTGGTACCTGTCATGACCGCCCATCGTTCCAAGTTGACCTAAATCGCGTCAAATAATTCCAAACGATGAAATACCTCGCTTATCTGTTGTTTTGATTTTCGAACATTTGTTTTTATTACCTGCCCTCCTATATGAGCGCCTTGGCTAGACTTGATCTAAGTGAAAAGCGAAAACATGCGAATGAAACATTCGATTTGGGTTGCGAGTGGAAGAAATACTCCTTTGGTCCATTTCTCATTACATGATCAACTCTGTCAATTAACAAGCTCAGAAGTGTCTACGTTGTACATACAAAAGGCAGGAGCTATGACAGAGCTGCATAAACTGAATACTACACAGGTTTTTTTTTAACTGAATACTACACAGCTTAATAGTGTATCAAAAGTCATCGGTACTAATTGCACTTGGTTAAATTGCTACGGGTAGAAGATCATCCTTGCCGTCACCCGATGGTGTTACTTTCAGATTTGCCTCCATAAGTCGAGCCTGCAGGTCTGCAGCATCGTTCATCATGTAGCCAGCTCTTGCCCTTGCATTATCCACGATATTCACGAGCAGGTTGTTCCGAATGGCACTCCGCCGTAACAGGTACTTATATTGCCCAATCACCATCTCCAGGTACATAATCCTCGTATTTAAGTCTGCCTGAAAAAGGAAATGTTTATGTTCCTACGAAACGTTACATATACAAATCCGATCATTATCCTCGGTAAAAGAAATGGTAAGCGTATTGAGTTAACCTCTCTCTTATTGCTGGAAGGCGGCAATGTCAATGGTTCATAAGCTTCCACCTCATCATGTCCTTGTGGGAGTATGACAGTCTCCCTTATCTCACATTCTCGTCCGAACTTGACCATCTCCTGCGAAAGATAACAAATCGATATATGTCCGAGCACTACGGGAAACAAGACGGCAAGCGAGTTACAGTAATCTCGGTGACCCGATTCTTCCACTAATCGACGAGTATGTGTTAGGAGAAACAAGATGAGCGTTGTTGGTAAAAGGGATGTAAAAGAGTCGAGTTACCTCTGTCCCAGCAGCTCTAACCTTTTCGACGGCTGGGGAGCTTGAAGTGGACGTGAGGAGAAGGATGTACAGTTCTGTGAAAGGGAGTAAGAGATCTAAGTCCGAGCATTGCCGCTAAAAGGAAGGTAAAATAGTCAAGGTAACCTCGATCTCCTGGTAAAGAAACAACAGCGGGGAAGCTACCACATCATCTTCTCCTCCGAGCATTTGCTTGGCAGACATGGCGAGGAACGATGTGTGTGTGTGGGGTGGGTGTGGTGGGGGGGGGGGGGGGGTGGGTGGGTTGGGGAAGAAGCGCGGTAATGAGGATCGATGCTGAGGGTAGAAGCCTGCTAAAGGAAGGAATATGTGTAGGTGTGGTGGACCCACCTGTCTGAAATGTTCTCAAAATTTTGACATCCCGATTTAGCGCCAGGGAAAATTTTGAACCTCCCTTCAAAACAGAAAAGAAAAAAAATAGAGAATTATTAACCATTGAAATGTCCCTTCTACACCGCTACACGTAATGACGTAATGCATGTACCCAGTCCCACTCCCAGTGTGAGGGGAAGGGTATTATGGTAATTGTACACAGTACAATCCAGGAATCCCCAAGTTCCCCACCCAGCCTTGCCTCACACGGTCACACCCAATTTTCCCCATTTGTACTAACCCGGATCGAACTAGATCCGGCCAAATCCACAACAGTGCGTCGGCCGGCTACAGTCGCGTTAGCTCGACACATCGTCGCCGAGCTTCCGCCACGTCGGGAACTGAATAAACGGGTGTAAGTAATGGGAAACCCTATCTCAGGTTGAGTACTGTTCTAGATCCGGTTGCTTGAAAACATTCTACCATGCGTAGATATGATAGTAGAACCCCCTAGTCTTGCATTACGAAAATATGTTGTTTGATTTGGTGCTACATCATGTCACTTGATCAGTAGCGTAGTTCTATCTGGGATCTCTAGATTGAAGATATTATTAGGTACAAAAAAATGTGTGCAAATTCATTTCCTGTTGGCTATTTTTGTAACAAGCTTAAGGGTTATGTGCTTTTGTTTTGATTCATAGTGTGCTTATTAATTGTAGTTAGCCCTGCCATTTATTTGTCTTGGTTGTGCTCATCTTCCTTATTATTGCGTAGCTAAGTCGGAAGTCGACAGCAAACCATACCATATTTCGGTAACACCGCACAAAATGGCTCGAAGATTAGATGGATTCCTGCCTCCTTATGTCTGATGATGACTCCAATATAGCCCAGTTTAGCCCCCAAACTTCTGACGATGGTAAGTTTAAATCATAGTTGGAAGTTTTTTCTAGTTATTTTATTTTGTGTTCATATTTTAATGCATAAGCCAATGATTAAAATGTGGCACAATATTAGTGCAAAGGGTGGTTTCATTGTACCTTGTGCATTGTACAAGCACATTGCTTGTGCAGATTTCTCTGCACCGTGGAATAATTTCTTTGCATTCTGTGTGATTGTAATTATGAGGCTACTTTTCTTGTTGTTCATTGCTAAACATTTATGCTTGATCCTTTAGTTCCAACTCTTGGAAGTTCATGGTGTGCTCTGTTTATATGAGGCATGTATTTGATTGTGTGTCCTGTTGTGTGTCATTTGTACATGATTAGAATGCCGATGATTAAAATGTTATGGCACTATGTGATTCAGGGGTGGCGCTAGTGAGCCTATATGCATGAATACATATTTTGTGCATTCTACTTAGCTCACTAACTCCATCCCTGAAATGTGTGTCCAATCAAACTATATATGAGGCATGCTTTTGAATTGGCCCTTCTTGATTTGTGTGTCATTATATGAGACTTAACATCTTTCTGCACCCATTTAACGGACATGTGTGACACTTTTTTGTAGGGTCTGCCAGCCCGTGGACGTGGCTTTGGAATGGATGAGAAAATTGCATGCTAATTGCAGGTTAATTGCAGGAGTCTTCTCAGATTCTCTCCTCTCGGATGATGTGCTTAGATCTCACACCCACAGTAACCTAGTTCTGTGGACATCTTTGGGTGTCCCTGAGAGGTCCAGATCTTGCGTTTGAGCCATGTAATATTATTTACCTCTTCCTCTCCCTTTTTTCTCGGCTGCCTTAGTGCTCCCAACGGTGTTGCAGAGCTCAGGCTTGGTGGGAAGCTAGATTTATTAAATGTATGTACCTTCTTCTCTGTTTGTATTCTCGGTTCTGAGAAAAATTACAGCTTCATGTGAGTAAACCCTACAATATAACTAAATGAGTAATTCCTGATCTACACAGGATATTAGATTTCCTTGAAACCGCACAAAAAAGAATACATGGTCAACCCTGCAATGTTAGCACAGTGTACTGTTTGTCTTCACAAATTCAATTGCCCGTCTGTGCTAATATTTATATCTTTACATTGATAAAGATTTTGTGCAGCGCGTGGTGCTGCTGGACTATTTGGATACCTGAACAAATGTTTATCTGCTGCAAACTCTGCGGTGCATCTATTGGTGTAGTTGGCGACAGAGTTGTTTTGCAAAAATTAATGTTGGGCGACTGCAAGAAAAAACATTTTTGTTGGCTTAGTTGTACTCCAGAAGGTGTTGTGTTGTGAGAAGTTCTATGTGATGTCCATCATAAAGATTTGGTTCAAGAAGCTTAGGAGGATGATGTTGGCATGGATTCTATGGTCTGTAATAATTTTGATGTTTTGATTGAGGATGATCTTAGCAAGGCTTCTTCGGTCTGTGTGTATATTTGTAACTAGCTTTCTTTTCCTCCTGGTAGGTTTTCGAGGCATGTACCTTCAGACCTGAAACGTGTTACATGTTATAGGTATCATATTAATGTAATCGGGAGAGGAAATCTGATTGACAGAGGCTTGCTTGTCCTCCCTAGATCGTTGTCTGGGACGTGGTTTTCCTTCTGTTGTATGAATAGATGTCTAGATTGCTTTAGGGAGGCGAAGCGACGGTCATCTCAGTTTATGATTTGAAATCTGCTGTATTGCTTCAACCTCATTCTTCCTTTCTTCAGTTTCGCGTCCTCTGGCTCCTAGGAGGCCGTACCGTGTAACCTATGAAAAAGACGCCTCGAAGAAACAAACTTTTGATCACCTTTAGTGTCAAAATAAAAAAAGTTCACATACCGCTTATTTGATTTTTGGCCAACGGTGAAAAGGACAGAGGCTGAAATAATGTTGATGCAGATTCATCAATTTTGTTTTGAAAATGACAGAGGTCAAAATAACATTGATGAATCCGGTCCACATAAGCCTGCCGAAGAGGCCTAGAGGCAGAGCCATGTACAAGCCAGCGGAGAACGCCACCCCGCTTGAATATGGCCCAAACATGCTTGTTTTGAAGTTTCATCC
Source organism: Poa pratensis (assembly GCA_947311845.1). Lineage (NCBI taxonomy): Eukaryota > Viridiplantae > Streptophyta > Magnoliopsida > Poales > Poaceae > Poa > Poa pratensis. The sequence continues at coordinate 37,041,573 of CAMZMU010000097.1, read as the reverse complement.
CACGTCTTGCCAATGATCTGTGCCAGGCTTGATTATGATGGACCGTGGAACTGCACTTGCGTAATTTGACTGAGTATGCAGCCCACTTACCAACATTGATCTAGGCTAAGCTACCTTTTGTTGGTCTCGTGGACGCGCACTTGCGCAAAAATCTGGCCCAAATTTGCCAGACCAGACGAGCGTAATGAGATCTTTACAATGCAGTAAATAATCGAGCCCAAGCCAGATTATTTTGTTGTTTCAGGCCACTATCCCCTCAATCATCTGGCCCAAGTCCCGTTTATGCTGGACACGTGGAAACACACGTGCTCGAAATGGTAGGCCCAAGTCTCAATGTGGGTCCCTGGTAGGAGTCTGATAACATGGTAGTACACCCTAAAAAATGGTAATATGGTAGTAATATTTATGTTACATTTGGAATAAAAAATTATTTTTCCGTTATTTAAATATATACTAAATAAATTATTATGTGGGTCCCCCAGCTGCGCGACGTGATGGCCGCTAGACACATGTAAGAGAACGTGCGCAAAATATTGGCTTCCCTGCTGACAGGTGGTTCCCGCAGGTCCTGTTCTACTACACGTGCGGCACAGAGGTTGTGTCGGCCAGACATGTGGGTCCGTCTGCAACATCTCTTGGACTGGCCAGGGAAAAGTATGGGTCGAGTTCTGACAGCGAGGCGTCGGATAGAGATGTGGGTGCGCAGTGGGTGGGGTCCATGTGTGTCGGCTGCCGAAGCCCAGTGGCCTGTGACGGTTTGTGTGCGGGTTTGTCCCGTTCAGCCCGCAAAATAGCTTGTGACGGAAGGCCCCTTGAGATTCGTGACGGTTAAGGCCATTTCGTCTGACTTTTTTCGGGCCAAGCTGGCCACCCATGGATCCGTGACGAGAAATACCGAGGGCGTCAAAAATAGTTGAGATCAGCCACGGATAGGAGAACCGTGGCGACAAATCCGTCATAGAATAGAGGGATTCTTGTAGCGCTGGTGGTTTAACTATCGGGATAACTCGCCAATCTTACGGATGTTTTCTTTAGTATTTCGTAGGTGTGTGGTAATACATCTTCCATACAACCGGCCGGGTCGGCTTAATCAGTCCGACTTAATTAACTCACATCAATTTATTGCGTGCAAGTCCCTTTCTTCATACGTAACATATGCATGTGGACTTTGGAAATATTGTTAGTGCGTGCAAAGATGTGTGTCCCTTTGTTTCGAAAGTGCGTGGAAGAACTTCTTCCCTACAACCGGCATGCCGGCTTAATCGGTCCGACCTAATTAACTGACATCTTTCTCTATCAGTCTTTGCAATGGAAGACTCGCTCTGTTTAATGTTGTGCCCTCTGTACTGGCGCGTGGGAGGTTGTTGTGTCATGATGATGTCCGTTCCTTCCCGAGGCGCATGCGGCGAGGGTCTGTGTATAGTCCCATCGATTTGACCGGTTGGTCTCACCGGCACGGACTTGAGACAGTGGTCTAAAGAAACATGGAGAAGTTGCATTTGACCAGCGATGCGTGGCTACGTGGTGCTGTTAAACAATTCAATGATCTTGAACAGCCACCGTAATGATGGGGAAGGCGTGGTTTAGTTGCCGACCTGTTTGTATTGTTGTGTGATGCTTTCTGCGTGATCGATATGGTCATCTCCGTTTAATGCACTACCTGACCATGCCGGTTCCCTGTAGTTGGCGTACCAAGCGTCCCTGGTCCTCGATTTTAACTTAACAACATCCGACCTCGTCTACCTGGTCTTGCTTCAACTGTCCGCCTTCGTTGCGAACATAGTCATGGTCGAAACACCACCACTGCAACGCCTCGTATATTACATGGGTAAGCAAGCGTTACTGCAGGTTGGTACGCTCAACAAAGTCGTCAATAGCTATTCATGACGGCGTCCTCGAGTCAGCACCAGGTCCCACCGTGCCAACATCTTAAGAAGGTAACGTGGATTCGGCCCGCATCGGGTGGTGTCGGCCGCATCGGGTATCGCATCAGGTGGAGTCGGCCGCATCAGGTGGATTAGTCAGCCGCATCGGGTGGAGTCGGCCGGATATAGTGGAGTCGTCCGGATCGGGTGGTACATTAAGACGGGGAGGGGGAATGAACCACGTACGAAGATCACCATCCCAGAGGAGAACACAATGCATCCGCTGAAAACCTAGAATGGTAAATGGTGTCGACTAGATGAGATCGTCTGATTAATGCATCACACGCAGCTCCTTCCCTCCTATTCCTCGGGACGAATGAAGGTTACCATGAAACCTCGGTTTCCCCTTTGACGCGTAGTAAGTTGGATTTGGCCGACTCTATGTTGCCGACTTGACGTGGCCGCCTCCACGTCGCCGATTCCACGTAAGTTGGATTTGGCCGACTCCACGTTGCCGACCTGACGTAGCCGGCTCCACTTCGCCGACTCCACGTCGCCGACTACACATGGCTTGCTCCAAGTTGCCGACTCCATGATTCATTCCTGTCATTTCGGTTGGTAAGCGTTGTCGGCTCCCCGTTCGACCTCGTCGGGCTACTGGTCTGTAAAGAGTTCTCTTGTAGCATTCTTCGATGTAGTCCATGGCGACAAATCTTCTAGCGACACAAAAAACATACACCAGCAAGAACGAATACCTCGCTTCATGATGCGCATTGGATCTCAGTGTCTTCCTGCACGGTGTGACCAAAATAAGATACCTGTCGTGAAATTTGATCAATAACCAGATACGGAAAATGTTCTAGAAACACAAGCAGAAAGCAAGCACGCTACAACACAGACAGATCGACAACATCGATAGGTACCTATTTCTAAAGCGAATGAACACAAAGCAGGAAAATCACTATTTTCATGACATAAAACCATGACAGGGGAAACACGACATATATGAAACAAAACTGTTCAGTCGGCAGCATGGAGTCGGCAGCGTGGATTCGGTACAGTGGAGTAGTCAACATGGAGTCGGCAGCGTGGAGCGTTGAGCTATTGAGTCGTCACGCCTAACCTGACGTAAGCCACGGTACTAACCGCACTATGTTACTGACGGTTGGACAGAAGATGGATTAAACCCATTTACCGTCCTTGCAAACTTATCCTCTCCCCTGACTCAAAACAAATTTTAAACCAGTGCTCATCGGGTTTCCCCTCACCAACTACAGGCTCGAGATTTGGCCAGTATCAACAGTACGCGTGACCGACTACGTCATCTATTCAATTACCGCACAAGTCTAATACTCCCTCCGATCCATATTAATGGTCTTAACTTTATCTAGATACGGATGCATCTAGTTAGACTAGATGCATCCGTATCTAGACAATGTTGAGACCATTAATATGGATCGGAGGGAGTATTATCTTCCCTCTTCATTAACCACTGTCGCAAATATCAGGCACGAAAGAGAAGGGAAATTCGATGAGGTATATCATCAGGACTACAGTGCACCCGACAACCTATGGCGACTGCTCGTGGCCCAAAGTAATACATGAACTAACCAAAATCATAAAAAATCCTCAAGCCGGCCAGCGGGAGGTCGACGTCGCGAATCGGCCTGTACCAACAGTAGGCCAGAACGATTGCAACGACCAAAAGGTAGAAAAATATAACTAGGCGTACAAAATAAACGTACCCTTGAATCAGTTTGCAGTACGAACCCGGATCCGGCCCGCATATTGTCCAAATAGGCAAAAAATTGGACGTAACTGACCAGATCAGATCAGATCGATCGTCAGGGTGATTTGACGAGGTGGGTGTTCGTATCGTTAAGAAGGGAACGTGGAGTCGGTCGGATCGGGTGGTGCATTAAGACGAGAACCTGGAGTTATTTGGATATTGCCGGATCGGATGGTGCATTAAGACGGCCGCCACGGCTCTAGGTCTCCAATCGGCGCCGGAGGACGTTGAGGTCCCAATCGTGCTCCGACATCCCCTCCGGCTTTTCCTTGGCCGGGATGGGAGGGCTTACGCTGCTTGCTCACGCCTAGCGTCTTCCCCGCCGCCTTTGTCCTCCCCTTCACCTTTGGTACCTTGGACACAGCAGCCGGCGGCGCCATGGTGGAGTGGCGCGAGGGTTTTCGTTTGGCGGGAAGAGTGGCGGGGAAATGGGATTTGGGGGAGAGATTGGAGGGAAACCGGCTTTTATTGTTGTTGCCTAGTCGCTGACAGGCGTGACCCGTGCGTCGGAGGGGTAGGTGGCGTCGCGCGCCGTTGTGGCTGGTGCCACCCGATGTCTACCCAAAATGAGGGCATGGGCTGGGCGTGCCGGACAGAAAACTGAACCGCGTCGGACCCAATTCTCGTTTAGGCGTCGTGAGTGGGGAGAAAAAAATGTCCGGCACGCTCCAAAGTCTTTTGGGCACCCGACTGGAGATGTTCTAATACAAAAGCAGGGCTCATCGTAGTACGTTCGTTCGTCTAAAAATGAATATAGATATTGCCCTCCATAAAAAAAACACTATAAGTGTGTACCATTAGCGTTGTCTCGGCGCCTCTCCTCTCGTTGAATAAGACATAGCCACGTCACAAGGCATCCAATAAGTCATTGCCGCGCCTGCTCAGGTCCCTAACCAGCCCTGCGGGACCTATGCCTTTACCACCCGGTAGAGAAGCATTCTTTCCAAAATTCCCTCAAATGATCTCTGAGTATGTGTGCATTACTGGTCGGTGAGTAAGCCATTTATAAACCTCATAACTTTTCTCTTTTACTTCTCCCACCGGTTTTCTCTCCTCACGAGAGTGTACAATACTACAATGGCACGAGAAAAGGACAATGGGTGAGTTCGGGCGGGAAGGTTGCCAGAAGCCAAACGCCGTTTTGTCGAACCGCTTCCTGGCAAGCCGCGGTCGCTCGATCTTCTCCTCCTGCGCTGGGCGTTCTGCCACAGACATTAGTTCTGGTAGAAATGATTACGATTACATCGAGGTGACGGGCAGCTCGCGCCGGTGACGGCAGGAGAAAACTCAGAGCTGCCGCTCCTGGGAAAATGAACTACGATTGCCGCACCCGATTTCTTTTCACCTGCGCGCAGATTTGAAGTCAGAGCGAGCGCATTATGATTTGCCTCTGACGGGAGACAGAGCAGTAGGAGGAGGTGGAGGTTGCGCCTTGCCCGCTGCAAAAGCGTTGCTATTTTTGCGACAGATGAAAGGTGGCATAGGCTCAGAGTACTGTGGCTACGCGCTCGTCAGCTGTGTGGTGATGTTTTTACATGCGTCCGCCACGAGGTGGTCCCGCACCTCCCCCTTCCCCCTCGTGCACACCTCCTGAACCTGTCACCGTCGTCCTGCGCGCCTCCCTGCAGCTCCAATACCATCACAGTCCTACTCGTACCGATCCCGGTGTATTCCTTCTAGCGGTCGTTGTCATGGATCGGAGGATGACGCTTCGAGGACGGGGTGGAAAGTAAGAGGAAAGGGGTTGAAAGTGCTGATCGAAAATTGGGGATGATCTAGTTCGTGGTCGAGGGTCGGCATGGAGCGATGGCGATGCAGTTTCTGGCCGCTGGGCCGCTGCTTCTAGGTTTTGGATCGGCAAGGCGGCGGACTCGCGTGAGTAGGGCGTGCAATCAGATCACGCACGGCTTTGCGCATTGCTATTTTTTAGGCAGTAAATGTTAGGAGCCTAGACGAGGACACTGAAGAGGATGAACCGATGGAGGTCTTATCTGACGAAGCTGTTCCTGAGTTCGATATGCAGAGTAACAGTCAAGACACCAGGCAGGCCGAAGAGGAGTTGAAGCCCAGGAAGTCGAACCGGGAGCCCAAGCCCAACCACAAGTACACGGGGACACAGGAGCGAAGCTTCGGAGCAGGCCATCCAAGATAACGGCGGCGAACCGAATCTCACCTACCCCTGCTTCTCATCTCACCTAGTCGTTTTTGTTCTTCCTCATCCCCTGCTCCAATTCCTTGTATCCCTGATGATATGTGTATCTTGAGGATGATGAGTGTATCGTGAAGAACCTGAAATCTGTATCTGTACTCGTTGAGTTATATGAGATGGAGTAGGACCGTAACAGTAAACGTTCGTCCCACGGCTGGCTGCAGCTAACCACTTTTGCGATCGATCAGCAGTTGTTTTTTTCCCTGCTACACATTACTGCCACTGATACCCTATGAGATCTCAATTTCTCTCCTCTGCCGCCCAACTTTAACGTGTTTGTCCATCCTGCCTGGAAGGGTTAACTGCAAAGATTAGTGACTCGATGTGTCAGGGGGCGTGTAACTGCAAATTAACAACGATACTCATGTTGTCCGTGTGATTTAAGGCCAGGGATGGAGGGATACACGGATACACAAGAGACCCTGGATGCACGGGATATGTCGCCTTCTTTGACATGGATTAGAAATTGTTGTTGGCTTGTAAAAGGAAAATTCAGGAGGGGGAAGAGAAGCAAGCCCATCTGAGTGGAGAAGGCTTATATGGTCAATATTTCAACAATAGTTATCAGCGTGGCCGTGTTTTGCTTCATCTGGATTAGCCTCTTGTTAAATGATATTTGCATATTTGCCCGGGTAGGTTGGAGGAGAGGTGACAAACATATGACTCCCTTTTGAAACAAAAAAACTGCACTAAGGTAGATAGTTGAGGCACACTGATTCACCGCGGTAGATATATTGGTTGTTGCAGCAAACTAAATTGGCATATGTCGTTCGCGACGCGCTGGCCGGCTCTCTTCTCCATGCGCTGGACGGCAACGCCACAGTCCGGTGCGTGCTTCTGCGCGACCTTGCCAGGTCTCTTGCGCCGCGTCTGACCACGGTCGCTGAACGGCAACGGCGTGAGCTGCTTGCTGCTCTGCACGGTGTGGAGCTCACCGCGGGGTGCGACATCCGCACGCTGTCACGCTGCATGAAGCCTTCTGGTGCTCTCGATGCTGCTGCCCTCTACAAGCTCATGTCGTGGGGTGGCGTGGAGGATCCGGCCGCCCCTTTTGTGTGGGAAAACCACGCCCCATCGAAGGTCCGGTTCTTTGCATGGTTGCTTGTCAAAGCGCGCGTCCTATCAAGACATGCCCTGCTGCAGCGGTGTGTGCTCACCGTTGAGGAAGCTGGCTGCCCCATCTGCAGCGCCCCCCTCGAGACTGCCAACCACATCTTCCTCGAGTGTCCTTTTGCTCGCCGGTTCTGGAGGAAAATCGGCTTCGTCTTTCCCGCCGATGCTGATGTTCGGCGACTGCCTGAATATGGCGCTCCGGCTGCTGTCCCTCGCGACACGGCGTCTACCTTCTTCCTGCTCTGTCTTTGGAACCTGTGGAAACACAGGAACGCCGTGGTCTTCAGAGAAGAGACCCCCTGCCTTCCCCGTCTCATCGCCATGTGCTGCGAGGATGCCCACCTTTGGCGAGCTCGGCTGCCACAAACTCTGAAAACTGCTGCAGACGCCTGGTTGGTCTGCCTTCGTGAGGGCGAGCTTTGACATGTTGTCTGATGCCCTAGGCGTGTTGCCTTGCCTCCCTCCCTCCCCTCATGTATTGCTGGCTCCATGTTGTAAAGAAACCCTCAGCCTTTTGGCTTGAGTATATCACACATATATGGAATATTCAGGTGGGACTTTGTCCCCCCGGTGAAAAAAAAAAATTAAGCTCATTTATATTGGTGATTTGTTGAGCGACATGGAATAAATTAATCTCATTTATATTGGTGATTTGTTGAGAGGGCTTACTCAAAATTAGCGAAAATTTCTAATTGCAGCAAAAGATTAGAGATGTGTATATTCTATTTGAGCCAATATATCCTATTGGAGATCTCCCTAACCAAGATACAATCTAGAAATATAGTATTATAGTTGGATCATGCAATAAGGCGTCATATTTATCCTGTCTCTTTATGTCTTGCCCGTCAGTTCTCATTTTTGTAGGTTTCAGAACAACCTGCAGTATACTTTTAATTCTTTTTTTTATTTGTAGTCATGTCATTTTTTGTAAAGATACTTCTGTGAGATATTGACGCTTAACAGTCCAGATTATTAAAACCCGATGGCAAACATTTCTCACCAGCACACTAGGACACTAAGTAATTTGATCATAAGAGAGGTCATTTGATCATCGGATAGGTAACTGACTTTTAAAATGAGAACTACCCAGTCGATATGACTATTTCCTCTGTTCTGTTCTGTTCTGTTCACTGTGAGTACCTGGATGACTATTAAACTTCGTTGCTTCTTACAATTATCTTCTGACCTTTCTCACTGTTTGTACAGGATTTCAGACGAGAGCTTTTAGAAGGCCTTGCACAGGTTCTTGAGCTTGCAGAATAACACATGAGTCCATGATGGGCAAGGATGAGAAGGAGTACCTCGTTTAGTTGGACAACACGAGAGATTCATCGGGAATTGAGTGCCACTGACTATCATTCTGTTTTAATAGAAAGAACATGACTGATACTATGTCAAACCTGTCGATCATAATTGTGCAATGCTTTGTGGCACGCCCAATCTTAATTGGCCGGCTTTATATTTTGCTATACTTGATCGTTGCAGAAAAGTTTCAGTGTTACATACTGTATTTGATATATGATCATTCAGTTCATCTCTTCTCAGAGTGAGGATATTGCCAAGTTTCAGAAATACTAACAAGTGACCTTTATCGGCTACGGAACCATGAAGGGGACGATTTCAGATATAACTGCATGTGGGACGCCCAGTCTTAATTGGCCGGCTTTATATTTTGCTATACCTGATAGCTGTAGAAAAGTTTCAGTGTTACATACTGTATTTGATATATGATCATTCAGTTAATCTGTTCTCAGCGTGAGGATATTGCCAAGTTTTGTATAGCTTTCCCAGCTACAGAACCATGAAGGGGACAATCTGAGATATAATTGCCGGTGGTCATAAGTTCAATAACTTACTGTGAAATGGTTTACGAGACAACTGATTGTGGGTGTGTTTACAATTTAGAGGTATATGCACTATTAGTCCCACAACTTGCTTGGTATGAACAAATTAGTCTCACAACTTGCAAAGTGTACATTTGTGGTACACAAAATTGTATTGAGGGTACAAATAGGTCCAAACTCATTCCGGAGGTGACACGTGGCGTCGTAACTTTTTGCAAAAAAATCCTTCTAATTTTTTCTATGACAAATGTGGCCTTGATGCTTCTTTACATGTGGGTCCCACATGGCAGTGTTGCACGAAACAATTAAAACTGTAACGGAGGGCATGGGATTCGAACTCAAGACTTAAGAGTCTAAGAACAAGCGTGCACATCCAACAACCAATATGTTCAGATGTGTCTTATTCAGGAGTTATAACTTATCGCAAAATCTATCTCTTGGCTGACCACGATCGTGTCTTACCGCGCGCTCACCTCTTGCGCCCCACGATCGCGATCCGACGGCCCGTCTCGCGACCGCTCGCGACACGCTGGGCCTGCCGCGCCGCCACCACGTTTATTCGCTGCGCTCCCCCGAAGAAATGCACCCAGACGTTTTATCTCACTGCGGTCCCACATGTCATCGTCATCTGCTTGTCGGAGACGACAGCAATCGATTCAAATTTCGGGACCTGTGCCGTTCGTAGGGGAGAGAAACTCCTGGTCTGAGCCGAAATCCCCTTTCGCCATCGTCGCCGCCTCCCGCGTCCCTCCTCCGCTGCTCGTCGTCTCCGCCTCCCGCGTCCCTCCTCCGCCGCTCGTCGTCTCCGGCGCCATTCCAGCCGCCGCCGTTGCTACCGCTGGTGGGGAGGTGTAGGGAGAGGCACATCGCTTCCCCTCTCGTCATCGTCGTCGCCTACCGCGTCCTTCCTCCGCCGCTCGTCGTCTCCGGCGCCAGTCCAGTCGCCGCCGTTGCTACCGCTAGTGGGAGGTGTAGGTAGATGCTCATCCGCTGGTGATGAAGTTACATCTCGAATCCAAGGCACAGTTAATCCATTTCCCATCGTGAATCGGCGTGGATCGAGGTGAGTAACCTTCGATTTCGTTCCCACGATCTCCCTGTCGCTACTAATCACCAGTTAGGCGGCTAAATCTCGACTGAATTTTGCTGCCTTGTTGCGTATCGTACAGGATTTTCAGCAGCCGAATTCATCTCCCTGTTCGTCGGTAGATCTACTTTACTGGGTATCAGGTGATTGTTGTTACGTTTCCCATCCCATGCTCATCGTTATTGGTTCGTTTTGTGTGGAAATGCACTTCGATTTTGTTTAGTTATCTTAGCTAGGATTTTTTGTAGTGCATCGGTATAGGTGTTTGCTTCAACCAGAACAGGGTTCAGTTGTTGATTTAGTAGTTACACGCACGCTAGTCCATGTTTTTTTGTGCTCTTCACTACGTTTTGATCTCCCCCAGTTGACATTTGCGGTATGTAGTTTTTAGGCTTTCGGGTGTCTGCCCGTGTAATGGATGGGAATTAAGTCTGAATATTGTGTGTATTTGTAGGCACCAGCCATATGTTTTTCAGTTTTTGTGTGGCCCCCTCCTGATGTAACTAGGCAGGATGTAATTAGTCAGTATGTTATATAGTCCATGGACAAATAGATTTTAGATATGCTCTGTTCTTTTCGTACTGGTGTCCTGGATGTAATTAGCATGCTATATAGTTCATGAACTTAGCTCATTTCGATGATAATATCATATTTTTTATGGTATCACCCTGATGTATCTATCCAAAATGTAGTAGTTCATTGACCGTCAGAATTAGCAACGGGATGCTATGTGTTTTTGTGCTGGCGTGAACTAGCATTATTTTTTACGTTTGCATAATTATGATGTCGACGAACCGAACGTAGCTGATTGGACGGTACACTTTTTTAAGGAATATATGCAGATGTTTTTTTACTTGGTAATTCTGCATGTAACTAGTCCTAGTCCTATTTAGATTTTCAGTTCATTAACATGTAGGACAACTACAGCGGACGGTTTTTCATGAACATCTAGATGTAGGTTAAATTTTTTCTTGTTCATTACATGGATGTAAGTAGCTAGATCCCTTCCATTTTTTCGTGTGTCATTGTACAGACACTTGAACAACGATACTTGAACATAAACTGATCTGGTTTCTTCCATTTTTTGTCTCCAGGGGCAGCATCATTACGGATGCACAGGTTACTCAATCTCAGCAAACAAAGGAGCAGTTGTTTGTAGAAACGGAAAGAACCGGCTCATGAAGTAAGCAGGAACAAACTGAGCCCTGATATCATAAAGGTCCATAAGATGGGTGTTATCTGCCACCCCATGTTTCTCAATCATTGAATTCCATCTGTGCTCAAATTCAGCAGGATTAAGGCTGTAGTCAATTATCTCGTTGAACTCCCTCCGAAGCAACTCGTGCTTGGACATGAACCCCCTAGTGTGCCTTGGGCGTTCTGCATTATGTGCCACCGACAGTTCCGGTGGCATGTATGAGGGAACACTGCTAGTATAGCACTTGTCATAGCACCATCTTGGTCAGTTATAATGTTTAGAGGATGTAATCCATCCATAGCTTCTAAGAACTGCTGGAACAACCATCCAAAATTTGGAATTTTCTCGTTCCGGACGAAGCCACACCCAAGCTGTGTATAGTCTGCCCATACCTGTTAATTCCAATAAACGGAGCACATGGCATCTTGTACTTATTGGTCATGTAAGTGGTGTCGAAGCTGATACAATCATTGTAGTTCTTGTATGCTTCCCTCGCAGCACCGTCAACCCAGAAGATGTTCACTACCTTGTCCTCGGAATCTAGCAAGTATTTGTAGTAGAGATTTGGATCATCTGTTGCCTTCAACTCCTCGAAGTAATCCAGAAGTTGGCGGACGTCTTTCACTTGAGAAGTATCATCTACTTTTGCCATGTGATTGCTGATTGCTTTAGTGTCATATGGAACAGCCTTAGCTTTGCCATACAGTTCAGCCATTATGTCCATCACTCTTCCTGCAGGGAGGTTCACACTGTGCATCAGGTCAATGAAATGCTTCTCTTCCTTGGGGATCTTTTTGTGAGATCTCAAGTATCTTTTTAGAGCAAATTTCTTGATCAATGCATGTGTGTGCTCCTCAACAAACTGAGTTACTTCCCATGTTGCACCTATCCTTTTGACACGCAACTTGGCTTGGCAATCTGTCTGTATTGTTATAGCTCGGTTCCTCTGTTTCACAGGTGCTACATCCTCTTCTTTCTCTGTACTCTTGCCTGATTTGTTGCACACAAACAAGTATTTGTCCTTGTGGTTGTCTCTTGTAAATTTCCGAGAAGAACTCATTTCATTGAGAAACCTTCCTCTTTGGCATACTTGTTGTAGTGAACCTTCGCTGCCTCCCATGAATCGAATTTCATTCCAATGTGAGGCTTCCGCAAAGCAATTACTTCTGGTGTTGACTGTACCTCACCCTCTCTTCCGCTGTCTTAACTAGATATAGTCTGCCCTGTTGGAGCTGCTGTTTCATTAGTATCATCTATGGACATTGCCGCAGCTCCAGATGCTGCCCCTACTTCAGTATTTTGGAAAGTAACTTCATCTTCAGTGTTTGGAGGTGCAAAACCTGCATCTCCATCTTCAGTGTTCTGATTTTCAAAACCTGCATCTTCAGGTGGTTCGTTCAGGTCGATGTAACCATGGTTCAAATGGAACTCCATAGCCTGCAAATGTAGCAACTGTTTTATTTTCATGCACGTTAACTCATTTTTCCTGTGTAACTTTCAAAATTACTTTAAATTGTTTGCTGTATGTAAGTTCTAACAAAATTTATCACTAAATGCATCCAGGTAGCCATTGCCAGTCAGACCCGCAATGGAACTCCATAGGCTAGCATGCAAGAAACTCTCCAGGTTATGGTGCTACATCTACTTAATCTCAGCAAAGAAAGGATCAGCATGACACCATCTGTATGGCCCTTTTTGCTTAGCCTTTTCCCATCCCCGAAGCAAACAACGAAAATGCTGATGTAATTCTCCAGTTTCGACTACACACTCCAGTTTCCTGCAGATTTTTATTACTGGATTTATCCATGCCGATTTTATGTGCTTTCTTCTCATGATGTAACTACTTCATGTCCCCTAATTACATATCACCTGGAGCAAATTTACACACCTTGATGTATGAACTGTATACAAGTCCCATGTTACCGTCCTGTCTAATTACATTAGAATGTGGCTTAATTTTTCAGATTGAAACCTAGATGTAGTATATATAATTCCCCTAGGTGTGAACAAAATCTGCTGGTACTAGCAAGAACAGAAAGGGGGTATGTCCAGTTTTCGTTACATCTCCAGGTGCTCATCCGATACAAGCATGAATAGAAAGGGAGAACTTATTTTAGAAGGGATCATGGGGATGTATGTACAGGTAAGGAGCTTACTTCGAAGATCTGCTGCAACTAATTCACCACCGACATGTGCTTGCTCTAAATCAACAGATCTGGTTGTTCCAAGCGCCAGTTCTAAGCTGGGGTTCCATCCCCTTCTCGGTTTGTCCTGGCGGCGGATGGAGGAAGGAGGTCGGGGAATATGTGGTGTTAGTTGGTGCAGAAATCCTTGGATGGAACTCCTGCTGCTTTTGGTAGTTGGTGGAGAAACCTTGGGGATGGAACTCCTACTTCCTTTTTTTTTGATATAATATACGTATATTAATTCAAAGACATAAGGAGTACAAATACGTACACATCGAGACGCGTAGACCCGTACAAAGAGCAGAAAGACCTCTGCAGAAAGAAAAAATTACAACGAAGACCTCAGAGATCTCTGCCACATCCGACCCAATCCGCCGCTCGTCTCCGGCGCCGGCAAGCACCGCAAGAGAGAGAAGCAGAAGCCAGCACACCCAAGGTTGAAGAAGCCCCATCGCCTGAAAGGCTTTATGAACCACGAAGAGAAGCACCGAAGGTGCCCACATATCGCTGTGGCACGCGTGTCGGGGACCTGCCCCGGGCTCACCTTCAACCTTTGAATCCGGCCCCTCCCGTCGCCGACGTCGAGGAGCAGCTCCAGATCTGTCTGCCACGGACCACATACCCAGCACAGGCCACACCATCGTTGCCGAAGAAGAAGCAACGACCCCTGTACAACTTTCCACCAGGCCCCTCGCCGGCGCCGGAGCAGACGATGGCGAAGCGAGGAAGGGGCCTCGGAACAAAATCCGACAGAGACGAACGCCGCCACCGCCACGGCATCCCCCTTCGGACGCTTGCTCATAGATCCACCAGCCGCCTCCAAGCAGACCACCGGCTGCAGATCAGGAACACCTTTATTCGTCTCCACCGCCAGCACCATCACCAGCGACAGAGACCGAAACCTAAGCTACCTAGCTAAAGCTAGACTAAAAGCAGACAGATCCGCCCGGCGATTCGACCCCCACCCCTTACCGAAGGCACCAAGGTCGATGGAAAGGAGGAGGGCGGCGGAATCGCCGGCGGAAACGAGATCGTCCTTCGGTCGCCTTTACTGTAGAGAGGGGAGAACGAGAGCAGTTCGTTGGATGGATCAGGGGAATAGTGGTTGATATCAATTATGCTTCACTTTCTTTTTGTTGATTCGCGAGCTGCGGCGCGCGCTGCCTTTTGTTTGCTAGTTCGCGTGCCGGGACGCGCGCGGAATCGTTCACGTGGACGGTTTTGTCTCTTTCCGAAAACTGATCGCTTTTTTGTCTCTTTCGGAAAAAGGCTGTCGGAAACTGACCACGTTTTAAGGCGAAATAGTGGTTGACCACTGTGTAGTCGCTCCCATAACTTATTAGTCCCTCCGTTCGGATTTAATTGACACACATTTGGTTACACATGGATGTATCTAGACACCATACAAGTATAGATACATCCATATTTGCACAAAACGAAGTCAATTAATTTGGAACGGAGGGAGTACAAGATACGACCAATGGCAAAACGATCCTGCTACCTCGCTCTCTCGCTATCTGTACGAATCTGAATCATCTGGTCGGCAATCTTAACTGAATCGTGTGCTGAGCTGCGAAGCAACCGGATAGAAAACGCTCCGTCAATTCGAAAAATGACTAAAGTGCATTAACAATCCAAATTTAATGTTTACATTAGTTTATCTCCAAAAAAAATCACCAATGAATCTAATGAACCAAAGGTATTTTACATATAAACTCTAAACATTTTTTGGAAAAACAAACTCTAAACATTTTTGAGTATATACACTGTAAATATGTGGGGAACGAAGCAGATAAAACAACATTGCAAATTTGCAACCAGCATCCCACTTTGCAGTTCTCTAACTTTGTAAAGGTCGCAATGCTCCGTTTCGAAATAGAAGAGACAAAGTTTGCCGTTCACCAAAGATCAGAACGATGCTCTCTCAAGTCTACACTCGCAGTATAATTTATATAACAGAGTTTAGTCACACTATGTATCATGAAGTAATGTGTACCGTCCTGCCCATCCACGCAAGCGCTGAACCTCTAGGTCTTGTGTTCAAAACCCAGTCCTCCGCTTTAATTTTAATTCTACTGACATGTGGGTCCCACATATAAGGAAGCATTAGGATCTTACGTGTCAGAGAAAATTACTAAGGGAGTTTTTCCAAAAGTTAAAGGTTTTAGGGTCTCTAGAATGAGTTTGGACCTATTTGTACCCTCAATACAAGTTTGTGTACCACAAATGTACACTTTGCAAGTTGTGGGACTATTTTGTTCGTATCGAGCAAGTTGTGGGACTAATAGTGTATATACCTCTACAATTTATCATGAACTACATCGATATAATTGTGTTTATTACTGAATGTGCAATTGAATGTTGCCGTGTTTATAATTTTTCTGAAAAAAAAGGCAGGGTTAGAAAATATATGCAAGACTGCAAAAATACGCTTTGATTGATTCTGGTACTATTTTATGCATCTTCTTTCCCAAGTACAATCTTCAAATGTGGTCACTTTCTTCCAAATGAATTGATTGCTGCTTGCGATGAAGAATCTTGGCTTGAGGAATATAACCATGTATTTTCAATCATATTTACTTTGGATGATCATAGTTGGAGAGACGAGGTTCGTCAAGACCACGCATATATCCCACTGCTCCACAAGGCCGGGTACAAGGCAAAGGGGAAGAAGAAGAGTGTGCATGATCTTGACAGTGGGGCCACAACCACCAAAAATACATGCCATTTTTGGCAGTAGCATGACCCCACAAGAAAGTTACACGAGTTCTTGACGGTAGCCGTGTCCCCATAAAGAACTCTACATCCTGTTAAGAAAAAACCAATTTTCAGTAATGGGATTCTTTACAATGTAAGATCGCCCTGGAGTAACGGACTGGCATAGTTTTTCTGATGTAACCAAAAAACTTGAGCATGCCTTTGCTTCAAAAGAGCGTTGTGAAATAGTTATATGTCTTTGCTCATAACTTGACAATGATACTTGATGCGCATGAGAATACTAGTTACATATCTAATATGTATGCACAACGCATGGACAATTAACTAGTTATCTTAAAAAAAGATTTTTGGTTCCTCGAAAATGCGCAGTGGCTCACAGCGACACACCTACCCCATATTTCATCATTGTCTTCACACCTAACCCAACGTACTTTTTTTTTTGCGAAACACAGTACAAATGCAGACGCTCACATACACGTGCACAGACGCACACACTACACCTATGAGCACTTTCGAAATACTGAGCCGATGGGTCGAGTCTTGAGATTGACGAAGTCACCGCATGCGTCTCGCTGTCGACGGGAACGTCGCCTCCCACACTGAAGAATATTCCACCTAAATGAGAAACACCAGTGTCAAACCTGGTCTTTGAACTCTGGTGGGCTAGGGGTACAACCACCTTCTTAATCATCTTGCCACAGGCAAGTTCTCCCTAACCAGCGTACCTGATGAGCTTTCCCCTATCATCCCCGCGCATATGCAAACCGTATAATACGCTCCGACCGGCCGGACAACCACGTGGTGATGTCACCATCAATAAATGACTTGCAGTCTCACATTAAGCTAACTCACGTAAGCAATAAATGACATACATACAGTCTCACATTAATTTAATCAAGAGATTAATTATATGTTATTCTATTCACCCACTCATCATTTTTAGTCTTATTGCCAACATTGTATTGGTTATAGTTTTTGAACCAAATGTCCGATATGTTATATTTTTTCTATATTTGAGATCTTGTTGAGGAGATATTCAAAATAAGATCAATATTGGACATTTTTATGCATATTTTCAAAAATTTCCAAAATTCGACTTTCAAAAATGGTATTGAAACCATAAATATTTCATGCATATTTTCATTATGACTGTTTGTGACATCACATATATTTCCTTAAAGTTTCGCACATGTAAAACATTTTCATGTGCACTTCATTTTTGAATTTTTCAATGAATTTTCTTGAAAATAAATAAATGTTCCATAAAAATAAAAGTTTAGCTCTGGTAATAAATAAATGTTTCCAAAAATTGAAAAAATCAAGTTTCCGTAATTTGAAAATTGTTCAAAGTTTGAAAAATATCAAATAGTTTCATAATTATTCAAAAATAACAGAAATTTTACATATTTAGAAAATATTTAATTATACAATATGTCATATTTTTTTTCAAATTTTTCTACTTAAATATTTTAAATGTTTCATGTACACTAGTTAAATATTCATATTAAATATTTGATTTTTCAGAATTTTTAGATTTTTAGAAAATATTTAATTTTACAAGATGTCATAATTTTTTCAAATAAATATTTTAAATGTTTTTAAAATAATAGTTAAATATTAATATTAGATATTTATTTTTCTGAAATTTATAAAATGTTATAAATGTATTAAAAATCGAGGAAATTTTCGAATTTTAAAATATTCAAATAGAAAAACAGTTTATAGAAAATTGCAGTTTTATTCAAATAGAAAAATCGCAGGAGCGTCGCCGCCCACACGCCGACTTCCTCCTGCCGTCCCCCGTCGTCAGGAACGCCGCCTGCCTCCTCCGCGACGCGCCGCCGCCACTGCCCCGAACGTGGCAGCGTATTCCTCCACGGGATTCGTGGACGCCGCAGTATGTCCTCCCTCCGGTTCGTCCTCTTTGGATTCCACGGCCACCACGCAGGACTGATTCTCATTCAGGGATGACGCCGGTTAGCCGGGGATCAAAAAGATCGACCCGAAGATGGACGATGAGACGCAGGGGAGAGGGAAGAGGCTCGGCGTGCTCAAGGTGGTGGCGGCGCACGGAACCAACCTCGTCATCATGGACTTCTTCTCCAGCGACCCCTACGTCGTCGTCCACCTCGCGGACAGGGTCAGTCAAATTCGTTTGCCCATCGACTACTTGCCGGATTATATTTAATCCAACCTGCTACGCGAGGCTTCTTGCGTCGAGTGCCTGCAGCCTGCTGTACTTGGATTCCAGTGGCTAACTGCTGTTTTGCTTGTTTAGGCAGGTTCTTTCACAAATGAGAATCTTACAGTCCATACTTTCCCCAGTAACATTAGCAGATAATTGCATGACAATTTTTGGGATTTTTAGTTTATTGAGGTTTCAGAGCAACAACCTCACACATTTTTGGTGGAGCTATTTCTTTATACTGTTAGATGGTGACCTGCAACTCGATATTGCACATCAGCTTGTTGAATACTTTTTCTGATGGGCGAAACCTTGACAGTTACTATCTGATTTCCGATCTGTGCTGCTCCTCTTGAGCTCCAAGTGGACCATCCATTCTTAAGTGGAATTGATCCCTCCAGGCTGATGACCTTCCTATGTTGTGGACATAGTGGAGTGCATTGAGCATATGAATCATTTTCTCCACCACGGTGACTAGCTTTTGAATTGTTCAATTTCGCACTACCATGGTACTCCCATCTCTTGAACTTGAGAAAATAGTGTGTAGTAGTAGTAGTGCATTCTTAATTGTACTTCCTTTTGTTAATCATCATTAAACAAGCGTGTCAATTTCAGGGAGCAACAATGGTATGTTTTTCGATAAAGAGCAACAATGGTATGTTTTTCGATAAAGAGCAACAATGGTATGCACCTGAAATGGTGGATTTGAAGATCTCTCTTACATGGGAACCTGGATGAACAGAGAGCACTTGAGCATGCTCTGAGGCTCAGCAATGTTGTCCTTTTGATGTCAGATGAGGTTAGTTCGCCTATATATAAGCCCTAAAGGGTTATGGCTGATTTAATATGCGCTTCTGTATGCTACTGGAGCATCTTCGAGTTCTCTGCTGATTTAGTGATTTGATTGCCTTCATAAACTTTTGTCACTGAACTGGCTTCGCATGCCTTCCTGAAAGTTGGACAATACTTTCCAGGGGAATAGTTATGCCTTTTCCCATGTGGAATCCTTAGAGCGTGTATATATCCCGTGCAATGGGTATCTTGTAGTCATATCATTTGCTTGATGGCCTCCCTTGGATAAAAAAAATCAACTATAAATAACATATATTCCCGGTTCTTTTTTGGGTCCATAGTTTTCTAGATTTTCTTCATGTTTTTAATGCTTCGCATAACCCTCGATGATCAGTACCATATGAGTTGTTTTAATCTGCTATTAACACGCTTGTTAGAACAAACCTAGTTTTTCAGTTTTCTTACGACTTAGATGACAGTGTAAGTTGCATTGCTTTTACTCTTGAAGAGTTAATATGCCGTGGGTAACTGATAGGAATACAAAGTCCAGTTGGATCTATTTTAAGTGTAGATGATGCACTATTTATGAGGTAGAACTTATTTGTATTGCAATGCAAACTGCATCTTACTCCATCTGTTCCTAAATATGAGACGTTTTGGGAGTTCAACATCTTATATTTAGGAACAGAGGGAGTATCTCTGAAGCTAATGTACCTTATGCTTTCTTAGATATCAAGTTCATATACTCCGCTCCATCACGACTATCTTAACTACGACGCGAATCGAATGTCGGTGCACGGCTTCCTCAACTTCAGTTTGGTAAGGATTTTTGGTTCTTCTCTGTGTAGTCCAGCCATCGAGCAATGCATCGGCTCATGTTCAGGAAACCATAGCATTGCAAATAGAATGTATTGCTCAGAAGTCCTGTTTTGTACTGATGGCTGCATACATAGTTTTTGGACTCATTCTAAGACAAGCAAGCAAGAGCCAAAGCCCTGTTTTTGACTTTCCCACAGTGTTAACGCATTCAAATGCATGGATATTCTTATTTTTCATGATAAAATCGCGAGTTGCTTTTGGTATTTTCACAGGAAATAAAAACTAAGCAAATCATGCAATTAATTAGTTTTCAATAGCTTTTGGTATTTTCACAAGGGATCTGGGGAACTGCAATCGCATTAGGATTGAGATCGACTCAGGGTTGTTCATTCTTTGTACATAGTAGTACTCTATATGGCATCTGTACAGTGCAGGCCAGTATTAGACCGGATTTTTTGCTATTCTTCTTAATGGTAAAAATTATATGAAAATACAGGGAACTGATCCATCATCTATCAGATCGATTGTTGTTTATAGTGGTTGATTAATCTATTTTGGATGATGTGGAGTTAACTAGGGATTGATTGACAGTTGTACATCATCGCCTATGCAACTACATTCGTGTCCCATTGATTTGGTTCACGGTAAAAGTTTACATGCCAGTTGCTTCCATGTTTGGGCTTGTCCATTGCCATGACTTTATTTATTTTTTCGAGAATACCAGGGGGGGGGGTTGGGGGGGGGGGATTTTTCCCCACCGATTTTTATTATAACTCGAAGGACCCAGTTTCAGTTACAAGAAGAGAGATATAGAGGTAGAGATACATCATCTTTGTAGAATAAAGCCACGCAGGGCATCTACATGAGAGCGAACGGGAGGTCGAACACGGTGAGTCCATAAGTGAATATCCTCAGCGGCGCGTCGTAGAACATCGGCAGCGGATGAAGTCTTCTGATTGAAGACGCAGTCGTTTCGCGATTTCCACCATTGCCACAAGACCGCAGCCGAGCAGAGCTCCCAGGCCTACGGAAGTACGTCCATCAGGGAAGGGATGTCCCATATCGAGCCTCTGCCAGGTCTCCGCGGCCCGAGCACAGTCGAAAAATAGGTGGCGAGAGGTCTCGGCCGCTCCACAAGAAACACAAAGAGGTGAGGGGGCACAACCTTTATAGTGGAGGTTGCTGCGGGTGCTAAGCCGGTCGGAGTCCAGCAGAATGCAGAAAATCTTGATCTTTGAGGGGAGTTTTGTCCGCCATGAAAGAACGGCAGCCGAGTCAATGAGGCTCACTGGCGCGGTAGCGGCGTAGGCAGCCCGTGAGGAGAAGTGGGAAGAGTCCCCCCACGCGAGGTAACGGGAGTCCTCATCACTATCGAGAGACGTGCTGTCGATGATGCTCCGAATGGAGACAAGCTCGGCGGTGGCGACAGCGGAAAGTCGAGGGCAGAAACTGAGGCCACCAGTGCAGGCATCGGCAACTGAGATGTTAGGCCGGAGGCAGTGTGAGAAGATAGCAGGGAAAAGGGAGGAGAGGGTGGCGCCGTGCGTCCAGTGGTCATGCCAGAAGGAGGTGTGCACGCCTCCTTCTTTAGCTCTTTCTGTCCCGATTTAGCTCTTTCTGTCTTGCAGGAAGGAATATCATCTTTGCATACCATGGGCTACTGTCATACTGTGTGGTCAACGAGTCAGACTATTGGGCTGGCTGATCCCATGGTCATGGCGGATTCGTAAAGTAAGAACTATGTTATATGTGCTAATTTTTTATTATATTGTTCCCATGTCACACAGAAACCAAAGCAACACCTGTTCTCTTTCTGGATGAGATAATTTCAATTCATCACTTAATACCCTACAGTTTTGCTACTGGAAACTGTTAGGATTGTTGCTCACTGGAGGTAATACAATTGGTTTCTGCTATCTGTCCACTGATAGTGGTAAGATATGCTATATTTTAGTTTAAAGGGTCAGATTTCCCTGGGAATGGGGTTCATGGAGCAAAATAGAATTTTGGACCACTGAACTTTCCTTACTCAGATATGTTATGCCCTGAATATCTTTATAGACCTTTTGGTTTCTCATAGTGTTCATAGAACACGATTTGGTTTGTGGTAGTGCCTGTAACATGATCAAGTCAGAGTGGTTAGTGAATAGATGTGTGCAGTGTATTTCAACCCTGGTGAAAAATAAACACTAAGTTCTAACTATGCAGGTACCTGACAAAAATGAATCTCAGATGGCTGTTTCCGACGAGTTATCTCAGGTATCTGCTTTGGACATTTAATGTTCTTGTGATCTAAGTGAGGTAGATATCACAACTTTGCATATTTTCTATGTCAGGAATCTTCAAGATCAGTGAAAGACGTCAATTCCCCTGGATAAGTGGAAGTCCTTTATACACTACTCGTGCGGCTTCAGTGAGCAACGGTGGTGCTTCAGTGGGCAATATCAAAACTCCAATGGACCAGCTTATTCTAAATAAAAGCATCAAGCCAATGTATCTATTCGGTATTTGTTAGTCCTAGTTTGCTTTTTGTGTTATCTCTATTCCATAGGTCTGCATTGAAAACGATCACTGAATGAATCAAGTATAAGAAACATATTTGAGTAAACAATATGGCCTCTATGTTGCATTCTCCTTACTATAAGCTGATCAAGGTTCTGTTCTGTTTGACATGAATTGTGCAGCGGGATGCAGGTTACCTTTTCCAACCAGCGGCCTAGATACATGCCCTAAGGTATGTGCTCTGTCTTTCCTTCCTTCCTACTGCCATTTATCTTCGTTTCCATGTTGTATTTTGCAAGCTAAATATAGTGAGGAGGTCTACTTTTGTAGATTGTAGCAATTATTATTCCTTCTTTAAAATGTTTTTTTTAATTGCTACGTTGGGCCAAGGTGTTGTTAGAATTCTTATACGCCACCAAGGCGATTCAGCTTTGTGGGTTAATTTGCCATGTTTGGGTGTCTATCAAACTGCTATGCAGATCTGACATTTTTATTTAGTTGATTCTAATATAGTTCATGTGTTAATCTTGTCAAATAGACAAATGGTTAGATCCTTCTGCGGGTAATATGCATTGATCGTGGTTACATCCCAATTGAAGATAGAAAGCAGCTATTGCCGTACCAACTTCCTGGCACATTTTCTTGCTAGGTCGCGACTCGGGAGAGTTTCATAAATATTGGTGAGCAGTTTTTAATGTGCCGATGCAATTTTCGGATCCTTCAGCTTATAGAGGCAGGCAAGATAAGGTAACTCTCAGGGTGCCCAGGTAACGTCGTTGGCCGCACATACAGGTTGATCAAGTTCATGGTTTAAGTTTGACAGAGATTGGTGGTTTCACCAAGGATCATCGTGCAGATTATAAAGAGATCGAGGGGAGATCAAAATGCTGCGTATTGTGGTTCGTTCAACTTTCTCGCTTTCTGAATTTAGTTATGTATGGGGAGGGCAGATTGCGTGTGGAAGCCTGTATTTTCTGTTGGCTTGATTTGATCTTAAGCCTCTACTAAATTGTCGCTGGGGAGTAGCGGATTTCATCTTCGTGTGGATTTATGTCATTTGCCTCGTAGAGCAGGACCTGCTAATTGAAGTCCATCTACAGTATTGCAGCCTTCTGGGTTGTTCAGGCTTAATTTATATAGTTCTGATTACTCAACTTAGAATAAGTATTTACATTGCTATCATACCAAACTACTGGATGTGCATTCATCTTTTTGTATGGTCACTTGTTCAGTGTAGTAATTCGTTGATTAGCCTTTTGACCGGCAAAGATGCAAGTACAATGCATAATTATAAATGTGGTAGGTTTGTGAAGGTATCTAGACCTACCTTATATATGGTACTGACCGTTAGTTATGTTGGTGATACCATGCTCGGTCCATGATGATGAGGAGTAACCGGAAAGCAAGTGGCAGTCGGAACTGTTGAGTTTAAAGATCTGAAATGTGGGTAAGTGCATTAGATGATGGGTTCTTGTTTTTTGATGGCCAACTAGTACACGTCTGTGGGTTCTGCAAAATTTAATATTTTTAGCTATATTGATTAAAAGAATTTGCACAAAATTTACATGAAGATAGGATTATATATGTTACAAATATAGCATATCTTCGAAGAATGAATTGCATTTTATCTCCATATAAGATTTGACAACAGATCTTTCACTGCAACACCATTTAAGCCAGTATAGTACATGATCTTGTTCTGAGTAATAGTAATACAAGTCAGACCCTTCTAAAACACTTGTTAGTTTTGGAAAATTATCACTTTGCACAACTGGACGCCCTAGTATGATTTGGTTTACTCCAGCCCACACATCTGCTAACTTGTAAATATTCATGAATATCCAGTGTGGAACTTCATTTAATCGACAGGTTGCACGGCTACGCTGCATCGTTATGACCAGAAAATCAGGATAATGGATGCCTACAAAGCGCACCGTGCTAAGATAATAATCCAATTAGCTGATTTTTTAAGTTATAGATTCATATATATTATTGATATTAAATAGTTAAATATAAATAAATTGCGAACATATATGATACTCCCTCCGTTCTAGAAAAACTGTCGCATGTGTAGCTATGGAATTGTACTAGCAAAGTTCATTTCCTCCGACACTTTTAGTGGATCGGAGGGCATATATTTACGATTGTGCAAAGTCAAAAGACTAGGATTCTAATTTTTAAGAACTACTAGAATGGTGTTTGAACTATTAGTATTCGTATGGTATTTTATGTAAACATTTCAACTTTAATCTTTTTATTACATGTCGTTTATTGCTTCTTTATCATATTTTGATGTAAATTGTACCAATCTTTACTGAATCGGTTAATGGATTTTACCTAACTAGCCATCAATTTTTTGTGTGGCATACCCATTACTAAAATCCTAGGTCCACCACCAAATGTGTGTGTGCCAAGCCAACCATATATGTTAGCAAACCTCTCCCTTTCATGGCCATAGCTGAATGAGTTTGGATGCATCTAGTTGCAGTTGCAGGGACCAGCATTGTCCGAGTGGTATATCCCTATATGTGCATACACAAATGAGATTTGCCTTTCTAACTTAATCAGCCTCAGCGACGATTGAATATCATACAACATGCAGCAACTAAAACTCATACAACCTGAGAACCAATTGACGTAGGAATGAATAATTTTGAGTATAAGATATTCTAGCTCTGCATTAGGGATCTGCAGTAGCATCAAGCTAGCACCGGATGAGCACATACCGTAGTACAGATGAGACCCGATGGCACGAGCGTTGCTTACTTTGCATCCTGGATAATATTATCAGTGCTAGCTTGATGCACGCAACCTGGAGGTGGCAGATGACCTGTCCAGCGTAAGAAGGCAGGGGAAGGCGCATATGCGTCAGTAGATAGCTCCGGCACCGTGCACCGGTGCACGCACATGTGCTCAATCCAGATGGGGCCGAACTCGACAGTGCATGTCGTGACCGCGACAGCGAGATCCTGCAGAACCAGCAGCCACGGAAGGAACTGATCCAGATGCACGGGCGGCCGATGTCAGCAGGGCGACGAAGACCTCGAGTCGAACCCCACCAGATGGGTCCGCGGCGCGGGAGAGGAGCACGACCCAGACGACCTTACCGCTATTCAGTCGGGTGAGAGGAGCAGGGCTTTGCCCGCGACGGCCATGGATGCGAGCGGCTCCATCGGCTGGAGATCGAGGGAGATGGTGGGGTGGTGGTTTCTGTTCTGCTCGGAAGAGGATTTTTTTTTTTTTTTTGAAACTACTCGGGAGAGGATTGTTCCGGGCGAGGAGAGAACGCTCACGAAACGAACCGAAGAACCAAAAAATACAATACCACAACGATACCCACGTACTATCCACATCTTTCATTTTATCAAGATTCGTGTAACAAATTTATCAACGAATGTTCAAATGTCAATGCATTATCAATAGTTGATATATTTGTTTAATTTAAATTTTAGATTCATGTACTAACATGAATTTTCTGTGCATGCACTGACAAAAAAAACCACGCATTAACATATTTTTAGTTTTTTAACACATAAAATAGTAGAAATAATATGATTCGTTTGATGCAAAATCAACGGTTATGATAGTAGTGGATATCCTCCTAGTTGTGGGAAAACCACGTTGCAGAAGAACCGTACGTATACAAATCAAACATAGAATCGGAAGAAACGGTTGCACCAGTCAAAGTTGTTTGGTGCTCGACATCTGGACAATCTGGATCGTTGATTACAAATAGGATGCTCTAGATTTAATGTATCTCAACATTTTTGATCTTTTAATAATAGTATAGATTAATACTTGGTTTCTAAGGTTTATCTTCTTCTTAGACTGGTTTTGAAGAGTATTGGTTACAAATCCTTGCCAATAGAAGGTTTACCCTTCGACAAACACAGAGGTGCATGTTATTGCCTTTCTGTTTTAAGTCCTTGGAGATTAGGCTTTGTTTTACTTCTTTATCTGACCCATAAAGAATTTTAGGATCGTTTTGTTTAACGATCATGTTTTCATTGCAGGAGTTGTCCCAAATTTGAGGGGCAGAATTCTGAGCAGTGAATCAGGAACTGCCTAGGTGGAACGAGGATTATATGTAGTAGGATGGTTGAAGGGAGGTCCTACTGGTATTGTTGCTACAAATATCCATTGTGCTGAAGCAACAATATGTTCCTTATGCTCCTCCATCTATAAACCAAGAAGGAGAAGAGAGCTGTCTAAAAAACAGTCAGATGTTTTTCAATTCGTTCACAGTCAGATTTTCAACCACTAGTTTGTTTGCACGTGTCTTTTAGTTGTGTAACCCAGCTGGGTCTCGTGTTCGCTTTTCTTCCATTCTCTGTTTGTTCCCAATCGCCGGGTTGGACATGGGTTTCTCTGTCGTTCATGTTTCCGACCCTCCAAAAAGCCCAAAAGAATGGGCTCACTTACCTGCTCCTCTATTAAGACAAACAGAAAGGGATTGTGGGCTTTCGTTCTTCTGTCCAGCTCATGGACCAACAAAAACAGACGCAAACAAAGGTGTTCCATGGGCTCGAAAAATCTCTGTCCAGCTGCAGACGCAGAGCGTAGTAGGTTCAGGTGGCGGAGCAGGTGAGAGGATCTTCTTCCTCAAAAAAGAAAGACACGCCCATCTTCAGACGCCACGAACCAAAAGCAGAGAAACAAAAGAGAAGAGAGAAAGTGAGGGAGGGGTGGGGGGGCCAAGTAAGATGGATGAAAAGAGGAAGAAGATCTCAACCGTGGCTCTGGATTTGATGCTTACCTGGACCCGATGCTGCAGCCTTCAGGTTAGTGCAGAGATAGACCAATCTGGGATTCCAATATTTTCTGCAACGACTTGAGAACACACAAATGGTATACTGGCTTGCCCTTAGCATTCTCCATGTCAGGTTAAACTAGTAGCTGCATACGCATGAAACAAAAACTGACAGGAAAAATCATGTTTAGGATCTCGGCCAAACGAATCTTCGGTGTGAATCCAAGCAAGAAAACATACAATGATTGCTTTTGAAGAAAGAATACCAAAAAGCAGAAGAGGAAAAAACTGGTGGAAAAAATGTACCAAAATTCAAGTTTAAAATGACTGAGGGTAGATAAAAATCTCATAAGCAACATAAGTTCCTGCTACTAGTTACGATCAGTTTGAAGGATGAAACCACACACACATAATAAAGTCTAACAAGAAATACATGGTTCCAACCAGAAGAAGCTGATACCCAGCACTTGAACACACTCCGTGGATGACTAACAGAAATGCTAATTCAAATCATACTGAAAGTCGGGCAAAACCTTCACGTAAACGCTCCCGTCCATGTGAAACATCGCAAGAGTAACAAGCCCAACCTGTAGACCAAACTCCTGAGCGAACTTCTCCCAACCAGACTTGAACCTGATTCTCTCATTGCTACACGTGTAGTATGGTGCTTCCAGATAATTGTCGTACTCACCCATCGCAAGAAATGCCTAGCCCTTCCTGCTAATCTTCAATGCAGATACAATCCTCTTGGGAATGCTCTGTGGACAGATTGAAACTTGCATACACAATATTAAAACAGAAACAAGGAGAAATACAAATAGATCGCAGAAATACCCGTGAAGATGACATACAAAAAGAAGTTTGTACCAGGCCATTATGCTTGATATCTGAGATGGCGAATTTGTGAACAAGCACCGCACCCATGAGGGTGAATTTGTGAACACTGATAACCCTATTTTCTTTCTATGTGGAAGCAGGATGATTCTCAAGAATTGCTTCTTTCTATGTGGAAGCAGGATCGTTATCAACTTCTTTCTATGTTCTACCAGGTACACAAAACAGTAGCAGTGAGCCGGTGGTACCAAAGCAAAAAAGGATAAGGCCCCAAGAAAAAAAGGTAGTACGAAAAAAGATACATCACGAAATGCTTGTTAAACCCATGAAAATGATATGTACTTGGGTTCGATATTTATTACTCAAGAAACGAGGTTTCAGAATTCGGTTGAATTTCTGTTCGGCATATTGAAGCTGTTATTTATCATTGCCTATCTATTTGTTTTGCAACAAAGAGAAAAACCTACAAAATTCCAGTGCTTGAGAAAGAAATAATGTGATCCTCCCCATTTTTCCGGGCTTGGAACCGACTGTCCCACTTAAGTAGTTCTTGAGTATAAAATGGCGCAGGCGGAGTTACCCACGAAAAACCTCCCTCGAGAATAGCGAACAAAATTAATGACGAGTTTCAGAGAAATTAAACTGAGTACTGTCCTACTGAAACAAATTCAGAGAATGACACGAGAACGCATAGATCAGAAGCAAAAGACAAATTCAAAGAATGGTAGACAGAGGCACAGAAAGAGACACACCAATTCAAACTGAAGATCAAATCAACGAGCGAGAGCAGAGGCAAAGAAAAGACAATGACTGAAGAGATATACAGACATGAATGACAGTAACCAAGTCGTACTAAAACCAATTCAGAGAAATAAAACAGAGTAGGAATAAAGACACGAGGACGCATCAGAATGTGAACTACCGAGAAGGCAGACAGGGCTAACAGACACGGAAAGAGAAAATTAAAGACAAGTCAATCAAAATCCAGTTCTCGAAAAACTATCAAAGAGAAAGGCGAAAAATGAAAACGAAATATAAAGACAAGTCAATCAAAATCCAGTTCTCGAAGAACTGAAAAAGACAAAGACAAAAACGAAATACGTCATACAGAAAATACGAACAAAGAAAGAAATATGAAGAAACCTCTCGAATAACTGACAAAGAGAAAGACTAAAAATAAAGATTGAAAATAAAGACTGGTAGAGAAAAAGAGAGAAAATGACAAAGATGACTAAATCAAAGAATCAAACATGACTCAAATCTGAAGAAAAGAACCATCAAAAGATAACATTACTAAGACACACATTACTAAGAGGGACATTACTAAGAGAATGACAAAGAGAACAATGCATGCAAAATGAAGAGTGACAAAAAAAAAGACACACACATTCAAACTAAAGACCAAATCAACCAGCGAGTGCAGAGGCAAAGAAAATAGACTGACGAAAGGGAAAGACAGATGAGAATGACGGTAACCAATAGACGGAAGACAAAGTTTAGAAACCAAGAAAATGACACGAGAACGCATAGATCAAAGAATCAGATAAAGACTAAAAGAAACTGTTAAAACTCTGAAGTAGACTGAAACAAAATTCACCTGCTGGGGAAGTTCACTGCCTCTGGATGTTTTGGCACTGTCAGGTACTTGCCATTTGGGTGCTCTTTGAAACTAGGGCATAAGAAGCAATTTATAGCTACAGTCTACAGACATGAAACACACGAAGACATCATGATTGCTCAACTCATCAGATCCATCAAACTTATGGCCGAAGAAAGTTATATGAGGCATTGCAGACAGCCAGAAAATGAGATAGAATGAAGTCCTCACCCTCCAAGCTGCTACATGTAAGCTCCAATCCCTCAACTGCCAAACCCAAAATTGCATTGACTATGAGCTTTGAAAATTCAATGGGTTGATACTGAACTGTGATCAGAGAGCACAAAGGGTCTACACAACCAACAACCCATATAACAAACTCTGAAGGGATATCATGCGGATCAAGTAGTAGCAGACGGCCAAAACCAAACTTCTCAATAACAGGCTCTCTGGTGTGGAGTTAACTTCCTTACGACTCCTAAGAAGTACATCGATGTATCTGGTATATACAGACCTATACCATCAAAATTACTCCTCTTAACCTACAGAAAATTATAAAAATGAGACAGGCAAGCAAATAGAAATTAGCAACAAAAAAACCATCATGAAATACATATGACCTACATTTCAGAAAGATAACACACACAAAATAACTTCCCATACCTGGTCCATTGGATAGACATCACCATCTTGGCAGAAATTAGCGAAATTCCTTCAAAGACTTTACAACCTAGTGGGAAATATAAACATGCCCATAATTAAATAGAAAATAACCATCAAAAGACAGATAGATGGAAAAAACATTAGTAAAAAGACAATTAAACTAGCTGATCCAAAATGTTTTATTATACCATACATGTTTCCTGAAAAAACCAAACAAAGCATCGTCTAGAGTCTTGTCCCTTGATTGGTGCTCCATGTCCTGCAAAATACATAAGTTGAGAAAAGGTTAGCCATCAACACAGCGAAACAAGAGTTAAAAAATAAAAAGTAAAACATACCAATAGCAAAATGGGAGAAAAAGCCCACATCATTGTTGCTGGAGAAGCTCTTCCATTCACTATTGCCAGCGTCAAGATAATCATCATCAGACCCCGTAAACACTAGGTGTGGTCTGCATATAAACTGCGAAAAACCTGATTGCATTAACAGGATATGCAAAATGAGTAAATGAGAAGACTCTTGTTCTGAAGTTAGTGTCATGATGGGTATGGTCAGAAAGACACAACTTGCAGTTAGGTGATATTTTCATGATAAAACTTTCGTTATGATGCAAAAAATCACCCACCCCCCATTTATGATTTCAGCAAGCCAAATTTCCCCCAATATCAATTACTAAAAAAGTTT
The DNA here is from genome assembly GCA_947311845.1 of Poa pratensis. NCBI lineage: Eukaryota > Viridiplantae > Streptophyta > Magnoliopsida > Poales > Poaceae > Poa > Poa pratensis. The sequence goes on along the minus strand of CAMZMU010000097.1, from coordinate 37,010,738 downwards.
CAGTACACACATACCAGTCCATTCCTGACATGCAAATTCAGTAAGAACTCACACAACCGTCTCCATTCCATGCCACCCCCCCCCCCCCCCCAGCCTAATCACCCCATAGCAAAACATCGTAACATGTACTTGGCCATTGTACTATCATATACAATAATGTGCTACTAACAACGAACTAACAATAAAACCACACCAAAAAGGATGAATCAAAAACACTACTAACAAACAGATAGTAGGCACTACAGTTCTAAGCCAGCCCCAACATCAAGCCCGTGTAGAATTATCCTCTCCCTGGTTGACGCAACCTACAACAACCGAAAAATCACGGGGAACAACACTGCGAGCGAGCTCGCAGAAACACAGACCTCACAGCATCGGAAGACATACAGATCCTCGGGATAAAGCGCTCCTCATCCGACGTCAGCATCCAAAGACATAGAGAAAATGACAAAAAAACTGTCACAGCCCATTTTCCAAACAGGGTATACCCTATGCGTTTCCGAACAGGGTACCCCTCGTTCGTCAAATAGGGTTGTGCACTCTCCACAACTGCCCAGGATTTACAGTTGCGGATAGTATCATGCCTGCTCACGAAACAACAAAAGAGATTAGCTGAGTAAAATATGGCCAATGAGCCGCTTTTGAACAATTAATGGGCTTTGAAGCCCAAAGCTTTACCTGCAACAAAAGATTCAAAGAAAGCCCATAGGAAAGCTTGAGTGCGGTCGTAACCCTAACACGCGGAAGTCGATCTTCATCTTGTACATCTCCTGAAATTGTTGGTGCAGTAATGAGTACACGAGGTACTCAGCAAGCCACATTGGAAGAGGATCTATTTAGCTACATGCTCGGATTTCAAAGGAGGGATATAGGGTTTTATCATATGGTGGATGCATACTCCTAATCTCCAACCTAAATTTTTAAAAACCTTTAGTAAAACGATTTTATTGATAAAATATCTGGGTTTTAATAACCCTGTCGGGTCATCGCCATAATTAATTAACCAACTTCATAAATTGTACTTGTGCCTTGTACTAGGCATCACCCTTAAACACAACTTCTTTAACCGGAAGCACGGCGTATTCGAATACCATTTGTCATGACTCTGCAGAGTTGCTCAGCTTTACCCACATAATATCTACACCTCTATTTGTCACTCGAGTTAAACACACGCCCATTGGTGTGTCGACCGAGGTGAGATAACAAGACTTTTTATCTGCTCTATCCTTTGAAGTTCCCACCCAGGAACTCGAGATCACTCGCTCTCCCGGGAGCCGACTGGCCAAGTGTCAACTTCGCGATCCGGGATTTGAATGTATTCCTGTTGTGACTCCTCAATAAGAGGCCTTTCACTCGTCGCTTCTGCGGGCCTTTCAGAGAACAGAAAAGGCAAGCTGTTCTGTAGTTGTTCATCGGGTAGAGCAGATTACTAAGCCAGGATTGATAAGTCAAACATGTGGTTGAGCGGGTTCTGTGTTTATCACTCGGCACAAGAGTATTATTTTTACGTTGCCACGAGTAAGGTAATCCATTACTCCACAGAAGGGGTATGGCGGCACAATCAACAGATGAATGGCCCCATGTCCTCTGTCCCCAACTGTTAGCAACAAATATTGAAACTTCATTCACCAATTTTTTTTATTAGTAATATCAACATTTCTAGTATCTAAACTAGTCGTGAATAATATTATTATTTGAATATCCTATGGTTTCAAGGGTGGACATGGCCAAGAGAATAACAAAGGCTTTATCGGTGGTAGGAGTTAACTAATCAGCATGTCATTCAAAAATATATTGATATGTAAATAACATGCAAGAAATAAATAACTAACTAGTAATATAAATGGCATGTGGGATCAATATGAACAATTGGAATGTGACTTGCCTACTTCCTCGTATTTGAATAAATCTTCCTCTTCGAGATATCCATATACTCTTGTGATTCATTCTCGAATATTTATTCGTCGCTAGTGCGTCTTATTTGCAGAAGGATCCAAACTAGAAATATATAGAGCTTTAGAAATTAATGGTGAAAACATAAGGATTGAATCATGTAGTAGATGTCAGAGTTTACCATACAATGGAGATGTAGTCTGTCTAAGCAGTGTCAAAGAATAGATTCAGATGTCTGTACAAATGAAAAGGAATATCTGTAGAGATTTTGGGTTTGGATGAACAGTAGACGTCAATAGTGTTTTCTTGTTTGGGCGGGAATTTATGTGAACTGATATTGATCTACTCCCTCCGTTCCAAATTAGATGACTTTCATTTGTCTACATACGAATGTATCTAGACATGTTACAAGTATAGATAAATCCACATGTGTACGAATGGAAAGTCATCTAATTTAGAACGGAGGGAGTAGTTACTATTGGGCTGCATGTATGGAATAAAAATTAATTTGGGCTAGCCAAACAGTATATAGACATTAAGGAGCCTCAACATGAGACTCCTAGCTTCATTGAAATGAAACCAGGGGTGATGCGCACTGTCACAAGATTTTGCCGCGCTTTACAGAACCGAAAAGCAACGACTATGAACCCCAGGAAACCAAAGATGAGGACATCCCCCCAAACTCTGCCTGCAGGCTCAACAAGCTACCTAAAAAAACCTGAACTCAACTGCCAAGACTTCCAGGGGTTCAAAAACCGACCCAGCAACCTAAACAAGTTTACAGAACTAGTTCTCCAACTTTCTTTAACAGAGTTTTTCGACGAAGTGCAAGATCCAGCGGCATAGACTTCGAGATATCAGACGATCCAACACAGCTTTTAGTTCTGCAGTCTACGAACCACAGTGTTCCAGCCATGTTGCCGCCCAAAAATCTCTCTTGCCACCTTCGCTAGCAGATCAGCTCCCGCACTGAGAAATCTTCCCAACACGTTTTTCTGCAATTTGGCCCAATCATGTAAGAGGTGACAGGCTAATAAAATAACATCTGAAGGATCTTTAGGGCGCACACCTCGGAAATACGAATTATTTCGTGTTTTCCACACAGCCCAACAAATTGCAGCAGCTCCTATCATCACCACTTTTCTTTCTAAACCAGAAGAAGTGGCCGAACATAGCTGATACAACATTGCAAAGGAAGAAGGAATGCCACTCAGCTTAAGCGACACAGCAACTACCCTCCAACAATATCTAGCTAAAGGACATGCGAAAAAAAGGTGTTCTTGTGTTTCCTGTGCACTACAGAATTCACACAAATCACACCCTTTCCAACCTCTTTTTTTAAATTATCTCTAGTTAGAACCCTATTCTTTATTACCAACCAGCAAAAGACTTTAGTTCTAAGAGGAATCCGTAGATTCCAAAGAAATTTATAAGGAAAACGCACTGTTTTAGCACAAAGGTACTGATATAAAGATTTCACAGAAAAACATCCATCTCTTGTTAAGACCCAGCTCACTTTGTCAGGTTCAGCTGACAGCTGAACTTGACTACAGTCCTCTAAAACTTTAATCCACAAATCTAAAGTTTCTTCTCGCAAACATCTTCTAAACTTAACTCCTTCAAAATTACTATCAAACACCTCGAAAACCGTGATATTTTGACTAAGAGTAATGTTATACAATCTCGGATAAATTTCACATAGGGACTTCTGTCCAAGCCAACAGTCCTCCCAAAATCTAGTTTTCTTACCATTTCCTATGATACGTCTACAACAACTGTAAAAGAGATCCTTCACAGACATGAGCCCTGACCAAAAGTGTGAATCAGTGGGCTTATGTGTGCATTGGGTTAAAGTTACCTTCTTAAGGTACTTGGCTTTAAGCATACTTTGCCAAATACCATCTTCATTCTCCAGTCTCCACAACCACTTACATAAAAGACTAATATTTTTAAGCCTTAAATTAGTAATTCCTAATCCACCCATATCCTTTGGTTGACATACATCAGACCATCGAACCAGGTGGTATTTCTTCACCCCCTGTTTCTCATGCCAAAGCATCCTACTACGAAAGAAATCCCATCTTTTTCCAACACCCTTTGGCATTGTAAAAATAGACAAAAGGTAACCAGGAATGCTACTAATAGAAACTTCAATCAAAATCAATCTAGTGCCTATCGAATTTAAACAGCCTTTCCAGCTTGCAGTTTTCTTTTCCACTCTTTCTTCAGCTTCCTTCCAATCACTAATAGATAAACGCTTATAATGCATTGGGACCCCCAGATACCTGAAAGGGAAGTCCCCTTCTTTACAAGTAAAGATCTGCGCATACACATCTTTTTTCTCTACAGCTTTACCAAAGAAAGATACCTCACTCTTATTAAAATTAATCTTGAGTCCAGTAAGTTGTTCAAACACACACAAAATAATTTTAAGATTTCTAGCACTTTCTAGATCATCCTCAAACATGAAAATTGTATCATCAGCGTATTGTATTACTACCAAACCTTCATCAAGAATTTCAGAGGCTAAACCTTTAATAAAACCTTGTTCCTGGGCCCTTCTGACTAGGACCGCAAGAACATCTGCAGCTATGTCAAACAAGAGAGGCGAAAACGGATCTCCTTGACGGAGTCCTTTACTAGTTCGAAAATAACTACCCAACACATCATTCACCATAACACACACATTGCCCTCCGACACCACTGACTTAGTCCACTGAACAAACTTGTCAGGGAACCCTTTCATCCGCAACACAGAGAACATAAACTCCCAGTTTATCTTGTCATACGCCTTCTCGAAGTCTACCTTAAAGAGAACCCCAGACTTTTTCCCTTTATGCATGTAATGTAAAGTTTCATGTAAAAGAGTCACGCTATCTAAAATAAATCTACCTTTAATAAACGCAGTTTGAATAGCATCGACTATTTTATCTGCTAGACTGATTGTTCTATTATTTAGCACCTTAGTAAAAATCTTGAAAACTACATTTAAAAGACAAATGGGTCTGAACATGCTCAACTTATCAGCTCCTAACCCCTTAGGAATCAAAGTAATAATACCATAATTAAAACGTTTAATATCTAGCTTCCCAGCGTGAAACTCTCTAAAAAGATCCATCAAATTTGGCGAAATAAGATTCCAAAACTTTTGAAAAAACTCAATAGGAAATCCATCTGGTCCAGGAGCTTTGTTATGCTTCATGGAAAAGACAACTTCCTTAACTTCCTTCAGAGAAAAAGGTTCAATTAAAACATCTCTGTCCCTGTCAGTTAGAACCATAGGGACAGGATCCGAAAGCGAAACAGGAAGAAGCTCAACAGGACCAAACAAAGTTTTGTAAAAACTAGTAGCATGCTCCAAAAGATTTTCATCTCCTTCTATGCACCTATCCCCATCAAAAAGCCTAAAGATTTTACTACGCCGTTTCCTACCACTCGCTTTTAACATAAGATATCGAGTATTGCTGTCTCCTTCCAGCAAATCCCGTTCCTTCGCTCTCTGAAACCATTTAACCTCTTCTTCTTTTAAAATAGCATTTAACTTAGATTGCAAGCTTATTCTAAGCTCATAATCTTCGCGTGAAAGCCCATTAACCTCACTGTTTCTATCAATAAACTCCAACTGATCAGCAATAATTTTTCTATCTTTTTATATTGTCCCTCTATATTATTATTCCAACCTTTCAACACCCTACGCACTTTAGAAAAACGGTTATGCCATTTGTCTAAAAGATTGCGCCCTTTATACATAGCATTCCAAACTTTAGTAACCACTCTAGGTAAGTCCTCTCTGAGAAACCAACAAAGCTCAAATTTAAACGGTTTTTGAGCACGAACCACCCTATTACCACCATTAACATCCACTATTAGAGCAGCATGGTCAGACACTCCTCTAACAAGAGTCCTGACAGTTACCAAAGGATATTTTAGTTCCCACTCCGGAGAAACTAGCACTCTATCTAAAAGCTCAAATAAAGGATCCCTTTGATTATTCGACCAGGTGAACGATCTACCCGAAAGTTCTAACTCTTTTAAACCCCAATGTTCAATAATCGAATTAAAAAGCATAGACCACTTAGACAACCTTTTAACCTTATTTCTATCCGAAGTTCTTCTTACCAAATTAAAATCCCCTCCAATCACAAAAGGTAAATTGCTACTACTAAGAATATGAACAAACTCAACAAGAAATTCTGCTTTGTCTCGTGCATTAGAAGCTCCATAAACATTAACTAGGTTCCACTTGAACCTAGTCTGCTTATCCATAATAATCATTCTATTAAAAAATTTATTGGAAATACAAGCACCAACATCAAATTTCTCTTCATTAATTCCCATAAGGAGTCCGCCAGAAGCACCTCTGGACGGTTCCCAAGCCAAATGAAATTTAATCTACCACTAAAGTTATTAAGCCAAACTTCTGGAAAATCTTCCCTCTTAGTTTCCTGAATACAAATGTAATCTAGATTGTGATCAACTATTGCATCCTTAATGAAACGACGCTTATTACTATCCCCCAAACCTCTGGGGTTCCAAAAGAGACCTGACATTAAACAGATGAAGAAAAACTATCTAAATTCTAAATCTAGCTTTGGGCCTCACACTGCATGACGCAGGCGAAGCTCTACCTCTTCTAGGTCTATAAATAGAAGCTAATTGCATAATACAATCATTAAGTTCCTTATCCTCTTCCACCACATTTTCATCATCAGTTAAAATATCTCGCACTTCCTTGGGATCAAAGCTATCCAGCTTTGATTCCGTAACCACTTCTTTAACACTATCCTTCCTTTTTCCAGCAAGAAAAAGATTACTCCTAGCCTCTTCTAAATCTTTAATAACTGAAACAGTTTGCTCAGCATCAACATCGTCAGCACCCAGGCTAACACCAATACTAGCAGTAATATGCGAAATGAAACTAAAAGAAGAATTCAACACAGTGGGAATTAGTTCCTTACCATTATTCGTTTCCAGGTTCCTCTTTTTCGCCATATCCTCGCACTTCTCCATTGAATGCACCTCATCATTTTTCTTGTTTCTAGAGCTCCTCCTTCGTGCCTCTTCATCAATCCCTGCTTTAGCTTTTGCCTTCCGAATCCTCTCTTGTGCTTCTGCCTGTGCTTGAGCTTTTTTGGCCTCCTCATCGTTGCCACCCGAGATATCCATGCTTTCAGCATTGCCAGCTGTAACTGTCTTGGAACTAACTTCAACAGACGGCTCTATATTCTCCTTATCCATCTCCCTGTCCACCTCCTCTCTGATTTCTTTTATTCTCTCTGCTGACAGCCCCAATTTCTTCGCAAAAGCATCTGGATCTTGAGACAGAAATTCATCATCTGAATCTACTCCACCAGTCTCAGTATTTTCCGACATACTAGCTTCAGGAGTTCCCGCCACACTGTTCGCATCAGCTACAACATCATTCTTATGTTGTCCTTCTTCTGCTCTTCTCTTTTTCTCCTCCAGCTCCTCTCTGAGTTTCTTCTCCATTTCATACTGACTGGCCACCACTTCAGTGTCAGCATTGTTCAAATTGATCTCTGCAGAATTCTTGGGACTCTTGCTGCTGTCTCCCATATCATCATCAGTTCCTTCTCTTGTTCTCTTAGGCTCAGCCTGTCTCTGTGCTACCCCAGCTCCTTGAGGAGCTGGTGTGTTAATCACCAAACTCCCACCCATCATAGGTCCTCCTTGTTCCACGATATCCTCCAGCTCGAACCAAATATCATACAAGAAATCTTCATCATTTAGCTCAGCAAATGAAGGAATCTTCCTAGGATCTTTGACACCAACTTTAGCTCTAATGATCTTCTGCTTCTTGTATGTTACCATATCAATTTCCTTCACTTTTCCAATCAAAGAAGCTGCTTCACAGAAACCTTGATAATGCAGAAGCGTATCCGGGACTCCAGTCATTCTAACCCACACAGTGTATAACTTGTACTTTGCCATGGAAACACTATTCCACTTGCTCACCTTCACAGCAGCTGCAGCACCAGGAATACCAATATACTCGAAGCTTTTCAGCTCCTCTATCTTTTGAGCCGAGGGAAAAGTAACCAGAAAACTGTTGTTAGTGTGAGGACTTGCTTTCCACTCCCATCCACAAGGAAACATTCTGCTGAAACCCTCCACCAGTTGCTGTACAGATAGATTGCCAGAATGAATCTTAACCAGAGCTATCGCTTGCTTCGCCTTAGAAGGATCAACTTTCTTCCCTGAATTCGCAGTAAACATTTGCAAGCCATCCCCACCACAACCAATCAGAACTGCAGCCATCTTTGGTTGATTGGGCAACCCACAGTTGGAAGTAATGTGTGACTCTTTATCACATATATCACACTGAACACTATTTTTACACTCTTTGATACCATGTCCAGACAAACCACATTTGTAGCACGCTCCCATGCCTGGCCTAGCACTATTCGACAGATTGCTCACACTTTTTCCTTGATCAACTGCATTCCCAGCACCAAACTGACCTATCCGACCTTTACCAGAAGACTGATTTGCAGCACCCCCACCCGCTTGCACCGATGAACTAGCAACACCTACTGGCCTGTTGCCCTTCCCAGCAAAATCAGGTGCAGAAGAATTCATACCAGTCTGCATCGGAGCCCCCATGAAGTTTCCACCGCCGTAGTTGTATCCTCCGCCGTATTCATTCCCGGCGAACTGCGGCCCTCCCTGAGGCCGTTGTTCAGGCGGAGTGAATCGAGGCGGACCTCCATATCCATACCCTGGGTGGAATTGGCCGCCGCCACCACCGGGAGGACCCATCGGCGGTTGATTAGGTCCCTGCCACCCCGACCAATCGCCGGGAGCGCCTCTCCCCTGATTCCAGTTGCCTCGCCCTCCAATGAAACCTCCCTGACGCGGTCCATAGTCTCCCCGACCCGCCATCGCTGCCTGAGCAAACGAGGCTGTGCCCGCTCTCCAAATCGGAGCAGCAGACCCAGATATTGTGGAAATCGCCGGCCACTGCCCCTCCGCCTCCGCCGCCTCACTCGCCAGATCCAACTCCGATCTCACCCTAGGTTTTGCAGTCCACCCCCCGCGAAACTGCACTTTCTCAGGCGCCCCCACCTTCCAGATGGGCGTGAGGATTCTGCGGACAAACGAAGACGGCTCCAGCAAAGGCGCCACCGACGTGTCACGCTGTCCGCCATGAACCGAAATTCGAGCTTGAACTTGAGGTTCCCGCCTCTTCTCGCCCCCAACCTCCCCTGAAACTGCTCTCGGAACTTCCCTCGGTCGATCGCCATCCAGCACCACCCTGTCCTCATGCCGATCTCCGTCAGCCTGCACAGGAAGCACACAGCCCACAGCCTCGATCGGAGGGAAATACGGTAGATAAGGACGAGATACAACCTCGGGGGATCGCGCGGACGACGCCGTAGACGCCGTAGGAGCCGAGGAAGGGTCGACGCCGTTCCTCTCCGGCGGGATCGGGCCCCCGCCGCGGAACTCGCCGCCATCGCCTCCGCGATCGCCTAACCTAGCCTGACACGACATGTCCGGCTCCCGTGTCGAAAAAAAATAAAAATAATAATAAATAATAAATAATAAAAAAAGTAAAAATAAAAATCGGGCTAGCCAAACAGTGGCCCATGTGGGCTTCTTTGTTGTTCAGTAGAACGAACAGAACAGAGCAGAAGCTCTGCTCCCATGGCGCACACAAACAGGGAAGGCTGGAGGCCATGAAATCGATGATTGCGTCGCCGGCAAAACTCACCAGCGGAATCCGAGGACATTGGCATGATCAGAAAAGGATGACGGTTCCATTTTTGGAAAGAAAAAGAGGAATCGGTACAGATGAGGAGATCGGCTGTGGGGGACTGCTAGCTGCTATACGTGATCCAGAAGCAGAGCAGATGTGACTGGGTGCTCGTGAGTAAGGAGAATCGATACAAGGGAGCTGAAAACTTTACAAGATAGAAAGGAGGATCGCTCGTCCAAAACTGAGCAACAGGAGGCTTTATACCACTGCGAAGGCGGTTTAAATCGATGGTCGGTAAGTCAACTGAGGCGGTTCCAGGCGAGGAACCAGACGACATCGACGTGTGTCTTCACGTCGAGAGGATTAGATCGAACGGGTGTTGGGGTCGGTTCAGTTTGTGGGCTGCTGGGCCAGGAATAAAAGAAAATAGCCCAGTGAGGAGATTGGACTGGGAAAAAAAACAGAGGGGTTTGAAGAGTTCAATTTTATTTTGGTTTTATAAACCAGACAAAATTGTAGAAAACATTTTGAACCAGAAATTGAAATTTTGGGGTCGTTACAAAAACTATGACATTTGGGTCGAATTGTTACGAAACTACCTTTTTTGGGGGAAATGTCACATAACTACGTGCATTCGGGTCGCATCGTAATATATAGCACTGATTTTGCTGTTTAGCAAGTTTAACCCGTTTTCTGACAGCTTGAGCCCACCTGGCAGGTCCGACGTGGCAAAAACAGATTAAAAAAGAGTCAACGCTGCCCGTCTCAGTGGTCAGTGCATAGAAGCCGCTGCAGAGATGGCCGCGACCTCCTCCGCCTCGCCGCGCCGGGCGCGACCACCTCTGCCTCGCGGTCGGAACAGCACGGGCGCGACCTCCTCCGTCTCAGTGCGAAGGGCGGCGCGGGCGCGGGCGAGCTCCGACCACACGCGCACCTGCAGCTCTGCCTCTGCGGGCACTGCCTCCCGCTGCGCGTGAACCTGGCGCGGACGGCCATGGCGCGGCGCTGCCCAGCATAGCCGAGCATGGTGCTAGCTCCGGCAGGACGCGAGCACGCACACACGCGAGGCGAGCTAGCTAGCACGCACGCCCACTCGGCCGGCCGCGAACACGCACACACGCGAGGCGAGCTAGCTAGCACGCACGCACACCCGGCCGGACGCGAGCACGCACACACGCGAGGCGACCGAGCTAGCACGCACGCACACCCGGCCGGACGCGAGCACGCACACACGCGAGGTGAGCGAGCTAACACGCAGTGATGTCTTCTGTCGCCTCCAAGCCGTGGCCATTGCGCGGGCGCGGGAGGCTCTGGCGCAGGCGCGGCGAACTCCGGCGCGCGGGCGCGGCGACCTTCCCGCAGCTGTTCGTGCAGGGCCGTCACGTCGGCGACGCGGAGCCGGTGCATGCTTGCCGGCGGGATGCAGCTGGCGAGGCGGAGGTGGCGCAGGTGGGCGGCACACCAGGCGTGGGCGAACGCCGATCTCGCCGGTGTGCTCCCGGCATCCTTCTGAACGATTCCTTCGCATCCACGCATGCGTGCGTTGACCAGCCCCACCTCAGTCTCTTTTTTCTTTTATTTTTGCCACGTCGGACCTGCCAGGTGGGCCTAAACTGTCAGAAAACGCGTTAAACTTGCTAAACAGCAAAATCAGTGATATGTGTCACGAGGCGACCCGAATGCACGTAGTTATGTGACATTTTCCCCAAAAATGATAGTTTCGTAACAATTACACCCCAAATGTCGTAGTTTTTTGTCATTTTCTCAAAGACATACAGAGCTTGCCCTCCCCCAGCCTGACTGAATAGATAAATTAAATCCTAAAAGTTCATACAGCAAACCAAGCGGGAGGGTCAGCGTCCTTCAGCGCACAAACCCAGCTCTAGGTGACGGGGCGTGCCTGTGCGGAGACATACCTTGGTCGCCGTCGAACTCGGGCGCCTTTGACTCCGTTTATCCCCATGCACCGCCACGAATCGCGAGTCGCCGCTCCCTCTGTGCCTCCGCCTGTTCCCCTCCGAAAGCTCTACTGAAAAAGCTGTGCGCACCCTCTTCTACAGTCAATGAAAAGAGACACGCGGTGGAAACCCCCGTCCCCCGCACATGAAAGAAATTCAAAAATAATCCGACAGAGGGGCTCATATCCAGAAAACCCACGTAAGCCCATACCCATCAGAACTGGGCCCTGGCCCTGCGCGACGCATCTCGCGTCAAACAAATGCGAATCGCAAATGGACAGAAAAAACGAGTGTGAGCGAATTGGTTTACAGCTAGCTGTTGTTTAGCAGAATCCATGCACCTTATTAATATTTCCAATCGATTTGTTGGAAAAGATTTTCAAGGACATAATTGATATATGACTTGTATCCTGTAATGACCGGTGTAGCTTTGATTGGTTCTTTTTTGTGAAAAATGTAGGCCTCCTTTGATTCATAGGAATTTTATAGGAAAAGTGAAGGATTCATTTTCCTATAGGATTTTGTACTATAGCAGCCTTTGATTCAAAGGAATTGAGCGAAAGAAAGTTGAGGGAAATTTTTCTTTACAATCAGATTCATTTGGCAAACGCATGAAAGAAACAATTAGGTTGGACCTCTTTTTTCCATTCCTTTGCAAGGAACGAGGCGGTTGAAGGAAACATTCCTGTGGTCTCAGTTTTCCACTTGCAATCATATCTAATTTCTATTCCTATTTCTACATTTTGAAATCTCGTGAATCAGAAAAGGCCGTAATCCCATTGTGTTAGGGAAATAAAGAACACATGCTTAGTATGTCCAAGTAGCTGAAAAATTGTGGTACATACCTTGATCAATCAAGATTGCTAGATCTGAGGTAAATGGCAAACTTTTTACACGAATCTGAGTGCAGTGTAAGTTTCTTTACAAATAACTTGCGTTCCTCCTAAGAAAAAATCAATGAAGGGCCACATGAGTCAACACACCGCAGCTTCGAGGAGCACGACGGATGCCAATAAAGGACGGCTCAACCAGGTCTCAACCAGATCGAGCGGTGGCGCAGCAGGGCCCCATGGCAGGGCGGACAAGTTGGACCCGAGGCGGCGCAACGGGAATTTTAAAGGGCGGCAGCGAACGGAAGTGGACGGGACAATGACAAGCAACTGTACGACTAGTCACAGTAGGAAGTAACATGGAGTGGTAACATACTTATGTTACTACCTATTGTTACTATCTCTATAGTGGGTAGTAACTTATTTGTGGTGTCATGCATGATAGCATTTATTAGGTTGTAGACTCATTTTGTCTTGGGGTATGTGATGTTCCGGTCAGTGGCGGACCCAAGATTAGTTCAAAGCCCGGGCAAACAGTGAATTTAAAGACTAATAATACCACTTTTAATCAATCTTGCCAACAAATTAGGATGCGCCGGCCGGCCGGAAGCCCGGGCATGTGCCCGGGCATAGGGGCGGTTGGATCTGCCACTGGTTCCGGTAACTAGTTATGTTACTCCAACCTCCTCTCTCTTCATTAATTACTTGTCACATCATCTTTTTTACCTACGTGGTATTGAAGTTACTAGCAATGTTCCTCCCATTATGGCTAGTCTACGTGCAAGAAGTGGCGGCTGCGCAGAGGTAGACATGTGCGAGCGATTTTTGTTTGTTTGAAAAACACACAACTTTATTACGAAACAGTTTGATATAATCACCCATTACAGCAACATTTGCACATTCAGGCACCTCATACTCTCAGCTAACAACTGAATCTCTACAATATCTAAGCTCCCTATGATTGGAGCTCCCTGGTTAAACCACGTGTCAGCCTTTGATTGGTTTCTGTTATACATTTCATGTCCACCATATTCGTCATAATAATATTAATTATCCGTTCAGCTGGACACAAAACTTAGAAATGGTTTTTTCTAACTACCAAACACGAATCTACGGGCGCCCCTCTCTTAGAGCATCCCCAATAGCTGACATATTTTAGTCTCTAACTACCTTTTAGAACATTTGAGACCAAAAATCTTACTTAAATAATTGTCTTTGATGTAAATTTTGTCCAAATTTATTTTGTGCAGTTCAAAAAAATAAAAACCAAGTTTTACAAAATATAAATACACATTCGTGTCCACCAGGTCATAATAATATTTCTATCCCTTCAGCTGGACACAGAACGTAGCGATATTTTTTTAACTACCGTAGAGCGATATTTTTTTTAACTACCGTACACGAATCTACGGGCCGCCCCTCTCTTAGATCATCTCCAATAGTTGCCATATTTTAGGCTTTACTAACTAAATATTTTTTAGAACATTTGAGACGAAAATGTTTTACTCCAACAAGTGTCATCTATTTAAATTTTGTCCAAATGTATTTTGTGCAATCCTAAAAAACAACACAAAGTGTTGCAAAATACAGCACTTGGGTTGTCGCTAATTAAAAAAGATGCACACCATGGAAGTTTCATGTTCCCCTCCGGCCTCTTCTCTGCTGACCATGTCACCTCGAATTAGCCACGTTATGTGCATTGTGCCTTGAGCTTATTCACATATAAAATTTTCCTCTTATTGATTAATTGGGTGGTTCTGAACCACCTAAGTAGCTTTCTAGAAAAGAAAAAAAACAGCTACCTCCTTGAACAGAATTCACCTCTTCTTTCTCAAGGTTTCTCACCAAAGATATACCGTATCTTCTAGAAAAAATAATTGAAGAATATGTCCAGACTGTGCAAAAATAATGGAGCCAACCCGACCAGCTAACATGTTCTGTGAATTACAGGACGTTCTGGCCAGCCTGTATCTGGCATGTGTTATTGGTAGACAACAAAGCCTGTGAACAAGGATCATGTATACTAATTAGGAGCATAAACAAGGGGTTAAGCAACATGGCCAGTTAAATATACGAACAGCTATTGATCAGGGCAGCTTGTATACAGCCGAGACTAGAAAGTTTGCCATTGGACTGTAACTATTTGTTTCTACGGAGCAAATCATGTTGACTGTAAAAGATTACAAAGAGGAATAAATTGCTATGAGGCACTTTCTTCGTAATTCATAATCTGGATCTTGTGCTATCTTTTCATTATAAAGCACCAAGGCAATGATATCGGCATCACATGATCGTATGATGACCACAATCAAGAATTGGTTTCACACGATTCATAAGTCAAAATTTCTGTTTCTTTTTTGTATGGAGTTTTTGTACATTTCTACATATACAATGGGAAGGATTAGCAAATCCTATAAAAGGCGGATGCCAATCACACGGTGTCAAGATCACTGATATCAAGGACTATCTATACGTTAAGAATATTTAGGAGAGTAACTCTGCTTTGGACCAATCTCCGGAACAGAAGTCCTAGTGCAGCCTCAAGATCTCCGATGCTCCAACCTAGCATATGCATCTGCTCCTCCTTGCACACAACTAATTTTTTCTTCTGGAATGCCTTGGAGACCAGAGATCGTTTTGGCGTTGCAATTTGCTTGGACAAGAGCTGCAATGTTGACTCGAGCAAAGAGGTAGCGATCTCTCTAGCTTCGCTCAACAATCTGACAATCCTGCAATCTTGCTTGTAGGAAGTAACCTTCCTCGCAGTCTTCTTGAAATGTTTCCTTGCCTTCTTCACTAAACGGGAGTAAGACTGGATCCCGACTTGGACAGCCGCATCATCTCCTTTTCTGATATCCACTTGCAACTCTTGGATGATGGCCTTCAACTCAGCGAAGTCCACATGCATGGCATTGTAGAGATCCAAGAGCGCAAGGGAGCTTTCCATTTCTCCATCCAACATATTCCTTTGCTGGGAGGAGCACACTTGGTTGCTAGGCAGGCACATGATCTCCTCGATAGAGCAGTAAATGTCTCCAAGCCTCGCCAAACCATCAGAGATTGTCTCGATGGCCAAGGAGTGTGAACAGATGCATGCCTCTAGGCTGCGTAGCTCCTCTTCAACTTCACGGTGAGGCCTAGAGGGCAAACTAACCGATCTTAGATGGCAAGCCATATCTGTTGCTAAAACTGATATCTCTGTATTGACTCTTGGTTTGATGGATGAGAATGAGAGCAAATTTTGTTGATGTTTTGAGCTTGTGCTGAGGCCTATTTATACAAAAGGACTGTATGGGACAGCATCATTTGGGTGGTAGACAAATAGAACCCTGCCATCTCATCTCCTTAATGCTGTCTCTCAAGATATTAGTTCTGGCAGCAGCACATGGAATCCGTCATCACTCATGCGCATTCAGTTTTTTAGTGCCTTCTTGACCCTCCCAATTAGCTATCACATTATGATGTTCCATCTATTGGCAACAAGAATCAGCAGGGTAGTTTGGTCTACTGGTTGACTTGGCGTAATTGCGTGCTATAGATATATTTTAATGGATTCCTAACCGAGCATTAACTATTGGTGCATGTGTACCATCTAATTGTAGCGCAATAGGTTGGGTATGGACTGTATTCTTTACAAAAAAAATTAAGAAGTATTCTTTACAATTTCTACTACGTAAGCACTCAACCTTGTATGTTGGAGCTGGCTTGTTTTAATGTTTTATCTATGGATGGCTAGATCCACTGTGCAGAGATTCGTTGCTAGTTTACATGATATTTCGCACCTTCCTGTGCAATCGCATGTGCAGCTTGATTCGAAGCTCGCATGCCGAACCTGACCATACACGAGGAGAACCACGTACGACTCTGAGGACGTGTTTGGTTCATGATTATGTAACGTAACCTGATTACAACGGTAAACGATACCTTTAAAATATGTTGGGAAAAGCTAGCTGGAGGCGCCGCAGCTGGCTCCGTCTCGTGCGGCGGCCCAACGCGCGCAAGTCGTAGCGTGGGCCCCCCCTCCCGCAGGCACGGATTGGCCCATCGCGCAATTGTTTGGAGTTTTGGACTGGTTGGCTGCCATGCGCTACGGTAAATTCACATGCCCGTGACGTAGTAAATCACTAGCATACCCCTAATCACTGAGTAGTATACAGTACCAAGGCTGCTACAGTGTACGTGTGTTACTTTACATGCCGCGTCCGCATCCCATAGGATAGACGCGTCAGGTTTTTTTTGCTCCGCACTATAATACTGCACGACAGTGCTTCGTGCTACCGTGTTAATACATGAACACTCTTCTGCTACAGTGCTATCACAAGAGCAATGGACCGTCCACCTTATACAAATCAGCATGCTACAACCTTGATACCTCTGCTGCTGATATACCTGGCTATTTCTCGGGCCGAGCCTAAAAAAGCCTGTCGCAAAAAGTCCAGGCTCGAGCCTAGCCCGGCCCGACTATCGGGTCACAGAAATTGGGCTGAGCCTAAAAAAGCCCGGCTAGGCCCGACTTACGCGGCCTGATCCCGGGTAGGCCCGACCGGCCCGGCCTGATCCCAGGTAAATCTTGTTTTTGCTAAGCTCGAGCCCGACCCGACACAGCTGTCGGACCCAAAAATCAGTCCTGAACCCGGCCTGATGTGCAAGCCTGTCCCAACGTGGCCTGGGATTTTTGGGGTGGGTCGAGTCGGGTCGTCCGGGCCGGGCTGCCCATGACCAGTATAGCTGCTGACCACGACTAATTAATCTGGTGAGCCCGGCTAGTTAATCTGGTATGGCTACGAGGTTACATGTAAAATAATGAGATGATCAAGTGTATCTGATGACCACGACAAATTAATCTGGTGAGCATGACCAGTTAATATGGTAACCGCTATTAGGTTAACCGATAAGTGTAAATAATATGATGACTAAGTGTATGGTAATCACGACTATTAATCTGGTGAGCATGACTAACTAATCTGGTAACTGCTATCAGGTTATCCCTTAAGCGTAAGTAATGTAATGATTAAGTCTGCCTGGTGACCACGGCTAATTAATCTGATGACCACGACTAATTAATCCGGTGAGCATGACTAATTAATCTGGTAACTGCTACCAGGTTGTCCCTTAAGTGTATGTAATGTGATGATTAAGTCTGCCTGGTGACCACGGTTAATTAATATGATGACCATGATTAATTAATCTGATGAGCACGGCTAATTAATTTGATAACTGCTACCAGTTTGTCCCTTAAGTGTATGTAATGTGATGATTAAGTCTGCCTGGTGACCACGGCTAATTACTCTGATGATCCCGACTAATTAATCTGGTGAGCACGACTAATTAATCTGGTAACTGCTACCAGTTTAACCAGTAAGGATAAGTAATGTGATCATGGTTAATTAATCTAGTGAGCACAACGGACTAATCTGATAATTGAGACTAAGATAAGTTCGAAGTGCTCTTTCGCATCTATGTACATACAAATAATGTTCACTCAGTGATATTTCTTCGTCTCTACAAATTGCTTGGTCACTTGTTCAAAAAAAAAGTTGCATGGTAAAAATCACACAGTCTTAGTACAAGCATACACAAACACCGTTCCGTTCCAGAAAAAAAAAACCTCAACCACTGTTCACATAACAACGATTGCGTATTTCACTTCCACCTAGTAAGGCCCTGTGACTTTGCCTCGGTCCTGGCATACAGGAATCAGCATGCATCTTTTTTTTAGGGGACGGAATCAGCATGCATGGTCGATGGTCTTTTTGCTCTTGACGTCGTGACGGAGTGGTGTCGTGACACGTGAGGTCCTCAACGACTAAATTAGCATTGCAGGCTCGCGTGAGGATATGGGTCAAGCGTCGGGAATCTCTACGAAGTTTCGCGTACTACTCAGCTAGCCTTCCCTTCCCTCTCCCGTCTCAGAGGCGAAAAGGCGATTTTTGGGCGACCCTCGCCGAACCACCGCGTCCGCGCCGCGGGGACGCGGGATTCCTCCCCTCCGTCGGCCGCTTCGGCGGCGGGAGGGTGGGGGATCCCCGTCCCGGGCCTGTACATACGGGAGGTTGGGGTGGAGGCCCCGTCGACGGCGCCGTGGTGGAAGGGGTGCGGACGGTGGTGTTTTGGTGTTGCGGCGATCTTCCCCGGCGGCGGTGCTCCTCGGGGCCGGCCGTCGTCGCGCGCGACGGGTTGAGGCTCGACGCCCGGCGTGGTGTTCGAGCCCGTCTTCTCCCGTCAGATCTGGGACGGCGGATCTGGCGGCAGGAGAGGAGGATCCAGGGCGGCGCCTCTGCTGGCGTGTGGCGAGGCGGTGGAGGATCTGGGGCGTGGCCCCCGGATCTGGAGCAGGACGAGCTTGGGGGCCTCCCCCGGCCGATGCTTCCTTGGCGTTGCCCAAGCCCGTCTCCTCGGAGGCGGCGATCGATGCGGCTCTTCAACGCCTCATGGCTAGGGGCTCTGCTGCTCCACGGGTGGGCAATCTTCGCGGCGGTGGTCTTCGTCGTCTCCGGCGTCGTCGAGCTCGGCTGGGGGTTGCTCCTGAGGTTGAGGATGGTGGTGCCGAGGTGTGCTGCCCTCGGATCTCTCTGTTCCTCCGTGTATTTGCTTGTAGGGTTGATGTAATCATCTTCATATGAATACAAGTATGTGCATTATCAAAAAAAAAAAAAGAAGTTTCGCGTACTCGTTAGCAGCCGCCGCACAGAAAGACACAGGTGCGGCGCCGCCCTGTAGTCCAGCCCAAATATGTTTGGTTCACATCCACCGTAAACAGATGCCACCCCTATTCAAGTCTGATACCGGTCACACCCCATCGGTAACGGATCACGTTACCAGGCGATCTCCATCGTCTTCTCTCCCGATTGGATCTCGGCAGGCTGCCTCTCCTCCACCTAATCCTGCTGCCGGCGCCATGTCTCTTACTCCGCTGAGTCCCCTCTCCTCCACGGCTCCACCTAGTACCGCCGCCGCGGCCGGCGCCGCCGCCGCCAGCAGTACAGGCCCGCGACCTCTACTGACCATCAGCGGCTCGTGAGGGACGCAGGAGGTTAGGCAGAGGTGCCACGTGAGAGCAGCTGCTCCTTCTCCGGATTCCTTCTCCTCTTTCCGGCCGGCCGGCCGGCCGAAAGCTCTTCCTTCAGATCGTTGTTTAGAACTCGAGCTAGGTGATACCTTTACCGATCCGAACCAAACAAAACTGTAAATGGTGTGTTACTTTTCCGATCCCAGCGTAATCTAATTACATTACCGATTACGTTACCAGTATGTGAACCAAACACGTCCTGAATCTTAAGGTCTTCAATGATCGATGCCTCGCTAGAGCAGTCAGCCTTCTTGCTGTTAAGAGCCATGGCCAGCAGCTGTGCGTCAGTGTCAAATTCTGCTCTGACCACACCAAGCTCAGCTGCCAGATTGAACGCTTCCTCCATTGCCTTTAATTCTGCTGTGAAAGAGTCATGGACTGCATCTGAACACCCAGCTAGCTATCGCAGCAACCACTTCGCCATCAGAGGTCCTAGCAATGACTCCCCATCCTCCTTGAGCTTGACCAGATATATAGGCCCCATTAGTGTTGAATTTGATAACTCCCGCAGGGGTGGACTCCATTTCACATCCCCTGGCTTAGTAGCTGCATTACCCTTTGCAAAGCATGACAGGTATTCAGCGGCAGTGCACTTCACACGATGAGCCAATTCAGTATTTTCACATGGTATATTAGTATTACCTTCCCTGACCGTGTTCCGTTCCTTCAACCATAGCCACCACATAGTGACAATCTGCAGTTTCTGTACATCTGCAGTTCCCAGATCACATCCATGCAATCCTCAATGCTACGCCCCTCAAGATTAGCTCTGATGGTTTCATACCCAAGTGTGCGCTATAGAGGTTTCACTTCCTTAGAGCATCTCCAACCGGAGCCACCAAATTCGGCCCCTAAACTGTTCGCGGACACGCCCGGACATGTCCGCGGATAGTGACCGGACGACCCTCGTAGTTGGTGCTCTACAATCACAATGTTCAAATCTTGATACCAAAAACATGCAAGTCATGCACGTCCATTACAGATCTAGTTTGCACGTCCATCACAGTTTAGAAATAAATAGTTCAAATCACGTTATTATAACAAATAATTGTATCTAAACAAATAAAAGTAGCCGGACATAAGAGTTCACATTGTTCGCCCTACAAATCATGCCAAATTAAAGTTCATGCCTTTCCTATGAAGACATACATATGCTCCACCAGATCATTGAGTAGTTGGGTGTGCGCTGTTTCATCTCGAAGTTGTCGATGCATCTCAAGAAATTGCATGACATACTCCGCTTCTTATTCATGTAGGTGGACATGTTCTCCCGGCTTCTCAAAATCAGTGCGAGCTGCCCCTTCTCACTCATCCTCCACAATCATGTTGTGCAGAATTACAAACAAGTCATGACCTGCCATAGTACCTCCGGATCCCACATCACGGCGGCTCCACGGACTTTATCCCAACGAGCTTGCAGCACCCCAAATTCCCTCTCGACATCTTTCCTAACAGTCTCCTGTGCAGGTGCAAATCTACATTTTTTGGGACCAGTTGGATTGTTGAGTAATCTTCACAAAAGCCGCCCACTGAGGATAGATACCATCTACAAGATAGTATCCATGGTGTAGTCGTGTCCGTTGACGGTGTAGTTGCATGGTGGAGCCTCCCCATCACACAACCTCTTGAACAAGGGAGAGCGTTGAAGCACATTGATATCGTTGTAAGAACCGGGCATGTCCAAAAAAGCATGCCAAATCCACAAGTCTTGAGATGCCACAGCTTCAAGTACAATTGTGGCCTCTTTGTTGTGACCTTGGTACTGCCCACGCAACCTCCATTGTCAATGCATGCAATTTACTGAACCTAGCATATCAGGAAATCCTCTTGCTTCTCCTAGTGCCAATAGCCCTACGGTGTCCTCGGCATTAGGTTCTCTCAGATATTTCTTTCCAAACACCTTCACGACAGTGTATGCAAAGTGCTCCATAGTCTCGATGCATGTACTCTCTCCCATCCGAACATACTCGTCAATGGCATCCGCGGCTTTTCCATAGGCAAGCATTCTCAAAGCAGCGGTGCATTTCCGCATAGCACAGAAGGATAGTTTTCCACATCAATCATACCTCAACTTGAAGTAATCATCATACTTTGTTACTTCCTCTTGTATGTGCTCGAATAGTCTTGAGCTCATCCGGAACCGAGGTCGGAAAAACCCCTCATGAAAGACCAGGTTCGGACTCTTGAAGTAATCGTCATAGAGATCTCGAGCGCCTTTGAGCCTGTCACGGGGCACGCTGATCCACCCCTTCATTGATGTCCTGAAGTTAAGAACATGCTCCTCCTTCTTCTCCATTTCCTCTTGAATGCTCATCATCAACATGGCGACCTCTTCGTCTCCGTCGTCAAACATGTCTTCATCACTAGACCCGTCGATGAAACCCATGAAAACCAACTTATCCATGGTCGAGTAATCGTACTCCTCATCGGACGCAGAATCCATGCCTACATACATGGACACTTAATCAAAAATCCGGCTCCGGCATTCACACAAACACTTTGAGAGTGAGGTGGATGTCGGGCGATGCAAAACGTACCGGGAGCGGAGGGTGCAGATGAGGTTCCTCCGGCGGCGGGCTCCGACGACCGCAGAGGACTTGGCTGCGGACAGTGTACTTTCGGGGCGGCGGCGGTTAGTCCAAGGGGGCGGCGGCGGAGCAGAGTAGTGCGGCCAAACTGGACAGAGCGGAGGAAGAAGAGGAAGAAGCGAGGTTTTCCGTCTGATTTAGGAGAAAATAGGGTAGTCCCGCGTTGACAGGTCCGATGTGGCGGAGGCGTCCGGACAGCCCCAAACCCGCCCTACATATGGGCTGCCTTTGGGGTGGGCCTCTAAGATAAAGGTGACACTGATCTTAAGAAAAGGTGCTTGCTACTGTTTGTTGTTCTCTTTTAAAATTTACATATAGCACCATTGCACACAAGGTCTGTGTTCTCCTGATCTATTTAGGTATTCCCAGGCATAATTAAACGTGTGGCAGTATAGCGGCCTCTGGGATTGAGCAGATCATCGTGTTCATGAACAAGATAAACCTCCTCTGTTCACCAATAGTCTATGTCAAAGTAAGAGTTGTGCTACTACTTCGAATAATCAGGGTAGTTGTAGGAATATAATCTAGAGAGTTATCTGATGATCTGATATGATATTTGGTGTATTTAGAAACAATGTAACTTGATCACAGGCAAAGTAATCATGTGGACCAGCTTCCTGGTTTGCATCCCACTTTTAGCTGTGACTAGAGAGTATATCTGTTTTTAGGTTCTATAGACTGATACAATGATGGTCTGATTGGCTATCTTTGTGCAATTGTGTTATGTACTTTTGTATCAGTGAGAATTTAATTTAAACGCAAGACTTGTAGCCTTGTGTTTCCTGTCATGTGACTGTAAATATGTTTGGTTAGGCACTTAATTTCAAATGATATGTTCGAAACTTTGGTTACATAATCTGTGCAAGTACCGTAAATGTTCTGTACTATACCTGTCTTCGATGTCTTCTCTTAAAGCTGCTCTTTGCTAGAGCCTGCACATTTTCGTTTACGCTAATCTTTCACCAGCTAAAACCAACTGGTCTATACAGTTATAGAGGGACATAGCGGAAGGGCGTTGACAAGGATATACATCACGGGTACCCTACCATAAGGGTACCTGGTGCACGTGTCGACTAAGACCCAACTATCAAGAGTCTACATGAAGCACATGACGAAAGGCCCAACAAGATGGAGTATCCTCCAAGATTAGTCATAGACATAGTCGGTTTAGGCTTTCCTTACATGTAAACTGGGTCGGTTACGAACTCCCGAGACCCAGCCTATTATATAAAGGTTGGGAGGGTCGCCGATCCAGGACAAGCCATACTCGAACTACCAAAAGCCCTAGGGAGATCGACATCTTGCCGGAGCTCCCTGTAACCGCATAATCTCACACGATCAATATCAGACAAGCAGGAAGTAGGGTGTTACTCTCCGGAGGCCTGAACCTGGGTAAATCTTTGCCTCTGCTTGTCAGCCGACGAAACTACTAGTACTACCACGTTCTCTTCCCATAATCTCAACCCTAGGTCCTTAACCATGGGATTTGATGAGTTAACCCCTCGTCAATTGGCGTCGTTTGTGGGAAAGAATAGTGCTGGACTCACGGTTTCTTCGGTTCCATCGGAAAACGGCGACTCGCCGATCGGATCTACGAACGGTAACTCGCCGGCTGCATCAACAAAACAAAACTCGCCGACTCGGGCGGCACACGGCAACTTGCCGACTCACTCGACAAATGGCAGCACGCCGGCTTCACCTGCAAAAAGCACATCAGATCCTCTGATGGACTTCGAGCCACACTCACCAGAATTCCAGGAGACGTTCGCTGATCTCGAGTTAGGTTTGGGTTTAACCGTTGGCTCGTTCAATTTTTTCGTAAACAAGCTTGGTGTGCAGGACTTGACAGATCCACGCCAACTCGCGACTTCCGCACCCGAGGCTCCATCGGTTGCGGCTCCTTTGAGTGCGGATCCATCAACTGCGTCCATACCATCGTCGATCCTCCAAGCCTGCTCGTCTGCAACAACCATGTTGACTCGAGAGATCAACGAGCTCATTAAAGAACTCCAAGGCGAGGAGGCTGAATCAGCATACCGCACAAACGATCCCGAGCTCAATCTTCCACTCGAGGATAGCTTCGACTGCGGGATCTCCCTCAGCGACTTCGACGAGCCCGAAACTCATATCGACAACCACGTCGACTCCGAGATCTGCACCAGCAACAACCTCGACTTCGAGATCCATAACAACTTCGCCGACACCGAGATGAGCACAGGCGATGAAGACATCGACAGCGAGATCCGTCCAGACGGACCACTCGATGGGCATATCGACTCCGACATGAGCCTCGATGAAGACGTCGAGTCCATGACGGGACTCGAAAACACATACACATACCCTCGGGTGATACCCCAGCAGGTCTACATTGCCTTCGTCGCAGAATCATCTGATGCTGCGGCCAGTCGCAGGCCTACAGAGTTCCCGTGCACGGTTACTATGCCGGATGGAGTCACAAATCTCACAATTACTGCTGAGATGGCAGCAAAAGCAGATAAAGTCATCAAGGAGTGCACAATGATGCCAGCAGACATAACACGGGAGGAGATGTTGACCTTCCACTACTTCAACTGGCAGGAATCACTTCGACTGCAGCAGATCAGAGCAACACTCGAAGAACGTAAAAAGCAAGCTAGCTTGTCGATTGCGCGAAGAAGACAGCTCTCCCTGAGCTCCACCGGGCGAGCAGACACAAGACCCAGATCAAGGTTGTCACACCTCGCGGCAGATGAGAGGGCAGCACTCACCCGCAACCTAGGCCACTCTTTCATGACATACGACGAGGAGGGAGTGCCAGTACCCAAAACAGCTGCGGGTGCTCTCTTTACCGCTGTAGCATACCTAGAGGCAATCAAGCCTCCAGCTGATGACCCCAATGCAAAACTACATCGCCAACAGATCAAATCACTCGCCTTAGCGGCGAAGGCCATACGCCAAATCCCAAAAACTCCAGGAGGGAGTCGAGATCGTGCCATAGTAGACACGCGTCGTGAAGAGCATAATCGCAGTGGTCGCCGCCACCACTCGAAGGAAAGAAGCGGCTCACGCCGGCGCAGGTCCAGGAGCAGATCACGCAGATCTTACAGTAGCGATGCGTACTCCGATCAGGAGCCTGAGCCACACGGAGCTATGTGCTTCACTCGACGCGTCCGCGAGACACGGATGCCCAAAGGGTTCAAACTCACATCTGAACAGCCCAAATACACGGGACGACAGGAACCTTCAGGGTGGCTGGAAGACTACAGACTGGCTGTCGCGTGCCAGCGAGGCACAAATATCACAGCCATGCAATACATACGACTCATGCTCGAAGGCACAGCCCGCGACTGGCTCAAGGCTCTACCTCCATCAACATTCGACTCGTGGGATCACTTCCGCACAGACTTCATCAAAAACTTCGAGCCTCTATGTGAGCGTCCAAAAACGTTCGAAGAGCTGCGAGCTTGCGTTCAACGGTCAGACGAAACGTTGAGGTCATACATCCGACGATGGACTGAGATACGCAACTCAGTTGGAGTAATTTCAGAAGATATGGCCATGGATGCTTTCATCATGGGCCTCGCCAGGCGAGACTTCAAAGAAGCACTTGGTCGCCAAAAGCCAACCTCTGTGGCTAATCTCTTGAAGATCGCGACTGAGTGGGCAGACGGAGAGGACATGGCGCGCACCACACGCGGGTCCTCACCCCGTGACAATCACGAAAGCGGTAGTCGAAGCCGCAGAGACTCATACAGAGACGACCGAAGGCGCAAGCATTCGAAACGTCACTACGACGACGACAGACCCGAATTCATGGTGGCTGGGTTCTCCACACCCCGCAACGACCAAGACAGAAGCGACTGATGGTCAGAAGATCGACGGGACAGTCGAGATGATCGTCGGGACAGTCGAGACCGCGGCCAACGCAGCGACAGCTACAAGAGGAAAGACTGGCGCAAGTCGCGCTCCGGCGCACAAACCGAGCGATCATTCGAAGAAAAGATGGATGCTGATTGCAGATTCCACCTGTATGATGTCTACACACGCTTCTATTCTTGTAGACAGTGTTGGGCCTCCAAGTGCAGAGGTTTGTAGAACAGCAGCAAGTTTCCCTTAAGTGAATCACCCAAGGTTTATCGAACTCAGGGAGGTAGAGGTCAAAGATATCCCTCTTAAGCAACCCTGCAATTAAGATACAAGAAGTCTCTTGTGTCCCCAACACACCTAATACACTTGTCAGATGTATAGGTGCACTAGTTCGGCGAAGAGATAGTGAAATACAAGTAATATGGATGATTATAAGTAGTAATTGCAATCTGAAATAAAAGTGGCAGCAAGCAAACATGTAGCAGAACTTGTTGTAAACGGTGTTGCAATGGTTAGAAACAAGGCCTAGGGATCATACTTTCACTAGTGGTATCTCTGAACAATAATAATATAATTGAATACATAGATATTTCCTCTTCACTATGCTACTCTGAATTATTCTCTCGTTGGATAACGAACACCAATCCACTGCGTAGGGCTATAACAGCACACCTTAAAGTCGCATTCCACATCTAGGGAAGCCCACACTGTCAACTTGAGCGTCCTAAATAGTACTAGACAAACACCGCAATTTCATAAAGACATCCAACGCAAATAATAACTCATGATAAGTATTCCTGTTATCTTTAGCCTAAGAGCTACACACGGGGCGCACACTTTCAACTTCGCATCGTGGGACAAAGGTGACTCCGGAGATTACATTAATAAAACCACTTGAGTAGCATATAAGATCATGAAGAGTAACATCTATGGATTCAACTAGATTACAAAGCTCATGATCACATAAAGATCACACCATGGGAGAGAGAGATAAACCACATAGCTACCGGTAGAGCCCTCAGCCCCGAGGGAGAACTACTCCCTCCTCATCATGGGAGACAGCAATGGCGATGATGGAGGCGGTGGCGTCGATGGAGATGGCTCCGGGGGCAATTCCCCGTCTCGGCAAGGTGCCGAAACAGAGACTTCTGTCCCCCGAATTAGGGTTTCGGATGGCGGCGGAGCTCTGGAACTTTTCTGGGAAATCGTCGATCGTTCTAGGGTTTTCGGGGTAGGAGCAATATATATGCCAAAGGGCGTCGCGAGGCGGTGCACGAGGTGACGACACCACCCCTAGGCGCCGGTAGATCCTTGGCCGCGCCGAGCCCACGTGTGCGGCCCTCGTGGCTCCACTTCGTCTCCCCTTCGGACTCCAGGTGTCTTCTGATAAAATAGGGGCCTCCATAAATTTTCGTCCAATTCCGAGAATATTTCCAGACTAGCTTTTCTGGAATACAAAAACAGCAGAAAACAGGAACTGGCGCTTCGGCATTTTGTTAATAGGTTAGTCCCAAAAAATGTATAAAAGTGACATAAAGTAGATGCAAAACATGTAGCAATTGGTATAATATTAGCATGGAACATCAAAAATTATAGATACGTTTGAGACGTATCAGCATCCCCAAGCTTAGTTCCTGCTCGTCCTCGAGTAGGTAAACGATAAAAACAAAATAATTTTTGAGGTGACATGCTACCATCATAATCTTGATCAAATAATATTGTAAGGCACATGTGAATGAATGAAGTGATCCAAGTCAATGGTCTATAGTTTGCTAACAAATAGATAATGAGTAAACAATGAATCACACAAGCTAAACGTTTTCATGAATAGTACTTTCGAGACAAGCATCAAACAGTTTTGCATAAGTGTTAACTCATAAAGCAATAGTCTCTAATAAAAGTTATTTAATCAACACAAAGGAAGAATTAAGTTTCAGCATTTGCTTCAACTTTCAACATATTTATCTCATGGATATCGTCAACACAAAGTAGTATAACAAGTCCAATACGTTGCATATAACGCATGTTGTAACAAAGTTGACACTAGTGTTTGCTTGTGGAAGACAGAAAGAATAGGAAAACTGACTCAACATAAAAGTAAAAGAAAGGCCCTTCGCAGAGGGAAGCAGGGATTAAGTCATGTGCTAGAGCTTTTAGGTTTTTGAAAGCATATAGAGATTGCATAAAATATTTGATACTCCTCCCAACCTTGCTAACACAAGCCATGGCTAACCGAATCCTCGGGTGCCTTCCATCAATCACATACCATGGAGGAGTATCTATTTTTGAGAGGTGTTTGTTAATTGTCAACGAATGGTAGCGGGTGAGAACGGTATTCTACCTGTCAAACGGACTCTTAAGAGCGGCTCCCATGAAGGACGTTATTTCTACCAGCAAGGCAGATCATCCCTCTTTCTCTTTGGTTTACACACATGCAGGTATTTCACTGTTTGTCATTGCTTACTGATGAATCAGGGCAAAAGTGTGAATAGAATTAATGGTTAAAGTTGTAATTAATTGGGACTGGGCACCCCGTTGCCAGCTCTTTTTGCAAAATTAGAGGATAAGCGGATGTATATGCCGCTAGTCCTCATTATTATCCATAACTTCACTAGTAGCATTATTAAAAAGTGAAGGAGTATTATTAGTTTCATCATAATAGCATGGGTTATCATATAGGACCATAGCATTTTCAGTTTCACACTCATCATAACATGGATTCTCATAAATAACAAAAGATTTTTGAGTTTGAGTGTTACTATCATTTGTTGATGGTGAAGTTGGGAGATCCAACTTTTCATTCTCTAGCTGTTCATCATTTCCATCATCCTCTTGAGATTGCATGGGCATCCCCAAGCTTAGGTTTTTATCCACTTCTTCACATTCTTCCTCTTCCAAGCTTATGTTTTCATCATCTTCTTCCTGCAAAACATCAGTACTTTCTTGGGGAACCTTTCCCTTCTCATAATAATCAATAGCATAAATATTTTGAGAGAACTGGGCTATGCAATATTCAAGAATAGAAGTGACCTTTCCTTCAAATCTCTTAACTCTAGGGCAAGTTTTATTTTCATTAGCAAAGGTGTGCAATTCATTAGATGCATAATAAGTAACAAATTTCTCTACCTGTTCCATCTCTAAATGAGTGTAATCATTAGTATTGTAAGATGCTATGACATGTTCTTCATGGAACTTACATTGAAATCCAAAGTGTCTTTTTCTCTGTTTAAAGCAACAAGTTGTATTATTATGGAATAAAAGCCACTCTCCAGCAATATAATTTAAACTTTCCATGAAATCTTTTAGTCTTTTCCGTTCACTTGACTCTCTAAATTCCTCATCAATTTTAGAAGCTTTCATATATTCATAGTAAAGATTCATTATCTCAGGAACAGTTTTTTTTTGTATTTTCCATTTTCTAATTTTTTTTTTGTGTTTTTGATATATGGATGTATGCAAAACTAAACTAAATGCAAAACTGAAAATAAATATCTAGTGCAAACAAGAATAAAAACTTAAGCGCTACACTCCCCGGCAACGGCGCCAGAAAACTGTCTTGATGACTCCCAAGTGCAGGAGATCGTTGAAGTCTTCGCTGTGTAAGTATTAGTATCGATCCCACGAGGAGTAGAAGGTATAAGTATTTATCCTCTCAAATAAGAGTGTCACTTCTCTTATTATCTATGCACTAGACAAACTAAAATGATGCAAGTGCTTTTGGGTTTTTTGGTGTAGAGAATGCAAAGCTGAAAATAAAATATGATGAGTGAAAGCTCTCAAAGAGAGAGAAAGCCCAATCCCCTATGCAGCAAGAGGACAAGCTTGAGTGGTGTTTCTTATGCGTGGAAAACGTTCCCAAGGGCTACATGGATTTCATGGCAAAAATATTTCTAGAACAACAAGGTAAACATTTTGTCAAGTTTTAATCTTCTTTGGACGGAGCCATAATTAGTTGTAGCTAAATAAATAAACTAAACCCCTTATGATGGATCATGTGGCCAAGTAAATGACTGCACAAGAGTTATTAAGACAAAAAGTCCCACCATAGCATTACACTCTAAGGTCCCCGATATAAATCCCCTCCTAATGTAACTTCATGACTCGGTCAAGGGTTTACGTGTCCTCCCAAGTCTCCCTCAATCCATTACACTAGTGTGAAACACCTTCATGCATTACTCAATGTATGGTGCACTTCATACATTGTACATCAAGATAATCATAAAAGATAAAAACTTGACCAAATACTCAATACATGTTAAGTAGAAATCATTGACAATCCATCCTATGCCCCCAGGAACATGAGAGAACTACTCACAACGCGAAGACATGGTATGATTCAATGGTATAAGTGATACAACACAATCTGAAAATATAATCTCCCCACTAAACAATGACAAGTAACAATTCACAAACATGTAGAATAGTACTTAGACAATAGCTAGGGTTCGAACAATCTCAAACTATGAGGGGGATGAAGTGGCTCGCGAAGATGGTGATGGAGATGGTGCTGGTCTTCACGGTGGTGATGATGGAGACTTCCGGAGGGGGATGGAGGAGCCTTCCGGAGGTGATTCCGGCGGCGTTTCCCCCCTCCGATCTTCTCCGGCGGCAGCCTTCTGTCTCCTGTTTCTTGGTTTTGTGTTTCTCCGCCGCCTCTTTTCCCGAAATGCCAGGGGACCATTTTTATAGGCGTTTTTAGGTCAAGACGGAGTCGGTGGACGAAAGATCGACGGCCACGGAGCTCCGAGGGAGAAAAGAGCTGGGCCCACGCGGCCAGGTATTTTAGGCCGCGTGAGACCCTCCCATTTCCAGCCTGTTGGGCTTCTGGTCTTCAATTTAAGCCCATTGTGTTCGTCTCGAAAATTCTGAACCGTGCTCTTTGGCCTTGCCCTTTTTGGAGTCCCGAAGCTCCCGGAAAGTCTGAAACACTAAAAAAGACGTTTTCTGGAAAACAGGGTTAATTCCAAATAAATAGGGGAACTTGTGAATTATTCCCAAAATCATTATAAATCATTGATATAACCCTTATATGATGCAAATATGATTGGAATATGAATAAAATAATGCAAAGTTCATGTATGCATTTTACATGCATCAACAAGCATCAAGTTATCCAAGTTAGTGATCTACAAGATTATGCAAGTTTTTCCTTATACCAATTACCACATGCAATATTTTCTGGACCAACCAAACACCAATCAATTTATTTAATTCAACTCTCCAAACAAATATAAGTAAAGCAAGAGAGTACTTTCTACAAAAGAAAGCTAATAGCTCTGACAAGAGATACATGAAAACAAGAGCTAAAAGCTGAACAACGCTAGATATGAATACTCAACAAATATAAGTGAAGAATAGGAGTATTCTCATGAAAAAGCGGAGCGTGTCTCTCTCCCAATCAAGAATGCTAGGGTCCAGTCAAGCTTTATTGAAAATAAAAGTGCAATACTGAAAATAAAAGCACACAGACGCTCCAAGAAAAGCACATATGATGTGAAAGATTTAAAATATAGTTTCACTAGAGATGACCTGATAATTTTGCCGATGAAGAAGGGGATGCCTTGGGCATCCCCAAGCTTAGACGCTTGAGTCTTCTTGAAATATGCTGGGGAGATCCATGGGAGCCTCCCCAAGCTTAAGCTCTTCACTCTTCTTGATCCTATTATATCATCCTTCTCTCTTGACCCTTGAAAACTTCCGTCACAGCAAACTCAAAGTAGATCTCATTAGAGGGTTAGTGCATAATCAAAAACTCACATGTTCTATAAAGACGCAATATGACTTGTTACTTTAAACACTAGCTACTGCCACTGATGTTATGTGAAGCTCTTCCACCCAAAGAATTTCACTCAACACTAGTAAAAGAGAGAATGCAAAATAAAAAGGCATAATCTGTCTAAAACAGAACAGTCCGCAAAGACGAATTTTTTCGAGGCACTTACGACGCTCAGATCGAAAAACTTTGAACTAATGAAAGATTCAGACATTCATAAAGATTACGCACAAAAAATTTCAGATTTAATTAACAACCTGGTGATTTTAGGAATTGCGTACAGTGAACAGAAAAAATCTGTTTCTGCGCAGCAATCAAAATTTAGCATCATCTTCCTATTAGAGGCCTTACTTGGCACAACAATGCAAGAAAATAAAGATACAAAGGAGTGGCTACAGAAGTAAACAAACTCCTTGACTCAAATAAAGAAAAATTGCAGAAAATAAAAATAATGGGTTGCCTCCCATAAGCGATTTTCTTTAACGCCTTTTAGCTAGGCATAGTGATTTTTATGATGCTCACATAAAGATGAGAGTTGAAACATAAAAGAGAGCATAAAGAAGCATATATAAAACATGTTTAAATCTAACACTCTTCCTATGCATAGGAGACTTGTAAGAAAACAAATCAATGTAGCACAAAGAGACTAGCGTAGGAAACCAAAACAAGTGCAGCTTCAAAACTTTCAACATAAAGAGAGATATATGAAACCGTGTCTCCCTCTCTCATAATGACCAGTAGGTCTTAAAGAAACCATCATATAAAAGCAACACAAGAGAAAGCTCAAAACTTTCATCACAATGAGAGAAAATTTAATAACATGAAGATTTCTATACCCATATTTTCCTCTCTCAAAATAATTTTCAGTGGCATGATGAATAAACTCAACAATATAGCTATCACATAAAGCATTCTTATCATGATCCACATGCATCAAATTATTATTACTCTCCACATAAGCATAATCAATTTCATTAGTAATAGTGGGAGTAAAACTATCACAACCATCATTGTAATCATCATAAATTGCAGGCATAGTATAATCATAATAAACTTTATCCTCCATAGTAGGTGGCACCAAAATACCACTATCATTATAATCATCATATATTGGAGGCAAAGTATCATCAAAGAAAATTTTCTCCTCAAAACTTGGGGGACTGAAAATATCATATTCATCCAAACCAGCTTCCCCAAGCTTAGAGCTTTGCATAGCATTAGCAATAATGGTGTTCAAAGCATTTATAGTAATAACATTGCTACCATCATGCAAATAATTTTCCATAGGTTTTTTAATTTTCTCTTCAAAAGCATCATGTCCTAACTCAAGATAAATTTCATAGAGCTAGTGAAATAAAAACAAGAAACAGTGCCAGAAAATAGCTAAGTAGCAAGAAACAAAAAGATATAATTTCATAGAGCTAGTGAAATAAAAACAAGAAACAGTTTTTCCATTAAGCCTAACTAGTGAAATAAAAACAAGAAACAAAAAGATATAATTGCAGAATCTAAAGGAAATACCTTCGAGCACTCACACGTCAGCAACAGTGCCAGAAAATAGCTAAGTAGCTGGAGGATGTGAGTACCTTTTACCTTACCTCCCCGGCAACGGCGCTAGAAAATAGCTTGATATCTACACACGCTTCTATTCTTGTAGACAGTGTTGGGCCTCCAAGTGCAGAGGTTTGTAGAACAGCAGCAAGTTTCCCTTAAGTGAATCACCCAAGGTTTATCGAACTCAGTGAGGTAGAGGTCAAAGATATCCCTCTCAAGCAACCCTGCAATTAAGATACAAGAAGTCTCTTGTGTCCCCAACACACCTAATACACTTGTCAGATGTATAGGTGCACTAGTTCGGCGAAGAGATAGTGAAATACAAGTAATATGGATGATTATAAGTAGTAATTGCAATCTGAAATAAAAATGGCAGCAAGCAAACATGTAGCAGAACTTGTTGTAAACGGTGTTTCAATGCTTAGAAACAAGGCCTAGAGATCATACTTTCACTAGTGGTATCTCTCAACAATAATAATATAATTGAATACATAGATATTTCCTCTTCACTATGCTACTCTAAATTATTCTCTCGTTGGATAACGAACACCAATCCACTGCGTAGGGCTATAACAGCACACCTTAAAGTCGCATTCCACATCTAGGGAAGCCCACACTGTCAACTTGAGCGCCCTAAATAGTATTAGACAAACACCGCAATTTCATAGAGACATCCAACGCAAATAATAACTCATGATAAGTATTCCTATTATCTTTAGCCTAAGAGCCACACACGGGGCGCACACTGTCAACTTCGCATCGTGGGACAAAGGTGACTCCGGAGATTACATTAATAAAACCACTTGAGTAGCATATAAGATCATGAAGAGTAACATCTATGGATTCAACTAGATTACAAAGCTCATGATCACATAAAGATCACACCATGGGAGAGAGAGATAAACCACATGGCTACCGGTAGAGCCCTCAGCCCCGAGGGAGAACTACTCCCTCCTCATCATGGGAGACAGCAACGGCGATGATGGAGGCGGTGACGTCGATGGAGATGGCTCCGGGGGCAATTCCCCGTCTCGGCAAGGTGCCGAAACAGAGACTTCTGTCCCCCGAATTAGGGTTTCGGATGGCGGCGGAGCTCTGGAACTTTTCTGGGGAAATCGTCGATCGTTCTAGGGTTTTCGGGTAGGAGCAATATATATGCCAAAGGGCGTCGCGAGGCGGTGTCGTCAGTGACGACACCACCCCTAGGCGCCGGTAGATCCTTGGCCGCGCCGAGCCCACGTGTGCGGCCCTCGTGGCTCCACTTCGTCTCCCCTTCGGACTCCAGGTGTCTTCTGATAAAATAGGGGCCTCCATAAATTTTCGTCCAATTTCGAGAATATTTCCAGACTAGCTTTTCTGGAATACAAAAACAGCAGAAAACAGGAACTGGCGCTTCGGCATCTTGTTAATAGGTTAGTCCCAAAAAATGTATAAAAGTGACATAAAGTAGATGCAAAACATGTAGCAATTGGTATAATATTAGCATGGAACATCAAAAATAATAGATACGTTTGAGACGTATCACTGTACAAGGGGAAAGACGGAAAATTGCGCTCCAATCACTCGATGAGAAACTGCAGAGAATTCGACCAACTAGCGTATGAATACGTACAACTCAGAAAGGCAACAGCCGCACACGCACCCGCACCTGCACCTGTGCCTCAGCCAAACAATGTGTCCGTCCTGATGGCACCACCTCCACCACCACAGCCTGCCGCAGGCGGAATTATGGCGGGTGCCATAAAACCCGTACCTCGGGTGGACGAACCTCAGTACCCTCCGCCCCAAGGGCAGATGTACATGATACAGAAAGGTCGCCCTTCCAACAGGGAGCAAAAACTTCGCACTCGACAAGTCAACATGGCGGTCATGTCACCTCCTGCCGTAACTGAATTCTTGAAGCGATCTGAAACTGCAATAAGATTCAGTAGAGAGGACCACCCACCATCGGTCGTTCGTCCAGGGCACTCCGCTCTAGTACTCGACGTCCAAATTGGACGTTACGCCATGTCCAAGGTCTTCATGGATGGTGGCAGCGGCATAAACATCATCTTCGCAGATACGCTCCGCAAAATGAACAGGTCAGTCAAAAACCTGCCAAAATCCTCAAATACCTTTCACAGTATCGTCCCAGGCAAAGTAATAAGCCCAGAAGGCACCAAACAACTCGACGTTACGTTCGGGGACAAAAACCACTTCAGGACGGAGTCGATTGAGTTCGAAGTTGTCGACTGGAAGTCACAATACCATGCCATACTTGGACGCCCGACGTTCGCTCGATTCATGGCGGTCCCACACTACGCATACCTCCAGCTAAAGATGCCTGGACCAAAAGGAGTAATCACAGTCAAAGGAAACTTCCAAAAGTCTGACTCTTCCGACCGAGAGTTTAGCAAAATCTCCGAGGTGTTCGGCATGGAAGCAACACTCGCCGATCTAGCGGTCTTCAACGATCGAACACTTATGCCGGAGCACAAGAAGGTGGCAGTCGGCAGAGAATTCAATGCCACCAATGACACAAGGTCGCATCAGGTGCACCCGATTGACCCGACCAAGACAGTCAATGTCTCTTCGAGTCTGCCTATCGCATAGGAAAGCGCGCTCGTCGAATTCCTCCGTGAGAACTGGGATATATTTGCGTGGTGTCCAGCCGACATGCCAGGTATTCCCAGGGAATTCGCCGAGCACTCTCTCCAATTATTTCCAGATGCTAAACCAGTCAAGCAAACAATGCGCCGCATATACGGCCCGAAAAGAACCACAGTCGAAGCCGAAGTCGACTGACGAGGTGTGGACTCGGCAAATCCCTGGTTGTGTACCCCGGGTTGATTGAGGGGGAGAGAGATGGCGCGCTGGTAGTTCCGTCGGCTGACAAGCAAGGATTTACCCAGGTTCGGCCCCTCATGGTGAGGTAAAGACCTACATCCTGCTTGTCTGATCTGTATAGATGATGATGATATTACATGGTGGCCGCGAGGGCGATGAGAGACGTGGTCTCGTGGGGGATCCCCTCTACGAGGTGCCCCTGCCTGGCTTTATAAAGGGAGCCAGGTAGGGTTTACATGAGTTTCTTGTCTTGTACTCCAAGTTGTAGCTTGTTGGGCTTCATTGGGCCGCCAGGTGGGCCTTTGTTGTCATCTTCTAATAGGCCGCACGTCGGGTCCTAGTCTTGGCGTGCACCAGGTATCTTCACCGTGGGGTAGTCGAAGGGTAGCCCCACGACAGGAGCCCCCGAGTGCTTGGTCGAATCGAAGATTCGGGTAAGGACTCTTTCCTCCTGGGCACGCCGTCGGGTTCCTGAAAGGGACAAGTAAAAATGATTTGACTCCGGCCGTTGAGGGCTTACAGAGGATGGTTTAGTCGGTAATGTTTCGATTGAATATTGATCTCATGCTATCTGGGGCGCGACAGCGCTCCCGATGGGAGTAGCCCCCGAGATTAAGCTGAATTGCTTGTAATTGAGGTTAATCTTAATTAGCCTTCAGTCGAAAACTCCCGATGGGAGTAAATGGAGGACTCGACAATGAATGGAGTCTTGCTCAGGCAATGGGCTTACTGTATGTTGTTTGCTCAGCTTGTTTGCCTACTGTTTTGTTGTCATTCAGCCTGTTGGCCTACTGTTTTGTGAGCACTCGAAAAATATTCGAGTTCCTCTTCAGCCTGTTGGCCTACTGTGTTGTGTTCATTCAGCCTGTTGGCCTACTGGATTGTGAGCACTCGACAAGTGTTCGAGTTCCTCTTCAGCCTGTTGGCCTACAGCAGTTGCTTGGGATGTTGTTTACTTATGACCTGTGCGGCGCAGCCCCCGAGCGTTTCGAGTGCGGCCAAGGCTTTTTGCCTGAGATCTTTGCGGCGCAGCCCCCGAGTGCTCGAGCGCGGCCTAAGATGTTTAATGAGGTGAACCTGTGTGGCGCAGCCCCCGAGCGTTTCGAGTGCGGCCAAGGCTTTTACTTGTTGGACCTGTATGGCGCAGCCCCCGAGTGTTCGAGTGCGGCCTAGATTTTCTTGTTGGACCTGTATGGCGCAGCCCCCGAGTGTTCGAGTGCGGCCTAGGTTTTCTTGTTGGACCTGTATGGCGCAGCCCCCGAGTGTTCGAGTGCGGCCTAGGTTTTCTTGTTTGTGGCCTGTGCGGCGCAACACCCGGGAGAGCATCAGGTGTGGCCAAGGCGAATTTCTTTGTGGCCTGTGCGGCGCAACACCCGGGAGAGCATCAGGTGTGGCCAAGGCGAATTTCTTTGTGGCCTGTGCGGCGCAACACCCGGGAGAGCATCAGGTGTGGCCAAGGCGAATTTGTTTGTGCGCGCCGGACCGGAGTCGACGCGGCGGAGTTGTGCCGTAGAGGCAGTCGACGCGGCGGACCAGAGTCGACGCGGCGGAGTTGTGCCATAGAGGCAGTCGAAGCGGCGGACCGGAGTCGACGCAGCGGAGTGGTGCCGTAGAGGCAGTCGAAGCGGCGGACCGGAGTCGACGGGGCGGAGTGGTGCCGTAGAGGCAGTCGAAGCGGCGGACCGGAGTCGACGCGGCGGAGTGGTGCCGTAGAGGCAGTCGAAGCGGCGGACCGGAGTCGACGCGGCGGAGTGCTGGATGCCGATCTTGGCGAGTTGTGGATGTCGTAGTGGACGGAGTCGACGCCGCGAAGTGCGACGGAGGGAGTCGAAGCGGCGGGCCGGAGTCGACACGGCGCGGGCAACGCTCAGCCCCCGAGTCCCTTATCAGGCCGGCGAAGGGGAGTCGACGGTGCCAAGTCGATGAAGGCACTCGAGTCGCGTGTCGAGTGCAGCGATAAACTTGTCGTTGACAAAGCGCAAGCCCCCGAGTATCGGAGGCGGAGTCGATGAAGGCGAGGCCGCCAGCCCCCGAGTGTTGGAGACGGAGCCGATGAAGGCGAAGTCGACGAAGGCGAGGCCGCCAGCCCCCGAGTGTTGGAGGCGGAGTCGACGAAGGCGGAGTCGACGAAGGCGAGGCCGCCAGCCCCCGAGTGTTGGAGACGGAGTCGACGAAGGCG
The DNA here is from genome assembly GCA_947311845.1 of Poa pratensis. Lineage (NCBI taxonomy): Eukaryota > Viridiplantae > Streptophyta > Magnoliopsida > Poales > Poaceae > Poa > Poa pratensis. The sequence continues at coordinate 36,972,502 of CAMZMU010000097.1, read as the reverse complement.
TAGTCGACGAAGGCGAGGCCGCCAGCCCCCGAGTGTTGGAGGCGGAGTCGACGAAGGCGTAGTCGACGAAGTCACGGGTGTCGCCTTGTCGGGTACGGCGATGAATTTGTTGTTTGTTGATGACGAATCGCCGGCGCCCAAGTGTCGGGTGCGCCGAAATAGTTTTGAGGCGCAGCCCCCGAGTATTAGGAGCACCCTGTGTCAATGTAGAGGTTGGCGAGCGACCGATGAAGATGCGCAGCGCCGCCGCCCCGAGTCGCCAGTCTGTCGGGTGCGCGCAGTCAAAGTCGATGCGCTGTTCCGTCGATGTTGATCGCGCGATGAAGACGGAGCCGATCAGGGCAGTCGACGATGATTGCGATGCTTGGCATGTCTTCGCCGATGGGAGTCCTTTTGCGTCTGGTGGCAGCTCCCGTTCATGCCCATCCTTGCATGCATGATTTGTGCAAAAAGTAATGATAGCAATGTCCTTGCATAAATTAATTACTGAGCATAATAAAGATTAGAATAATATGACCTGGCTATATGCATGTAGTACGTGTACGAACGAGAATTGATCTCTAGTTCTGCGATCGCTTTTTCTTCTAGGGATTCAATCGGATGATTGATCTGATACTTTTCCACATGGCTTGCGGCGCCTCAGGCCGCCGACCGCTGCCCACCGCAGCGTGCACTGTCTCTGCTCCTTTGGGACTCGGTCCGGCGACGCGATTCCAGGTTCATGTTGAACTCGGCGAGCTGCTTTTGCCGATTGTGACTCGAATCGGAACGCCGCCGATAAATCTTGATCTCGTAGATCTGATCAGTAGCACCCGAAGGCGAGGGTGACGTCGAGCCCCGGGCGCTGATCTAGCATGGCGTTGCTGAAGATTGGAGCCACCGTTGTTGACGAAGATTGCCGATGTCGAGCCCTCGGGAGCTGATCCGTGACAGCGAGTCGCCGTTGTTGTCGAGTAGATTGGAGCCGCCGGAACGTTGAATCCAGCGCGCGTTCTTTCCCACAGACGGCGCCAATTGACGAGGTGTGGACTCGGCAAATCCCTGGGTTGTGTACCCCGGGTTGATTGAGGGGGGAGAGATGGCGCGCTGGTAGTTCCGTCGGCTGACAAGCAAGGATTTACCCAGGTTCGGCCCCTCATGGTGAGGTAAAGACCTACATCCTGCTTGTCTGATCTGTATAGATGATGATGATATTACATGGTGGCCGCGAGGACGATGAGAGACGTGGTCTCGTGGGGGATCCCCTCTACGGGGTGCCCCTGCCTGCCTTTATAAAGGGAGCCAGGTAGGGTTTACATGAGTTTCTAGTCTTGTACTCCAAGTTGTAACTTGTTGGGCTTCATTGGGCCGCCAGGTGGGCCTTTGTTGTCATCTTCTAATAGGCCGCACGTCGGGTCCTAGTCTTGGCGTGCACCAGGTATCTTCACCGTGGGGTAGTCGAAGGGTAGCCCCACGACATCGACAGACTACTCGCAGCAGGTTTCATCAGAGAAATCAAGAAATCACAATGGGTGGCCAACCCCGTACTTGTAGAGAAGAAGCACACAGATATCCTTCGGATGTGCGTAGATTTCACAGCACTCAATAAATGTGTCCAAAGGATCACTTTCCACTACCTCGAATCGACCAGATCGTCGACTCCACCGCCGGGTGCGCTCGCTTGTCCTTCCTGGATGCTTACTCAGGTTACCACCAGATAAGGATGAAGGAAGAGGATGAAGAGAAAACGGCGTTCATAACCCCACTCGGGGTCTACTGCTACACAACATGCCTTTGGGCTCAAGAACGCAGGCGCAACCTACCAGCGCATGATGCAAGATGCCTCAAGAAGCAAATTGGGCGAAACGTCCAGGTCTACGTAGACGACATCGTCATCACAACAAGGGAGGAAAACACACTACTCGATGACTTGCGAGAGACGTTCGCAAACCTCAAACGCTTCCACATCAAGCTCAACCCGAAGAAGTGCACGTTCGGCGTGCCAGCCGGGCAGCTCCTGGGGTATCTAGTCTCGGCTCGTGGAATCGAGGCGGACCCGGAGAAAATACAGGCCATCTTGACGATGCAAAGGCCTTCAAAGCTCCATGACGTGCAAAAATTAGCGGGTCGAGTGGCAGCACTCAGTCGATTCATCAGCAAGCTGGGAAAAAGCACTCCCGTTCTATCGACTGATGAAGAAAGCAGACAAATTCGAGTGGACGCCAGAAGCCGAAGCAGCCTTCACGGACCTCAAGCGAGTCCTCACAAGCCCTCCAATCCTCGTCGCACCAAGGGAACGAGAGCCACTATACCTATATGTCTCCGCAACTAACAGGGTGGTAGCACCGTACTGGTAGTCGAACGCAGGAGGAGGGACACGCCCAAAGCATACAACGCCCAGTCTATTACTTGAGTGAAGTGCTCTCCATATCAAAGCAGCGGTACCCGCACTATCAAAAGCTGGCCTACGCCGTGTTCATGTCCTCAAGGAAGCTGACGCACTACTTCGCAGAGCACCCGATCACTGTAATCAGCACCTCAGGGATCGGAGACATCCTCACAAACCCCAACGCAACTGGGCGAGTCGCAAAATGGCTCATCGAGCTAGACCACGAGATATCAAGTATGATTACCCGAAGGCCATCAAAGCACAAGTCTTACCTGACTTCCATACCGAGTGGATTGAAGCTCAGTTGCCAGGAGCACCAGATGTGTCCAACTCATGGACTATGTACTTTGACGGCTCAAAGAAGAACGAAGGCGCAGGTGTCATCCTCATATCACCAAAAGGCGACAAGCTTCGCTATATCCTGCAGATGGGATTCGAGTTACCATCCAATAACGAAGCTGAGTACGAGGCCCTGATCCATGGCATGCGGATGGCCAAAGCCCTCGGGTGCACTCGACTGATGATCTATGGTGACTCGAATCTTGTGGTGCAGCAAACAATGAAGGCCTGCGATGCAATCGCAGATAACATGATCGCCTACCGTGACTGTACAACCTAATGGAGGGCAGCTTCGAAGGCTGCGAGTTGCGGCACATAGGGCGAGAGCAACGAAGAAGCAGATAAGCTAGCCAACATTGGCGCGACCAAAGCACCAGTTCCACCTGGTGTCTTCCTCGAGCGCATCGAGCACAGGTCCATCAAGAAAAACGAACATCTCCTACATCAGCCGCACCAGCCAAGAGCAAAGCACCTAGCACAGAGGACCCGCCAGTCGAGGTACTCCTCATTGAGCCAACTTGGACTCAACCTTTCCTCGCATACATACTCCGCGGCGAGGTACCTGAAGACATAACAGAGTCAAGACGCGTCACTCGACGATCTAAAGCATACACCGTCATCAACGGCGAACTATACAAGCGCAGCGTATCAGGTATGTTCCAACGTTGCATAGCATTCGAAGATGGCCAGGCCATCCTTCGTGATATTCATGCAGGTACCTGCGGGCATCACGCCAGCAGTCGATCACTCGTAGCCAAAGCCTTTCGCGCAGGCTTCTACTGGCCCACAGCACTCAAAGACGCGGAGGACATAGTCAAAAGGTGCATCGGCTGTCAAAAATTCGCCACAAAGCCGCACGCACCCGCATCGGCGTTGAAGACAATACCATTGGCCTGGCCCTTCGCCCAGTGGGGGCTCGATATGGTCGGGCCACTCAAAAAATCCTCCCATGGAGGGCATACTCACCTTCTGGTGGCGGTCGACAAGTTCACCAAGTGGATTGAAGCAGTCCCTATCACAAGTTCGACTGCCACTACAGCAGTCAATTTCATAAAATCCATCATATACCGCTTTGGTGTGCCAAGTAGCATCATCACTGATAACGGTACAAACTTCACGGCTGAAGAGTTCCGAACTTCTGCAAAGAGCAAGATATCACGCTCAACTATGCATCCGTGGCACACCCGCAATCCAATGGCCAAGTCGAAAAAGCCAATGGACTCGTGACGAGTGGAATCAAGAAACGCCTCCTGGTGCCACTCAAAAGAGCCGCGGGTGCTTGGGTCGAAGAACTCCCATCTGTGCTATGGAGCCTACGCACAACTCCCAACGCTTCAACACAATTCACCCCATTCTTTATGGTCTACGGCGCAGAGGCAATCCTGCCATCAGATGTAAGATTCAATGCACCAAGAGTCGAGGCATACAACGAAGAAGATGCAGATGAAGCACTCGAAGATGCAGTCGACTTGCTCGAAGAAGCACGCAACACGGCGCTAGCACGCACAGCTGTCTATCAGCAAGACCTCCGCAACTACCACAGCCGTCGACTGCGTACCAGGTCCTTTGAGGTTGGCGACCTGGTACTTCGACTGAAGCAAAAGAAGGTGCACAAACTCGCTTCTCCATGGGAAGGACCCTTCATCATCACCGAGGTCATTGGTGGTGGAGCATACAGACTGAAGCACGCGAAGACAGGCGAACTCTCGCACAATCCTTGGAACGTTGCGCAGCTGCGCCGTTTCTATGCTTAGATTGCTCAGTCGCACAATGTAATAGGCACATATGTCGGATGGCTGCAGGTTTCAGACGCGCTCTTTTCCTTACCAGGGTACCTACGGGGACTGGAAGGTTTTTAATGAGGCGGCCTGCAGCTTAACATTCAAAAATGGAATATAGTCAATGATTCCTCATATTTCTCCCTGCTTACTACTCGCATAACTTATTCGCACAACCTTAGCCTCACCCGAATACTCGGGGGCTGCGCTATCTCAAAGCATGAGCTTTCGCTCCTTCTTCAAACATAATACCCCAGCCGCACTCGAATACTCGGGGGCTGGGTCATAAAAATCATACATAAACAAAAAGTTGCTCAAAATCATGAGTTGAAGCTTCAAACATCGCAAAAATTCACAGCCTCACTCGAACACTCGGGGGCTGTGCAATTCATGTTCCATACTAAGTGTTTTTCATAAACCCCACTCGATACACTCGGGGGCTGCGCACATACATATAAAAATATACACTACGTATAAGTGGCAAATTTACACTCGGGGGCTGTCCTCTATACAGAAATACCCTAATCTTCCGGTTCGTCCTTACTGGTAGAACAGGGCCCATAAGTTGAGCGTGATAACACTCAACCATCACCCTCGCATATTCGACTGTATCGTCAAGTTGCGACTGTGACAAAGTCGATCCAGGCACGGGTGGACGTAGCTGCATATTTGGACGCTTACTCCGGATATACGCCATCGTTGCGTTGGCTCCATCCACAAGCTTCTGGGTGATAAAATCTCGAATAGGACCTGCACTCCGGAAAAGCCCGAGCAACGCATGGATTCCTTGAGGTTGCGGCCCGTCGGGAAAAGAGTCTGGTTGATTCGACTGAAGGCCGACCTGCATAACTCGAGCAGCAGAGTGCTCCGCCACACTCGATCCTTTAGAGTTGCGAGTATGCGCGCTCGGTCTTATCCAAGCGAAAGTGCTGACGGCCCGTCGTTGGTTCGTCAGTCGCATTGTTCAACTGCTCATCAACACGAGCTGCTCCGCCTGGAAATCTGGAACAAAACCTGCAACAACGCACGTTGGATCAACAAAAAGGACAGACTATGAACTCTTGAGATCAAGGCAGTCATGCTTACACTCGAGTTGTCTGTTCACGATCTCCATCTCGCCAAGCACATAGTCCTCTCGCTGAGTGGGTAAAGCAGGCCTCGCCCTCATCCTATCCAGCTCGCTCTGGGCACTCTTCAACTCTTGCTCCAGTTTTACGACTCGAGCCTTCATATAACGCATTACTGCGGCATCATTTGCCACCTGAGCTCGAGATCGAGTGGAGCACGATGCCGCGACGAGCCAGATGAAGTAGCGGCTGCCCGTTCTGTTCCAAACATCATAAAAATCTCATGTCAGATATGAGATCATCACAAAGCTCAGGCGAGTAATAGCACATAGCCTTACAGGCGAGAAACAAACAAGGAACCAAATCCATACAAGTGTGGCAAAAGCATACGCATACTCGCGATATCATAAAAGTATAATTACAGTCCATAAAAAGGGAAGATGGCCCTAAAGTCTATGATGCAGACTCCGACCTAGCCCTACGCGCGCGATTGGCGACCTCCGCTGACCGGCGCTCCACGGTAGTCATAAAAATTTCAGCCAGCTGCGCGGCTGGCTCGTTCACATGCTTCAGAGACACCAGCTTCCCGTCCGGCTTCCGAGGGAAATCAGACAGAGCGGCCTTGAAGTCACCCTCTATCCCATGACCTAAAAGGAGCTTGAGGGTGGTCTCTGAGCCGCGTACCGTCAGGGTGCGAGCAAAACTCGCCATAGTCGAGGTTCCCGGGCCTAGGACATCGGCGAAGCCATCCACAGTCGATGGAAGTTGGCCAGACGGGAACACGCCCTTGTATACGGCGCCGAGTGTGCTCGTAGACTTGGCGAGTGCATCCTTAGCTTGGGCGGAGACGGCGTCAAGGTCGCCAATAGCACGGTCGAGGGACAAATCGCCACTCGCCTGGTCTACAGGTGCCGGTGCGCCAACAGCTCCTTCAAAAATCAGAGAGAACAGAAACTCTTACACAACACTCAGCGGCAACAGAAGTAAACAAAAAGTGGCAAATTTTACTAACCGCCCACGTCTCGGGTGAGGCTAGCCAGCCGCTCAGCATACTCTTTCTCGCGCAAGGCAGCGGAGTCCTTGGCATCATCCAAAGCCTTCTTCGACTCAGCACGCTGCTTGGCGAGTGCATCTTCTAGCTCCTTCACCCGAGACTCAGCCGATGCCTTGTCGTCTGAATTTGATGGCAAGAAGTAATTCAAACATTCACTAAGCAAAGACAGTGCAAAAAGGAACTTCGGGTTAAGAATCAAAATACACTTACGAGTGAGTTGCTCCAAACTGGTGCGCAGACTGTCCCTCTCTTGCTCCATTTGGACAAAAGCCTTGCCCGATTCTACCAGGTTGAGGTAGTAAGGCTGCAAGCACACGAAACCAGCATAAGTTATACATACCCAGTCCCGTATGCGGACTCGACAAAAAGACACTTACGTGTTCCGTCCAAGGCGCGGGCTTCGCGGCTGATGTCCCGACCTCCGGAGTTGCGGCACTCATAGCCTTGGTTTCAATAGCAGTAGCCGTGGCTGCTGATTGAACGACCTCCGGAGCCACGTGAGAGACTTCCGGGTGCTCAGGGGTCGTAATCTTCTCGGATGGAGGAGTCAGAGGGCGCACAGTCTCAGCACTGCGAGTGACAGAAGAAATACAACATAAGCAGAATATCAACAAAAAAAACTTTAGTACAAAAAGCTAGAGCAAACCTGTGCTCTTCTTCCTCATCAGTGTCGAGGTTGTCAAAATTTGGACCTCCAAAAAGCAGCTCCTCACCCGACTGGGGAGGAGGAGCTGAGCTCAACGGGCTCACGTTCAAAGGAGCAGCTGTGGCAGTAGGAGACGAGCCCGAGTCTCCGTCATCTCTCACATCTGATTCCTTCGCGGGTGAACTCGTGGAGGAAGACACAACTCGGGCCACCCGACGGCGCTTGCGAGTGGGAACCTCGCTCACATGATCAGTCGTGGCGGGCTCCTCGGCCTGTACTTCCTCTGCCCCTTCCTCTTCGACCTCTTCCATGGGAGATGTGGTAGCCGAAGGTAGAGGCGATTCATCCCCTCCCTTCGTTTCTACCGTTTGCACCTCCGTTTCATGAGTTGGGCCATCTTCGGGAAGAGGAGGAAGGGTTGATGCAGTTGAATGGCCCTGCATACAAAATACAGCAGTCGAAAGTTACAAAGATGCACAACAAAATAGCAAAAGCAGGAGATCATAAACTTGATCGTTCACTAACCTCCTCCAAAGGCCTTTCAGCACCATAAGGAGTGACAGGGCAGTCGACGTTGCAGGGCTCGCTGGATTTCGTGCTGGTAATGGACCGCACATGTGACACCAGCTCGCTCTTCGACAGTTCCTCCTTGCTCATTCGGGTGACGTCGAGCGCACCCTCATACTCCCACATGGGGTGGGCTCGAGCGCGGAGCGGCCACACCCGCATCTTCACAAAGGTGGCAATCAAATGCACACCAGTTACGCTGCTTAGCAGCTCTCCAATCTTCGACAGCAGAGGCGCCGCTTCTGCCTTTTCTTCAGCCGAAAGCGGGTGGTCCCAGGCATTCGTCCTCGCGAGTATACCAGCAGTCGAAAATGGCGGGACTCCTTCCTGGTCGACGCGCACATAAAACCACCTCTTCCTCCACCCTTGCGCCGAGTCGACTGGCTTCAGGGCGAAGTAGCGGGTGTCGTGCGCACCTGGATCCCGAAGCCGCCAACAGGATAGGTGCGGCCGCCTCGGTTGTTGGGCCGGACCATGAAAATCGACTTCCAGAGGGCCCAGCTGGGAGAAACTCCCAAGTAGCACTCGCACAAAACCATAAAGCAGGCAATGTGCATAATGCCATTCGGGGTGAAATCATGGATTTGCACCCCGTAAGCAACATCAAACCACGAACAAAGTCGTGGAGGGGAAACGAAAAACCCCTAGGAAGAAACTCCGCAAAACAAACGCGCTCGTTAGCGCGAGGCTCGGGGAGTACCTCCTTGGGCGACGGCGCGCGGACGAACAGCTGGTCCGCGGGTGGCAGCATTCCCTCCTCGCGAAGCTTGTCCAGATGCGCCTCCTTAAGGTGGATTTCACCCAATCGCCGTCGCTCTTCTTGAGGTCGACGACGGGCGCAGATGCGCCAGCCGCAGTCTTCTTCCCCTTCAGAGTGGCCGCGTCGGCGCGGGCGCGTCGGCAGCAGCAGCCTTTCTCTTTGGCGCCATGGCAGTGGTGGCTAAGGGGAACAGCAGGAGCTCGGGCGCAAGAACAATGGGGAAGCGAGAGGAAGACGATGAAGCAGGGGCGGCGCGCAGAGCAAATGGCAAGTAAAAATAATGCCAGCGCCGTTCCCCCTATTTACCACAAATCAAAAGCGATCACAACCGTTCAGATCCTAATCGTGCGTTCCGCACGCAATCTCACCGTACACGTGGCAACCGCGGAGGGCAACCGTCGCCGGCCACTCCGCCCACTACGCACGCAAAAAGAGGAGCCATCATCACGCCTCCGTCAAAAGTGGGCCAGAGTGGTCAAATCAAGTCCAAACGGCACCGTCGTTCGGTCAGCGCTGCACAATGGGCCCACATATGTGTCACGTCCCATCCATCACAGCATAACGCACGCCACCGCGTGTCAGGAAGAGCAGTCGCCAGAAACGTCATCCCTGACGTCATTGCAAGCATCTGTTCGAAAAATATTCGAGTTCGCCCAATGCATATCGTTCACTCGATTGTCTTGATTGGTTCGGGTGTGAAAAAACAACGTTAAGGCAAAAATTGGTCACTCGACCGTTCCTTCGACTGAGGCATATTACTCCCATCGGGAGCGTATCAAAAATTTCTTCGACTAAGAGTATATGGGATAAAAAATTTGAGATTATCCTCCATTGCAAGCAATAAAGCACAATCTCGGGGGCTACTCCCATCGGGAGCTGTCGCGCACCCGATAGAATAACGACAAAGTGTCAGTTGACAAAAGGCTCGACTGAGTTCATATACAAAATCATACTCGAAACATTCCCGAGTTGCGTCCGCCGCAAATACCTCGGATGCTGCACGCATAGTGCAAAGGTAAGACCCGCCGAACTTTCGAGCTGGGCTAAGGACCGTTCCAGCAACGTCAATCCTTATACTTTCCGTGTCAGCAGACATGATGAAAAATCCTGACGGACGCGTTGGGTAAAATTCAAAGCTATACTGCAGATCGACTCAGTAAGACCTCCGCGGCCTAGTCGAATCTGACCAGTTTGTTCCAGATTCGAGTCCGGGGACTCGAGTTTGATTGAAAGCTAGTAAGGTTTTACCCGAATGTGTAGTTAACCAGTCCCGATCCGTCGAGTGTACTGGGCCTGCTAAGCTATTATCCTTGATCATCATAAGCAAAAACCACAGTCGATGAGATACTCGACATAGCCAACATGTGCTATTCATACAGGAATTCCAATTATAATATACAAAATACAAAGCATATGACGTGCACTTACGAATGAGTCCATGCCCGATTCTTCGAGTCAGACAAGTACTCGGGGGCTACTGACAAGGATATACATCTCGGGTACCCTACCATAAGGGTACCTGGTGCACGTGTCGACTAAGGCCCAACTATCAAGAGCCTACATGAAGCCCATGACGAAAGGCCCAACAAGATGGAGTATCCTCCAAGATTAGTCATAGGCATAGTCGGTTTAGACTTTCCTTACATGTAAACTGGGTCGGTTACGAACTCCCGAGACCCAGCCTATTATATAAAGGTTGGGAGGGCCGCCGATCCAGGACAAGCCATACTCGAACCACCAAAAGCCCTAGCGAGATCGACATCTTGCCGGAGCTCCCCTGTAACCGCATAATCTCACACGATCAATATCAGACAAGCAGGAAGTAGGGTGTTACTCTCCGGAGGCCTGAACCTGGGTAAATCTTTGCCTCTGCTTGTCAGCCGACGAAACTACCAGTACTACCACGTTCTCTCCCCATAATCTCAACCCTAGGTCCTTAACCATGGGATTTGATGAGTTAACCCCTCGTCAGGCGTCGTGTGAGGAGGCGCCCGAGGGGCACCCCAACCTCTAGTATCCTTGAATACCTCCGGCCATCATAGCCAAAAGGGGCCAGTCACCATCAGACGTCAAATGATTCGCACAAAATATATATCTACTCATGTGTGGGCTAGGAAGTTGGACATCTCCAACTACACCGATGGATTGGATTTCTCCAAACACTTAAATAAAAACACCAGTAGACAATGCCTATATAAACAACATGCATAGACAAGTAGATTACCAATCCAATATCATCAAGTACTAAAATAATCATAACATTCAAAAGAGGGTTCAAGCCATATTCCAAGCCATCAAGGAGACCATGATGAGGAAGGAAGAAAAGGCAGCGGTGATGGTGTCGATGGCGGCGGCGACGTGATGGCGGCATGGTGTATCCCCTTCGGTGGCTTCCTCCCCGGCCTTCCTCCAAGTCTGATGATGATCTTGAGGTGCTTGGCAGCAGGTCTTCGCTATGGTGGAGATGGAGACGGAGATGGAGCGGCGGCTACGAAGGAGGGATGATGATGGTTGATGGATGGTGCCTATAGATGAGTCCCTCCTATATATGCGGCCTCCACTTGATCTAAGGGCTCTAGATGAGTCCCTCTTCACCTCCCCCCACTTCCAAACTAATCTTAACACCTAAGAAAGGTTAGGGTTCAAATTGGGTCAAAATTTCCAGCGCCAACTTCTTCCCCTATATGAAACCCTAGGTATCCCAACCATGGGATTTGCCGTGGTTACCCCACGTCAGGTATATAAAATGGACGCATCACCGGACAAATTTCTGGTGGTGTAGGTGCAGATGCTATTACGTTGTTATTCGTGCACTTCACAAACTCATACATCTTTTTGTTCTTTCTAGGGTGGCAGACGAAGCTTCAGGTGCTAAGGGCAACTCCAACGGTGTGACGCATTGAGTCAGCGCGCGTCCGTTTGCGTCGTGTGATCTGTTAGGGGTGCTTGGTTCATGATGAGGGCATCGTCGACAACGTGTTGGTTGGTTGACACGCTAGGACATATTTAAATGATATGTAAAAGTCTAAGGTAGTGTTAACTAGGCCAGCGTGCCAAATCTAAGGCCGAACCTCCCATGGGTCGGTTTGTATCGAGTTCGAGTCCAACTAGATTCAGGATTGTGTTAGGTTTCGGTTTGGGTCTGTCCAACCGACTAGGTGTTGGCCTCCTATATAAAGGAGCCGGCGGCTAGGGTTTTAGGGAGTTGAAAATTATGTAGAACTATAAGTTCAAGGTGCCTTCGTCCCAAGGGACCGGCGTGTATGGCGGTGTCTCGGATGTTCGTCTAGTTATTCAACAAATTGAGGCATGAGAGTTCTTGAATCTGTCAAGAGTGTTCGTGCGTGGCGAGTAGGTCCTTAAATCTATCAAGGGTTGTCGAGCTTGGCGTTGTAGGAAATTGTGCCTTGCAACATTTTATATATTTACTAGATTGTCCGAAATTAAAGTTCAGTGTGGAAGCATCACAGAAATAACGGGGAATTAATGATGTGGAATTGTACTTAAGGAAATATAATTAAGGAAGCCGGTACGGCTATACTGGGACACAGTGTATATTAATATGCTGGAATTATACCCGGGAACAGTATAGAGCGGAATGCCAGATTGTTCATAGGATTGGCTCTATGGATTGTTAAAGCCTGCGAATTTGATTTTATATTCGAACTCGGCGCATGACTCACACGTGTGTGTTGGGATCTAATTGTTTAACAGTAATAGGCTCGGTTCATGATTGTTAATGATAGTGGTTGGTTTAACAAGTCACGAGTCCTATCTGGAAACAGATTGAGTTATCTGGAATTTAGAGTATATGGTCCCACCCTCTAGTCTCAATATGCATTGTGAGCGGCTCCACCAATAAGGCAGAGTAATAGAGGGTAGGCCGAATTAGCTCCAACCCTATCAGAGCTGGATCGCGCGGTCGCCGGAAAAACCGATCCGCTGCAATACACGTCGCCGCCGCGTTTTCTGATCCGCTCCGAACTCTGCCCGTCTCGGTCTCCGCTGCTGATCTGGCGTGACTACCGTCGCCGGGTTCCGCTGGATACTCGTCTCGGGCGGACCATGTATTGATTCGTCGCCGATCCGCTGCGCTGCAGATCACGGAATTAGCAACGCGTGTGCGCGTGTTTGTCGTTTGACTCCTGCTGCGTCGGCCGTTGAGCTTGGTTTGTTGCCGCCGTGACGTGTGTTGTGCTGCTGCATGCATGAAGATCGGAAAAGTGTCACTTCGATTCATCAAGATTCGCTTGCTAGGCCTGTGGTGAATCTGCTTATTCAATGCTTGCGCACGCTGATCGAGGAAGGTTGATTATGGATTTATTCTTCGGTTCCTCAAATTTCACTCGGATGGATCAACGGAAATTTGGCAATTTTTGTCTGGCCGGCCACGCGTTTTGGAAGGCTCACCGCCCGGCCGAGTTCGCCGATCTACTCTGCACCGGAAGCGCTAGCCCCGTCGGCTGGTGGTTAAAGCATCAATAAACAACACGGTCCCAATTTCGCACGGTGATGGAGGAAGCTAATCAGCTAATTCGAGGACAGCACGGAAGTGATTTTACGGAATTATTCTGGGGGGCTTCTACACGCCAGTCAACCATCCGGGTCAATAAATCGGTAACACTTTTATCTAGCGTCCAAAATATTGTTTACTCTGAATTACTTTGGACCTGTAGACTGGTGGTTCCAATTACACGGTTTGGAAAGGAAATATTGTTTATGACATTGATATATCTAAACCGGAAAAGCCAAAGGGAAAGGAAAACTATGGAATTTGCACTAAGGAAAATAGACTAGTTTACATCGTTTAGCTTATTAATATGAGAGCGTACAGATTACGGAATATTTTATGTAACCTGGAATTTTATTTATTGTGGACTTCTTTTATTGGACACCACTCGCTTTTAGAGGACGTTGCAATTCACTCCGAGGAAATTTATATAACTCATTGTCATATGGATTAATTTGCTACGGGATTTACATTATCACCGGAATGAATTTTATTTATTGTGGACTTCTTTTATTGGACACCACTCGCTTTTAGAGAAAGTTGCAATTCACTCCGAGGAAATTTATTAAACTCACAATCACCGGATTAATTGGCCTCATTGGATTACTTCAGAATCGATTGGAGTATTTTAATAATTCATCGGAATTCTCTGGCGCAACGATGATGAGGCGACATGCATGAAGCATGTTTATAATGGAAGTGACATTACTTATTATTTTGGAGGAATATGGGAAATACTCCAATGGAAGTGGAAATCGATATTTACTCAACGGTATGTCCAATGTTATTTCTTGCACTAAATATTTGTTTGTCACTACTTTTCCATATAGTTGGATAATGGACTTTGCCTCTACATCGTATTTTGATGGAATACAATAGCAAATTTACTGACATGTGAACAATTACAAAGGAAAAGTAAGTGTGCATAATTAGTCAGTAGTGATAAATTATATATACTTTGGAATTGGAATGTATGGAACTCTATTTATAGAGGAAAATTATTATCTTTTTATCTTACCTACGATGAGATGGAATTTAATCTATACTTCTCTATCGGAATTTGTTGATTATGTATGCTATTTGAAAAAGGAAGAGCGGAATTATTGCTCAATGGAAATTAGTGCGTATGAAATTTAACACAATGGTCTCATTTATTTTGACAAACCATTGGAAGTTGGTGGATAAGTTTTTATTTCGTGAAGATAACTCCATATGGAGGAATACTGATAATAGGAACACATGCTCGGAATTTATTATTGATGTTATTTACGACTTGGTCATACTCTACAAACATAATTACGCTTGTTAATTCTGGAATTATAAACTTTAAGTGAGAGGACTATCAGTTATGGATTTCTCTTCAATGTGACATTTGGTTTTACACTCCTATTAGAGGTTCAATTATTTTATCTCATTTTCAACTTGGTCACATATCAAGGAACAGAATTAGTGGATTATTAATTCTGGAATTCTAAGATTTAGTGGGAGGATTATGATTCTTTATCAACACATATATACGGTATTTTTGGACACTCCTACTTAAGGTGGATATATTTATTTATTTTATGATTCGCTTGATATGGTTATTAATATCTTTGACAATACAAGTCGGAAGGTTTTTGTTGTATTAACATCTCATACTGAAGTGGAAAATCAGTTCATCAAAGGATTACAAGGTTTGAAACTGATTGGCGGGGAAGTACACTTCAGGAATATTAATTGAAACTAATGTGATGAGCATGGAATTATTCACCACTGTCTTATGTCATATACTCCATGGTTGAATGGAGGAATACAACTCTTCGTTATTCACTGGATTACGAAAGCATTACGTACTACTATTTGTTGAGTAAGTCATTATTTATCACAGTCACTGTTTATATTTTGTGAACTGGAAGGAAGTATTCTATTTATATTTTGGTAGTATGGAATTGGAATCATTGTTTACTACATAGCACACCAAGATTTAATTTTTAATGTTTATATTCTAGTGGATCAAATGGTATTTCGTTTTTGATATGTAAAAGGGAAAATTGGTGGAAAGTAGGAATATGATATTTTCTCATGAAGGGTGTGTTTATTAATAGTCACACCGAAATATATGTGCTAAATTCAAAGGAAAACACCAAGTTACACTCCCAACACTAATATGCTTAGGAAAAGTGGGAGGAATTAAATTGGGCCATCATATGTTGGCTACTATTGTGTGTTATTTGAGGAAGTTACTCTATATTTTAGAGGAAAGAAAAATACTAAACTTGTTGCTAATGTTAACTATGGGTGGAAACATTGCGGGAAGGAATAAACTCAATGATGAATAATAAAAGTTTGGGAACTTGTTATTTTACCAAACAACCACATGTCTATAGGTTGTTATTGGATTTATTTAAAAGGAAGTTTGATGCAACATTCTTAGTGGAAGTTACAATTCTAAGTTTGTTGTTTAATTCTTTACACAAAGGAAATATTTATACTTTGTGGAAACTCTGTAATTTAGAGGAGGTGTTGTTGTTTAATTATTTACACAAAGGAAGTGTTATACTTTGTGGAAACTCTGTAATTTAGAGGAGGTGGGAACAATGACAGTGTTTGCTAATTGAATTGATCATTTCATGTTTTTTGGAACAAGGTTCACATCAATGGAATATCAGGTCATACGGTTTTATTACTGATGGAAGATATTCATATACAAAGGTTAGTGTGAATTGTTTTGTGTTATCATTATATGTGCTAACTATGTTCTTATTGGTTTTAAAATATCACATTGATGGAAGTGAAAGCTTGGTTCAGTTCTAACTTTCATATGAAAGGTATGTCTAAAGCTTCCTGTATTTTGGGAGTGGAATTACATAGATAATATTTTGATATAATTTTCTATGGAAAAGTGCAAACCTGTCATGTACCTTTTGAATAAGGGAATGATACTCTGCGAGGAATTATATTTAAACTCGTGAGGAGAAAGGAAGAAGAATTGTCATCCTCAGTTATTGTGGGACATTATTCGTGCAACCTGATTTTAGCCATGCCGTTGTAATTCTTGCTATTTTGATTAGCAAGGAAACGATTTGCTGGAATTATTAGCAAACAGAATATGAATCTTATTGAAATTTTTGGAATCACATAATGGACTTGTCGCGCAATGTCAAGGAAATATGGATTACTCATTATTCATTGATGATCTCAACCTTCAACTACGTGGATATATTGATGCTATTTGTGATCTTGGTGAAAGGTAATCTATTTTATGTTATGTGTTAATATTTACTTTTGTAGGTCTTTATGGTGTACAAAGGAAACATGATTTAGTACTCATTATTTATGAAATATGAATACTTTGATGCATCAATCATTGAAGAAAGGTCTATGGCTAAGGAATTTTCTTTGTGAACTTAAGGTTGTGGAAAGGTGCATCATAACCTGTTACTTTGTGATAATTTGACTCCAAAAATCACAAAGGTTTATATACAACATAAGTGCACTGAAGGAAGGAATTAACGCTTAACCATGTAATAGCATGGGAATTCACTGAGCTGAAATAAAATGTTTTCAGTCAAGTGGGAGATGTAGGAAATTGTGCCTTGCAACATTTTATATATTTATTAGATTGTCCGGAATTAAACTTCAGTGTGGAAGCATCACGGAAATAACGGGGAATTAATGATGTGGAATTGTACTTAAGGAAATATACTTAAGAAAGCCGGTACGGCTATACTCCACACAGTGTATATTAATATGCTGGAATTATACCCGGAAACAGTATAGAGCGGAATGCCAGGTTGTTCATAGGATTGACTCTATGAATTGTTAAAACCTGCGAGTTTGATTTTATATTCGAACCCGGCGCATGACTCACACGTGCGTGTTGGGAACTAATTGTTTAACAGCAATAGACTCGGTTAATGATTGTTAATGATAATGGTTGGTTTAACAAGTCACGAGTCCTATCTGGAAACAGATTGAGTTATCTGGAATTTGGAGTCTATGGTCCCACCCTCTAGTCTCAATATGCATTGTGAGCGGCACCACCGATAAGACAGAGGAATAGTGGGTAGGCCGAATTAGCTCCAACCCTAATTTCTTACAGGCGTGAGGCGTGGTGTTTATCATCTCGTTGCTCGCCGTGAGATTCGTTCTCTCGTTCTTCAGGTTGCGCGGATCACTCCCGTAATTAGAATAATAGTTATCCGGTAGTTCTTGCGGTGAAAGATCGGGCAAACATCTACATTATCTGGTATCAGAGCGCCAGGTCGATCACCGCGAGGGAGTTTGTCCAGTTGAAGATCGATCTGCAGGTTTGCTCAGATTTTTTTTGCTGGCATTGCTTGGAGGAAAGGGCGACGAATTGGCATGATTTGCATCTCGTCGGTGACGGTGCAGTTGTGGTACGAGGCGACGAAATTGGTGGCGGCGAGTGCGTTGATGGGCGTGATAATCTTTTGCTGGAGAAGCATCGTGTTCTGGTTCGATCTCGGCGAGATCGTTGAGTCTCCTGGATTTGGAAGGACGGGTTGGTTCGTATGTCATCCGGATTTCCTGCGAAGCAGCGATTTGTTTTGGATATTTTCTTCCGCTTGGAATAAATCTGGAGATCGGATCGTGGCAGCGAAGGAATGGAAAGGAGAAAAAAAACGACGGAAAAGTCAGATCGGAATTGTCTAGTGCAATCACGTTCTTTTCCTCTCGTACGATTATTGGAGATCGGATCGGAAACAGAAAAGGAAGTCTCGGATCTGATATTCTGATTGATACGTGAAGAAAGGAAATAAAAAATAAAAGGAAAGAATCAGTTCAGATTTTCTGGGAGTTTCCGTTTCGTACAGAAAGAAAGGAAAGAGGCGGTGGGAAGCAGATCGGACGGGATCGTTGCAAAACGTACACGTCCGTTTTTCTACTATCGCATGGAGTTGCATGGACTGGTGTCCAAGGAGCTGATTGGTTCAGCTTGTACGTAGATAATAAAACATGTGGCATCGGTCAGGTTGGTCAGATTGCAAGGATGGACACGAAAGTACAGTAAACAAATAGAGACACTTGTGCAGTATTTAGAGATGGCAGACTTCGATCATTTGGATCCTTGGTGTGCAGGAATTTATCCTGTTCGTTTTGGGTGATGTGCCAGCCTCCACAATTTCAGAGCAGGCGTATTCAGCTTATTTGGACCCTTGGTGTGCAAGAATTTTTCCTATTGTATTTGGGGTGATTTGCAAGGTGCGTCTACACGTTGTAATTCGACAGATTGTGTGACTCAATTAGGTTGGTGCTGCCAAACATGGAGGACGCCAAGAACAAGTCTAGCTAGCCGAGAGGGAGGATGTGGTGTGGCAGGCCGGCAAAGACTTGAGGAGGGAGAAGAAGCGTGGCGATATTGCTGATTTGAAGCCACACGCGTTGGAGAAGACCTTCCGGCGTTGAGGACAACGCCTCTCTAAGAAGGGAGGATGATGAGGGCATCGTCGGCAACGTGTTTGGTTGGTTGACACGCTACGACATATTTAGATTAATGATATGTAAAAGTCTAAGTAGTGTTAACTAGACCTGCGTGCCAAATCTAAGGCCGAAACTGCCATGGGTCGGTTTATATCGAGCTCGAGTCCAACTAGATTTAGTATTGTGTTAGGTTTCAGTTTGGGTCTGTCCAACCGACTAGTGTTGGCCTCCTATATAAAGGAGCCGGCGGCTAGGGTTTTAGGGAGTTGAAAATTATGTAGAACTATAAGTTCAAGGTGCCTCCGTCCCAAGGGACCGGCATGTATGCCAGCGTCTCGGATGTTCGTCTAGTTATCCAATAAATTGTGGCATGAGAGTTCTTGAATCTGTCAAGAGTGTTCGTGCGTGGCGAGAAGGTACTTGAATCTGTCAAGAGTTGTCGAGCTTGGCATGATGCGTGGTGCTCATCATCTCGTTGCTCGCCGTGATATTCGTTCTCTAATTCTTGAGGTTGCGCGCCAGTACTGTATTAGCCTTAATATTCCGGCAATTAGGCCTGATTAGCAACCTATATATTAGAAGCTAGACCAGTTCGTATTGCTTGAATGGGCCAAGCCCAAAGAATTTAGCAAAGGGCTGAAGGCCACAATAGCACGTACCTAGTACTGTACAGCCTTGACATCAATTGATCGCACGCAATGTTGGACGTGGTTTTACAGTTTCGCACGATCTAAGCTCCTACTCGACCATATTCTCCTCCGTCGACCGCCAGTTGCCGCCACCGCCAGACACAGGTCACAAAACACAAGAGTTGAGAGCCGGTGTCTTGGTGATTAGCGAAGCTGCGACAATTCCCGCGTCTTTTCATCCTGTCAATTGTCGACGATTACGACCTGCCACCCCGGCGCACACAATTTCTAGCTTGATCGCTCCAAGGTATTATTGTTTGTAGAGTATATTGCACTTGCTATGTGGTAGTTTAATTTTTGGATCAGAAAATTACTACTACCTGCTAATTTCATTTGCTAGTTCCAATAGTTTATTGATTATTTTGTACTAGTCGAGATGCTTACCATGAAGCTGAAGACACTGTAAATTACTAATTATTTCAAACCGGTTGGTTCAACACAAATCCAACAGATAAGATTACAACCCAATCTACTATAAATAATCATTCCAATCCCAATCCGACTGATATGACTCCTGATCAAAAATATTTATTCATCTGTAGCAATCCTAAAACAAGCTAGAGTAGGAAGCGCTACATATAAGAGACACCGGAAAGCGCCAACTGATTTGGGATTTGCCTATTGATAAGTAAGTGAAGCACACCAATTTTCCGGCCCTTTTATGGCTAATGTTTCATTTGGCCTCGCCCCCCTATGGTCAAATCCTGATCCGCCCCTGGTCAGCAACGTGTTGGTTGGTTGACACGCTAGAACATATTTAAATGATATGTAAAAGTCTAAGATAGTGTTAACTAGATCTGCGTGCCAAATCTAAGGCCGAACCTGCCATGGGTCGGTTTGTATCGAGTTCGAGTCCAACTAGATTTAGGATTGTGTTAGGTTTCGGTTTGGGTCTGTCCAACCGACTAGGTGTTGGCCTCCTATATAAAGGAGCTGGCGGCAAGGGTTTTAGGGAGTTGAAAATTATGTAGAACTATAAGTTCAAGGTGCCTCCGTCCCAAGGGACCGGCGTGTATGACGGCGTCTCGGATGTTCGTCTAGGTAATATGCCCGTGCGTTGCAACGGGTGAGAAAAAAATATGTGTTGTAGTTATCGCCAGCAAGGAGAAATTAGGAATAGGTTGAACGAGATGACAATCATTGCGGTCATACAGCTCATAGTATATGGTGTCGCATGTGAGTTTTCTTGAGCATTACCTCGGCTTCTGAGATGTTCTTTAAGTACTACTTTACCGCATGCTTTTTTCATGAAAGAAACACAAGGATATCTGAGAACAATGTGCAATGAATCATATACTACAAAATGTACATTTTAATCCTAATTAACCATTGGTAGAATACTTCAGGTGGCCAATTGTATGAAAAAATAAATTAGGCTGCGTCTTTTCGAGAAAGGAAGTTTATGCTCAAATTCAAAACAAAAACGCAAAGAAAAAATTCAAATTATTTTCAATTCCCTATTAGCCGGGCTGCAGTTGTTGGCGGCCGAGCGCCAAGCTGCACACCAGTGAAAGTGAAGAACCTATGCCCGAGCACCCAGCGGTGTCCGTGCGCCGAGATGGTTCGATACGCCGAACCGCTCCTGTACACGGTGCCGAACCACACTTGTACGTCAAATGCCGAGCTGCACCCATCCGCCGGGGAATAGCCTATACAAATCCGCCGGGAAAAGACTGTACGCCGATACACCTGTGCGTTTTGGCACCTGCGACGCGCGACGGCTTGATGCAGTGAATACTTGCTAACTTCCGAGTCGCGTTGTGTATGCATCATGTCACACACGAAAGAAATCAAAGCACTTTGGGCGCTTTGGCACCTCCGACTGGCGACGGCTTGACGCAGTGAATACTTACTAACTTCCGAACCGCGTTGTGTATGCATCGTGTCACACACAAAGAAATCAAACCATATAATTCAGACGAAACGAAGCAAGAGTAAAGAATTAGTGAATGTGAAATAATGTGATACGTTAATTCAGTCAGGTTCAGAGAAGAAAACATGCAAAGACTGACCTCTCTTGGTGAACCTCATGCTCATAGCCGACGCAGGTGAAGATCAGACTCTAAACGACAATCCCCGGCGGCAGCCTCCTCTCCGCGCCGGCTTGGGTGCTTGTTCTTGCAAAATCTAAAACCTACAAAATTACCTATGTCTGTTAATTTCATTCATCCATTGACCATTCATGAAGTTCAGAAAATCTATGCAATATACCGCCCTGAGCTGTTGGCATATGAGGCAGGAGAGTGCAGGACCTTGATCCGAGGCACTACAAGTGTCGTTTCTGCTGAACGGGCCGACCATGATCGGAGCAGCGCGCTATGTCGCCTAAGCTGCAGTTGGCGGCACTGTATGCCAAACTGAAGCTGCGTGCATGCATACATAGCAACCTTAGCTCGGTCAGAGAATATACATTTTTCTTTGAGATCAAATCTTCGGTGTTCATGGTGGGAAATCAAAGCTAGTACTGAATTAATGTTCTGTTTACCTTTGTGTGATCGCCACAGGGAAAGAGATACCGATGAAGAACCTAAACGCCACGGCGGTAACGTCGTCAGGACTCAGGAGAGAGAGAGATAGATGTTAGACATGGGCTTTACCATTTGGGAGCATCAGCTTTGCGTCCATGGTCTCCAGACTCCAGCGCACGTTCACGTCTTCCTCTGTTGCTGCGTGCGTCTCCTCGATGCCCTGCGCGATGTCCCACTCTGCCGCCCTTGGCGAGGCCGACGCCACCGCCATGGAGGAGCCCGCTCATGCTATCGTTGGGCTGGTAGATGTAGAACAGCAGCCAGGTGTTGCTGCCGCCGTTGGCCGCCCACCCAAGCAGCCGCACGATGTTTTCGGTGGCGGATGGATCCCAGCGCACCAATCTCGCTGCAGAAGGCCGCGCCGATGGTAACTAATGCTGATTGATTGCCAGCTAAGGAGGAAATAGGGCAGAAAAAAGGGGGCGATATTCGTGCCGATTTGATTTGCACGTTAATGCGGATTGACCGAGAGGGAGTTTGACGAAGGGTAAGTTGGACGAAGCACTCTGCGCTATTGGTGGTGGACGAAAATTTTGACGTAAACGTGGGAACCAAACTTTTCTTTTAGATAGGAGAGATAAGTTCAAGGTGCCTCCGTCCCAAGGGACCAGCGTGTATGACGGCGTCTCGGATGTTCGTCTAGTTATCCAATAAATTGAGGCATGAGAGTTCTTGAATCTGTCAAGAGTGTTCGTGCGTGGCGAGAAGGTCCTTGAATCTGTCAAGGGTTGTCGAGCTTGGCATGAGGCGTGGTGTTCATCAAATCGTTGCTCTCCGTGGAATTCGTTCTCTCGTTCTTCAGCTTGCGCGGATTGTATCCAGTGGTTCTTGCGGTGAAAGATCGGGCAAACGTCCTAGCGTGTCAACCAACCAACACGTTGCCGACGATACCCTCATCAGTTCATGTAGCAAAGTAGGTGAACTCGTCTCAAAGTTGGTAGAAGTTCATAGACTGGTGCCAAATGAAATCTTTTAGTCGACACATTGTTTGGTTATCTCCGAGCACCGAAATCTTGCATGGCACGAACCTTAAAGCAGCATTGGGCCCTGGCCTCTAAGAAACGGCGAAATTGGCTGTTTTTCAGAGCCACCTTTGCATGCAGGCAGCGCACAACACGAGACATGCAAGTGTTAGTGAATCTTGCATGGATATATCACGCCTCATGCAGCTCGCCGCCACAACTATACACCGTGCATGCAAATTACCAACTCACACCTACTTTTCAACGAGCTCTCACTTTTACCTGGTGTTTGGTTGAACTTCGTGAGCCTGGCTCTGGGGCCTAGCCCTGGCCGTGCAAAAGGATTGCATGGCCACATGGATGACTGCAGTTAACTGAACAGCCCCGTACATATGTTCTCTCTACTATCTAATCTAAAATCTTCTAAAATAAAAAGAAAGTTTGGTTCCGTTGAATACTCCGTCCATCTGAAATATCCAGCCTAATTATCTGGTTTAACCAGGAGCTCATATTTTCTGGAAAAACGTAATATCCGGTTTTCCAGACTTAAACCAGTCTGAAAACATCGCGAGCTATTTTCTCATTGCTTTTTGGAATTCCATGCTGATGAGATTTACTCGCTTAAATCCTGCATCACTTAACATACGATTACATTATCACTAGTGTTGTCGCCTAACACACAAAACCGACGAGGGTTTAAGAAATGTTCTTTCACCATTGTCGTACAATATTCAGTATGATAACGAGCATGGTCAACGGTGGAACCAGGAAGTACACACACGGTGGTAACCTTGTCTTTAGCAAAATATATACTATTATACTTATTAGGTGTGTGAACATAATCAGACGCCGACAAAAGAGGTGGCATTGAAGTAAATATAGCAACTGAATGATAATGAACTATCATTTTTTAGTCCTTCAGAAGTTCAGAGCTTCCAGGAATGTCACCGAGCTTGTTGATATGTTCTTTGAGACTACAGTAAATATGGCGGTCCTTGACGATCCATCAAACTTATTTTTGCGCTGCTCTCACAGTCCTGCGTCCCGCTCCATTCCTTCCCCAGCCTGTATCGCGCGCTCGTCGCCGATAACAATTTAGGCGCCTGGGGTAGTATGCCCGCGGTGACAACATCATGCTCCCGGAGGATTAACGGACCTTCGCACAAGTCGGGATGTGTGTGTGGTGTGGGGGGGGGGGGGGGGGGGGGGGGCAGCCGCCCCCAGCCTAATTTTTTACCTTAAATACCATGTGTAGTCTATGTTTAGCTAGGAAAAAATAAACGGTTAAATGTATAGTGTGGAAGATAATTGAAATGAACACAAAAGTAAAAATAGATCAGCGAGCTAGCAATAATGAAAAGCAAGTAAACGAGGTTGTAAACGATGTAAAAGTATGGATTGGGAGTCATAGTCTTACTAGTGGTGTCTCTTCTTAAACATTGGTGGGTGAACAAATTGCACCTGGGCATTTGACAACATTATGATCATAAAATTATGACATAATGTTCAAGGCAAATATTTATGTAGTCGTTATGTCAAACATACAAAGACCGTTACTTAACCGCATCATTAACTTATATTGTTTTATGTCTGCCAAAATGGGGTATGTGAGGATTTGTTTTTGTGGTGCCATTAGGGTCAGCGGCCATGACTCCTGGAGTTGTTGTTTTCGACTTGATGCCCTCGACTAAGGAATTATCATATGGCTGTTTGAACCTCTGATGTGTACATGGACATTTCCGGGTAGGGACAGTAGACTCGTGTGTACACTGCACGACTGGCTTCAAGCGGTTGGATATTTAGTTGGTGTGTATTTCGTGGTATTGAAAAATGATGGTGTTATCGTTAGGCTCATTCTATTTGCTTGGGAGCCGTGATCCGACTTGCATTTGTTTGATCTCGGTCATCTTCTTCGTTGGTTTCTCTGTATCGTCGAGGGTCATTTGTCTTTGGGTCGGCTGTTCGTTTCACCGGCTCGGTGTTTTACCGGGAGTCCTTTTGTGTCTTTTTGGTTTTCGAGTTGCCCTTGGTCTTGCTCGGTGGTCTTCGACTGGCTCACCTAGGTGTTGTAATGATAGCATAGATTCTAATACAATTTCACCTCCTTGTGTATCCTTATCGTGTTTCACACCACACGAGTAAGGTTTCCAAGTCTATCTGTCAAAATTACATAGGAAAATATTGAGGGGGACATTATATAGGAAAATTAAGTATCACTTGGCCCTTAAATTGTGATACTCCTGGAAAATTTATTTGAAGGTTTTTAAAATTTATTGTATTGGGAGTACTAGCAATACTCATGGAAAGGAGTGTTAAAAGTACTAACAATAATCATGAATCATGCATTCAAGTTCCAAGGAAGTATGGATTCAGAAACGGCAATTCATCAAATGGAAGAGTGGAAGCCGCTTAAAAAAATTATATGCACCTTGTCCAACATTTCAGTCCAATATTGTATAAACTTTTATAGGAGTGGAAATTCAATTATATCTTTTGTCGTGCAGGTCATCTACTTGTTCCTGTTGGGTTTCCTGGTGGTTGCTTTCTTGTGGCTGGAAGGGCAGGGTTTTTAGAAGTTACCAGACATTGCTATGATTAATTTTGGTCAACATGTGCGTGCATATGAATTGTTAGAAATGTATATGGGCTGAGCCCATTTGTCGTAAAGGGAATTCACTAAAAAGAGGAATGACCTTGAAAAAGAATGCAAGTTGTCTTATATTTTGGAGACGTGCATCACACGTGCAAAGCAACTAGTGAAAGGAAAGAGAACGAACGAGCAAAGAGAATCCATGGAGCAGTGACCTTCCAGGCCACCATCTCGTGCGCGTGCTTCTTCAGTTCCAACTTGCTGGCTCCACCGAGAAAAAAGAGAGACGATCGAACGAAGAAAGAAAGGAGAGAAGCGAAGAAAATATAACGGCCGAGCCCACGAACTGCAACTGCAACAACTACTGGGGTTCTCTTTCTCTTTGGGCGCGTTTGGTAGGCTGCAGCCATTTTGTGGCTCACTATGGGCAGGCTCTAGAGGGCATTGCTAAGCAAATACGAGGCTTGATCTGTGTTGTGTGGTTAGTTTGGTAGACTACAGCAAAAAACGTGGCATGGACTGAGATATCAACCCCTCTTTGTTTGGTTGGATACAAAACTTGGTTAGTCTCACCTATTTATTGTACATGGGTGAAGTTACCAACTAGCAGCACACTTGGAGAGCTCTACTGACGACCAATGACCAATGACGCGCGGCGAGTAGGACGACGACGCGGCATGGCGGAGTTGGAGGTTGACGGCGAAAACGTGGCACAGCGGCGAAGCTCGATGACGACACTTGTGACCTATCCATGACAATTGACAAGCGACGAGCACAGCAACGGCGCGGGCGCGCTGGGGCGACGCAGGTGGCCGACGAAAGACGTCGGCGATGGCGGAGGTCAGCGGCGGCAGAGGTACAAGATAACAGGATCAATGATGAGATAAACAATAGGATGATGCAAGTACCAGCAATACAAGCACCTCAATGAAGCAATAACAAAGATAGAAGCGAGAGTAGTAAAACTACTACAAGCAGGATCGAGAGATTAGCAAAATAACTGCTTGCCTCGATCGATCGATCCCTACCAGCAGTACAAGCACCTCAATTTCTGAAGCTGTGTGCTGGCCCTCGCTTCAATTGATCCCTACTTTTGGGTGCTGGAAGTCAACGCCACAGAGGGCAGCGCGGGCGGCGGCTAGGAGGCGGTGGCCAGGGAGGCCGCACGCGCACGGGGCGGCAGAGGACGGCACGCCGCGGACGCGGCCGCCGACGGCGCGGTCGCGCATGGGCGGGCGTGAAGCAGGGCCGGCGAGCGCGCAACACGGCCGGGCACAGCGAGCACGGGTGTCGCATGGCGTGCGGCAGGCGCGGACGGCCAACAGGCCTCCGGCGGCATAGGCGGGCGACGGCGGCGCGAGGCCAGGCGGCGATCGGCGGCGCCCCTCGGGTGGCACGGTCAGCGAGGGGAGAGTGAGAGGAAGCGAATCTCAAATATGAGCTTGCACGCAGAGGGCTTGCTTTTGCAGCTGCGTAGCCTGGCTCCAGAGGAACTGCCGTTCCCACCAGGCCTGGCTGAGCACTGCTTTAATCAGCGTGCGGACCAAAATTTTGCCTGCATGTAAACAAACGCGCGGCCTGGTTTTGCAGCTGGCGGGCCTGTCCAACCTTATGCAGATGCCAAACGCGCCCTTTACAAACTGGACATCTGCCCAACAAAGTATTTGCTAGCTTTGGAGGCGGTAGACTAAAAAACAATAATTTTAAAGCAAACGCAATATCCACCTCCTTATAATTAGCCTACGCAGCACGGATACGTGGCCTGGAGAGCGTGTCCGTGTCGGATACGGTATCCGATACGGATTCCAGTCCGATACCAGGTCGATACGTACCGACGAGGTATCCGTAAATAAAGCATTTAAAATAATGTTGGATACGTTTTTGATATGTATCGGTCCCAGAAAATGGACACGTCCAGCCCCAGTTTTAGTCGCGACTCGCGATGCCCTCTCCACCCCGCGTCATTTGCCCTCCCCCCGACCAAAGACCACGTCCCTGACCTAGCCGCCACTCTCGGACGGCCAGATCTAGCGGCCGGCGGCGACCCAGGCTTCCGTCTCTGGCCGTCCGGTGACCAAGTACTGCAGCACCGTCCGGCGGCGACCCAGCAAGTCGCCAGCAGCTCCCGCCTCCGGTACAGCCCTTCTCTCCTCTTCCTCCTCTCCCCCTC
Organism: Poa pratensis; assembly: GCA_947311845.1. Classification (NCBI taxonomy): domain Eukaryota; kingdom Viridiplantae; phylum Streptophyta; class Magnoliopsida; order Poales; family Poaceae; genus Poa; species Poa pratensis. The sequence continues at coordinate 36,945,047 of CAMZMU010000097.1, read as the reverse complement.
CGGTGCACTAGTTCCTCTTCTCTCCTTCTCCGGTTGATTCCCTCCAGTCTTTTCTTGTAGATTGCAATATAATGGCAGAGGAGCAGCAAGCTACGAATCTTAAGACACCACTATGGCGTCATGTTGTTGTTTTAGAGAAACAAGCAGGTGGGGGTAATACCAAATGGAAATGCAATTATTGTGGTCATGTAGGAACGTCTAGCTATTCGAGAGTGCAAGCTCATTTGCTGAAAACATCTAGCTATCAGATCAGTCCATGTAAGAAGGTCACTGTTGATATTTTGACCTCTCTTAGAAGAGAGGTTGAGATGGCTAAACGAGAACTAGCAAAATCAAAGGCGATGCCTGTGTCATATCCATGTAGTGTTGGATCCACCGCAAGTGGTTCATCTACTGCTGCTGCCAACAAGAAGAGGAGGGGAGAGCCAAGTACTGCCCTTCAGAAAGCTTGGGTAAATGATTTGCGCAATTAGTTGGATGCAAAGATTGCACGATCTTTTTATTCCGGAGGTATGTGATAAATGTGCATTCAGTTTTGTTTCATTTTTTGCATCAATTCCATTACTTTTCAGTTTTCACCTATGCATCTTTGCTAATTATCTTTCTTTGTAATTTACAGGGCTGCCTTTCAACTTTGCAAGAAACCCATACTATCAAGAAGCATTCAACTTTGCTGCAACCAACAACATTCCAGGTTATAAACCCCCTGGTTACAATAAGCTTAGGACTACACTTCTCAAACAAGAAAAGCTTCATATTGACAGATTGCTGGATCATGTAAAGAGCACATGGGGTGAGAGGGGAGTTACAATTTGTAGTGATAGCTGGTCAGATCCACAGAGGCGTCCACTCATCAATTTTGTTGCTATTTCTGAGAAAGCACCAATATTTTATAGGGCTGATAATTGTGAAGGTGACAGGAAGACATCCACATACATTTTCAATAAGTTGAAATCTGTTATTGAAGAAATAGGGCCTCACAATGTGGTCCAAGTGATAACTGACAATGCTAGTAGTTGTAGAGGTGCAGGTTTACTTGTGGAGAGTGAATACAGCACTATATATTGGACACCTTGTGTTGTACACACTCTCAACCTTGCTATGAAAAATATTTGTGAGCCAAAGGTACCTAAAGAGGATGATGAACCTTTAGTTCATGAAAAGTACAATGCTGTTCAATGGATCATCCGAGTTAAAAATGATGCTATGATGATAAAAAAAATTCATCATGAACCATGGCATGTGTCTACATATGTTTAACCACTTTAGTGACTTGAAGTTGCTTGCTATTGCTGATACCAGATTTGCCTCTATTGTGGTCATGTTGGCTCGGTTTGTTTAAGTGAGAAGTGCTCTTCAAAATATGTTCATTAGTCCTGAGTGGGAAGTGTACAAAGTAGAAGTTCCAGCTGCAGCCCATGTTAAGGAAAAAATACTTAGTGATGTGTGGTGGGATAAGGTGAACTACATTCTCAGGTTTACCGGTCCTATCTATGAAATGATACGTGTGGCGGACACGGACAGCCCATGTCTTCATCTTATTTATGAGATGTGGGATTCTATGATTGAAAATGTGAAGAAAGAAGTGTATCTATATGAAGGAAAGGAATTACAGGAGACTGATTGCTATTTCTTCAATATTATTAAGGAAATATTGATCTCAAGGTGGGAAAAAGGAAATAACCCTCTCCATTGCATGGCCCATTCACTCAATCCGAGGTACTCCCTTTTCCTTGCTTTGAGTGTTTGAAATCTGGTCATTCCCTACATGTTATAATAATTTAACTTATGCTTCTGCTCTCTTGTTTGTAGATACTATAGTGCTAAGTGGCTCGATCAAGATAAAAACCATGAGCCCCCCCCTCCCCCCCCACCACAAGGATGATGAGGTATCTAAAATGAGGTTGAAATGTTTCAGAAAGTTTTTTCCAATTGAAGAAGAATTAGCAAAAGTAAAAGAAGAGTACTATAGGTTTTCCACTTCCTCCGAGGAATTCAACAATCATGAGTCCATCAATGATAGATGGATGAGTAGTCCAATGGCTTGGTGGACCAATCATGGTTCATCAATTCCTTTATTGCAAGGCTTGGCTATTAAATTGATTAGCCAACCAGCCTCATCTTCTTGCTGTGAGAGGAATTGGAGTACTTATAGCTTTATACATAGTGTGAGCAGGAATGCATTAACTCCTGAGCGTGCACAAGATTTGGTGTACACCCATTCTAATTTGAGATTGTTGTCAAGAAGATCAGATGGATACAAGAAGGGTGAATCACGTATGTGGGATGTGGGAGGAGATGCTTATGAGTCTCTCAGGGGTATTGGTCTACTTGAAGTTGCTAACTTGTCAATTGATGAACTGGAGCTGCAAGCTATCTCATTTGGAGAGGTGGATGTTGGTGTGGTCAATTTGGAGGATAACGATGAAAATGAGGATGAGGATTGATTTATCATGTGGTTTTGTAATATTTGGTGAAAGTTGTACTGCCACTTATCTATGTTGCTATTTTATATCAGACATTCAGACCTATGCTATGTAATATTTGAACTTATGTATGTTAGTTGTTAGTTTGCTGCTGGGTGGTTTGTTGGCTTGTTGATTTGCTAGCTGCTAGCTAGTTTAAATTGTCTTGTAATTTCTAACTTCCTAAGGTGCTGTACCTGTAGTCATGTACTGCTGTTAAATGTTCATGCCTCAACATGGAAGAAAAAAAGGTCTAGTGCTGCTGCCTTTCTTTATTCAAGTTACAAGCTTACATTTCATGTTTATTTAGTGAGGCTACTGGCTAACATTCTATCTCTCTGTTTTTTGTCTCTGGAGTCTGGAAAATGGAATTGGAGTTGGACTTATCATGCCTCAACTTTGGATGCTTCAAAACAAAGGTAATCTGCTATTCTTCTGTATTAGTGTAGATTTACAAAAATATCAAAACGTATCCTCGTATCGGCGCATTTTCAAAATGTCGTATCTACGTATCCGTATCGGCCCGATACCGATACACGTATCTGTATCGGTGCCGCGTAGTAATTAGCCATACGGAGATCCAGCATATGATCGAGCCAATTAAGAATCCTGGGATTAAGCCCATTTGAATTTAGCTTCCAAAAATTGGATCCCGCAAATTTCGGCAGGAAGACATGCGTTTCCTCTGGAACAGCAAAACTGACAGAAAAAACCCAAAGGAAATCGCCAGAGCCGAGGATGATGGCTTCACCGGCGAGGCATTGAAACTCCCGAATTTGATAGCAGGTTCTGAATGAGACAAAACTGCTCGCACAGAGTTATCAGAAGAAATCTGCTCAGTCGAACGAACCCAAGCAATTGGGGATTTAGGAAAATCCAGATTGGTCGTACCCGGTGACACCTAAAGTAGGAATTGCCGATGACACCTAAAGTAGGAGCAGACGAGAGCAGCCATGCCTCCGCAGCAAGATTCACCGGACTAGCAGAGGCAATTCCTGTCACCAACCCCGACGTCAAGCTGCACGACGACTCCGATAATAGCACGCAACATAAAAGCGTACCCGGTGACGACTGCAAAGAGAACACCTACCTCCACACGACAGGATCAAAATTCAGACCTCTGTATGAACTCGTGAAGACAGGGCGTATGGATACGACCAAAAACAGTGAGATAGAAATAAACATCACTACACTTTATACTATGACCACCATAGCCTGTCAAAGGGAAGTCGTGACACGAAGACAGAACACCCCTGACGCCACCTCGAACTGAACAAAACGTAATAATAACATGTTACCGTCGTAGGCGCCCAGTTAATCTACCGAGGAACAAGCAATCACAGTACCGATGACGACACCGAGATTTGTTAACGCAGTTCGGCGAACTCGCCTACATCTGCGGGACATGACTACGGACGCTCCTCCCCAAGATACCGCAACGGCCGCCCTAGGCGCCGACACAAACCGCCGGCTCCCCCTGCGTGCCAATTGCTATCAAGTCGTCATGGGTTACACGTGTGGTGCTCCCCTCATTATATGGGAGGCCCAGGCTACAAGAGTTCGACTCGAACACTACTCGTATCCTATCCACACATAATACAACTCTAAATCCAAACGTAACTCAACTCGTACATAATATTCGACACAAACACAACAAACTCCACCTTGGCGAATATTGTCCACCACCTTGAATTCGTCAATGCGTCAAACCTCCATGTACTCCGGACTTGAGTTGTCTTTCATGAGTTTCGTTGCTACTCCCAGACTCCACGTGACTCCACCTGCAACTGTAGTCCCTTCTTCCCGTTCAACACCATCACACACCGACCAGTGGTCTGCGTAAAAAAATGCTTTCAACTTGAAGAAATTTCGCCGTCGCCTTTTAGTCACCCTGAGTCAAATTCACAGTCGTCTCATCCTGGATAGTCTTCTACATGTCCCACAGCTATAGCACTCCGCCTTCTTCTGTATCTAGTCATCCGCACTTTGCATGTGCACTGAACATCACTGAATATACGGCCATGTACTCTCCACGCTTCCGACATTTCAGACTCTCCAACACTTTCTCAGATTCCCCATGGCTGACTCATGTCTATCACCTGACGTCAATCTCCATAGACCCAGTCACCAACTTGAATCCGATACTCGCCAACACTGCTTCAGCACCCCTGCACACCCATCTGACCACATGTCTGACCGCCTGTGCCCTGGTCAGTCGCCGTGTCCCGTGCTTACCGCACGCCTCGCCGCAATTACCGCGTCGAGCATCCGCAATCTTGGCCAAGATCTACCGGGTCGCGCACCCACACCATCTCAGGCCCCACTGCAGACAACCATCAGTCATACCCGACCGATGCCGAGTTCCACGCATCTCTCGAACCCTGACATCCAGTCCGACCAACGTGCTTCTCGCCTTCCCGCTGACTAGGTTTCGACTCTCCGCTAGCTTACGCCGCAGCCCCTCCATCAGCCGAGTGGAATCTTCCCTCAGAGACTCCAGCTCCACCTTCGACATGACTCCTTGGTAGATGATCAGTCCACCCCGCGCCCCGCCTACCTCAAGATCCCATAAGCGCTCCATCTTGAATCGGCCCCGCGCCACCGCATGTCGAAGCACGCATAACCATGCGTCACGTGTTTCCACGCCACAGAATTCGGACACCATCAGCCCTCACGCTTCTACGTCGTTGTCGCCGATCTTCACCGTCTTCTGTCCGACCGACCTCCCGTCGATCTGTCAGACTGTCCAGTCCGACCCAGCCGAACGTATCCGACTGCAATCATGCTCCACCTCGCATCATATCAGCCCAGCACCATGTGCCATGATCGACGCCTTTTGGTGCATGATACTCCGCGACATACTCCAGACTGGTCCCAGCCTTATACGCACATCGCCAATCTGTCAACCTTCCGGTAAAACCTATGCAAACTGAGCAACAAAAAAAATTGCTTCCTGGTAGCTCCGTGAGTGCATCTAGCATGTGACCCACAACTCCCAATGCTCCTTTTCCTTTGCCATGTTGCCACGTCCATGCACTGAATACCATCGTGCAGATTGCCCTTTTTTTCTGGTAACAAATCTCATGTTGTAGCAGCCTGAGTCGCTCCTGTACCACTGCCTGGGCAGCTCGCGCGTTCCCTTCCAGAGGCCACACCCACGCGGGACATCGCTGTCCGCTGTATGGGCCTGCTGCACGTCGTGGCCCATCGGCCTGCTCCCGAACGCCACCGCGCGTCCCCGTGCTGGACCAAGTCTCCGTTGTTGCCGTGACTTTCCATCACATACGACACGCGCACGCCTGCTGCTGATCGATCCCATCTCGCCGAGACGGCCTCCTTGTGCCGAACGAGAACGCCGCTAATCGTCGCGACCTCTTTGCTACTTTCCGATTGCATCTTCGATTCCCGACGTTCCTGATCTGGTTTTCACCGCACGCCGCCATGATTTGCTTCCGTGCTGACAACTCCAGGTCACAACGTCGAATCTCCATCCTCTAGATCAACAATCCGTGACCTTCAACCTTGCTCTGATACCAATTGTTACCGTCGTAGGCGCTCAGTTAATCTACCGAGGAACAAGCAATCACAGTACCGATGACGACACCGAGATTTGTTAACGCAGTTCGGCGAACTCGTCTACATCTGCGGGCATGACTACGGGCGCTCCTCCCCAAGATACCGCAACGGCCACCCTAGGCGCCGGCACAAGCCGCCGGCTCCCCCTGCGTGCCAATTGCTATCAAGTCGTCATGGGTTACACGTGTGGTGCTCCCCTCATTATATGGGAGGCTCAGGCTACAAGAGTTCGACTCGAACACTACTCGTATCCTATCCACACCTAATACAACTCTAAATCCAAACGTAACCCAACTCGTACATAATATTCGACACAAACACAACATAACATTTTATAGCGCACAATCCAATACATGTAATAAGCAAGGCTCGGTGAGCCAGTCGAAGACCACCGAGCAAGACCAAGGGAAAGTCGAAAACAAAAAATACACAAAAGGACTCAACGGTAAAACACCGAGCCGGTAAAACGAACAGCCGACCCAGAGACAAATGACCCTCGACGATATAGAGAAACCAACAAAGAACATGACCGAGATCAAAACAAATGCAAGTCGGATCACGACTCTCAAGCAAATAGAACGGGCCTAACGATAACACCGGCATATTTCAATACCACGGAATACACACCAACTAAATATCCAGCCGCTAGTAGCCAGTCGTGCAGCGTACACACGAGCCTACTGTCCCTACCCGGAAATGTCCATGTACACATCAGAGGGTCAAACAACCATATGATAATTCCTTAGTAGAGGGCATCAAATCGAAAACAACAACTCCAGGAGTCGCGACCTCTAACCCTATTGTACACATCATTACGATGCCGGACTCGCTGTAACTCTCCCTCCTTCCTTTCTATTGCAAGTAACACGCAAAGCTTTTGCGTGTTCGCAAAAAAAAAAAACCCTAATGGCACCACAGAAACAAATCCTCACATACCCCATTTTGGCAGACATAGAACATTATAAGTTAAAGATGTGGTTAAATAACGGTCTTTTTATGTTTGACGTAACGCCTACATAAATTTGCACTAAACATTATGTCATAATTTCATGATCATAATCTTGTAAAATACCCAGGTGTAATTTTTTCACCCAAAAATGTTTATTATTTAAGAAGAGACACCACTAGTAAAACTATGCCCCCCATCCATCCTTTTACATTGTTTACTTGCTTTTCATTATTGCTACCTCGCTGGGGTCTGTTTTTACTTTTGTGTTCATTTCAATTATCTTCCACACTATACGTTTAACCGTTTATTTTTTCCAAGCAAAACATAGACTATACATGGTATTTAAGGTAAAAAATTAGGCTGGGGGCGGGGCTGCCCCCCCCCCCCCCCCCCCCCCACACCCACCCACACATCCCGACTTGTGCGAAGGTCCGTTAATCCTCCGGGAGCATGATGTTGTCCGCGGGCATACTACCGACGAGCGTGCAATACGGGCTGGGGAACGAATGGAGCGGGACGCAGGACTGTGAGAGCAGCGCAAAAATAGGTTTGATGGAACGTCAAGGAGAGTCAAATTAACTGTCGTTTAGGCGCGCGTTGCCGCGCCCGTCCATTAGAACAATAGATTATTAGGTTGAATGAAAATATATTTGTACTGTTCAAAATGGAGGGCAACAAAGTGGAGAAGCATTTCAATAAATGATAGGAACTTCGTCAATAAGTCAAAGCTTAAAAAATCGATGTTAACTTTGCTTGAAAAAAATAATGAAGTACTACCAAGAATGCCAAGATGAAAAGAATAAACAAAAGTAGGTTCAAAACACATTGATAAGGGGATTTAAAAGAAATACAAAAAGTTCTAGAGTGCAAAAAATATTTACCCCTCATGCTTACCATCCAAAGAAATGAAATGGGAAGGAGATACATCTGCCCTATTTACATCAAAAACTTAATCAATCTAAAGTTTCGCTCATACGGTGAAAGAAATATGTTGGACAACGCAGGTTTGGTAAAAATGACACTAAGTTTTGCCCAATCTGCAAAACAGAGTAAAGATTTGAAAAAGGTAAAAAGTCTGATTCTAAGTCAGACTAAGAAAAAACTATCATGATTATATTATGTAAAAACATACCTGAGCGGTTTATTCCGAAGATCGCTTGTATGCACCTATGTGATCGTTCTAAAATTATCACAACGAAATTGGAGGATTGTTATCAATGGGCAAATCGTTGCTCGAATCTGGAAAAACCATGATATAAATTAAGGTATAATAGTAATTTTCTAATCCAAACTACTCAACAGATTATCAAAGAAAAAACACTCTGCCTGCAAAGTATTTGCTAAACAAAATGTTTTATTGCTTCTACCAGAAAGATATATGGACATGAACCAGATGTTTGTGAAGTTAGTAAGCAGTAAGAGATGCCATGTAGGATACCAACTGATCATTCCCGAAGAAGAAGAAAAAAAGACATAGATTGAGTACTCAGAGCAACCGGAAATCCACATAATCAGACATTTATAATAAGTAGACTGGGACCCTATACTATGCACAAATTAGTTTTTCGTGGAACTAAAATCGCACTAATCATGCAGACCTCATTGTAAATGCTTCCAGAGATAGAGACCAAAATTCAGTTAAGGAGAAATATTTGCAAATAACACCATCGCAAAAAAATTAGGCGGGGGCGGTGCCCCCCACCCCACCCCCATCCCTGACTTGTGCGAAGGTCCGTCAATCCTCTGGGAGCATGATGTTGTCACCGTGGGCATACTACCAGGCTCCTGCATTGTTGTCGGCGACGAGCGCGCGATACAGGCTGGGGAACGAATGGAGCGGGACGCAGGACTGTGAGAGCAGCGCAAAAATAAGTTTGATGGATCGTCAAGGACCGCCATATTTACTGTCATCGGTGAGGTCTCAAAGAACATATCAACAAGCTCGGTGACATTCGTGGAAGCTCTGAACTTCTGAAGGACTAAAAAATGATACTCCCTCCGATTCAGAAAAGAGTCGGAAGTTGTACCAACGGTTGTACTGTTCACGTTTGTTTGTCACGAAAGTTTTAGTGGATCGGAGGGAGTAGTTCATTATCATTGAGTTGGTATATTTACTTCAATGCCACCTCTTTTGTCGACGTCTGATTATGTTCACACACCTAATAAGTATAATAGTATATATTTTGCTAAAGACAAGGTTACCACCGTGTGTGTACTTCCTGGTTCCACCGTTGACCATGCTCGTTATTCATACTGAATATTGTACGACAATGGTGAAAGAACATTTTTTAAACCCTCGTTGATTTTGTGTGTTAGGCGAAAACACTAGTGATAATCTAATCGTATGTTAAGTGATGCGGGATTTAAGCGAGTAAATCTCATCAGCATCGAATTCCAAAAAGCAAAGAGAAAAGAGCTCACGATATTTTCAGACTAGTTAAGTCTAGAAAACCGGATATTCCGGGGGGGGGGGGGGGGGGGGGGGGCGGATTTTATTGTAAATAATCTGGTCCCCGGATTTGTGCTAAGGACCTTTCTCCAGAAAATATGCGAGCTCCTCGTTAAACCGGATAATTAGGCCGGATATTTCTGATGCAGGCCGGATTATTGAAATATCCGGTTTCTCCTCCATATTTTTCTAAGGACAATTTTTAGAAGATGGTGCGAGTCTTTGGTTGAACCGGTAATTTAGGCCGGATTATTGGGCCGGAAATTTCTGTATAGGCCGGATATTCTCCTGGTCGGATATTTCGGCCCCATTGTGGCCGGATATTCTGGCCTCCCTTTTTCAACCTCAGCGCAGCTCGACAAAACACGAAGAACACCTACAAGTTGAGCCACCAAATCGAAGAGATCTCCTCAACCTCTCACCCAAACCCGTTGATCTTTGGAGAACCGAAGGAGAAGAACAAGGTCTACATTCCTACCAAGCGATTTATTTTTTCTCTCATTCATTTGAGGGATGCGTGCCTAGGGTTTCCGCCATTCTCACATCTTATTGTGTTGTGAAAGATTGTGGTGATTTGGAAGCCTCCAATTTAGTTGTGGATGCGTGCCCCACGCTTGTTGTAAAGGCTCCGGTTTCCGCCTTAAAGGGACCGACGGTGGAAGCTGAACCAATCCGCCAGCCGCCAGTGTTACTGAAATTGTGAAAAACTGCAATCTTCTTCCGTCACCCGTTCTTGCACATTATTCTCAACAAGCATGGACCGCCCTGCCCTGCCCCTGCAGGTGTACTCACCAATCCGCATATCTCTTGCGATATTTTGAACCCAACCATCCAAGCAGAGAGAACCAAAATTTGTTACTGGAAGAACAAATATCTTAACAAGGCCAATGATACCTACGGTGTCTGTCTAGGAGACGATACGAGCTCAAAACATTACAGAAATCCACATTAAGAAAATATCTGAATAAGGCACCACATCGCAAGCATCTACGTACATAACCGGAGGTCCTCATCCGTGGATGAGCGCCGACGCCAGCGTCTGGCAGGTTGGTGACCCTGACGACGAGCGGCGTCCGCACGCGGTGGTAGCCGTCGGACCAGACGATCTTGCCGAAGTCGTACCGGCCGCGCGACAGCTTCGCCGGCGTGACGGTACGTGTAGTACTCGGCCCTGGCGCAGCGCGGGGTGAACACCAGCGCCGGCGGCCACACCGCGTCCCTCCGGAGGTCCGCAGTAGTTTTTGCAGTTGCAGCTCGTGGGCTGACGACGGTGGCATGGTACACCGCGTCCCTCCGGAGGCCCACGTTCGTCACCGTCCGCTTCGGGGTCGCCGCGGCGCCCAGCTCGGCCAGCACCATGGTCGGGTAGTTGAGGTCGGACGCCCGCGCGCCGGCGTAGCTCGTGTCGAGGCAGAGATACCGGACGTGGTTTCGGGCGTGGGTCCAGCGCCCGCAGCGGGTCATTGGGGTCAACATGGCCCGCGCCGGCGTCGAAGGCGTCCGCGGCCTTCATCCTCCCACCGGCCAGCATAGCGTCGGAGGTGTCGTCGTGCACGTATGCCGTGGTCATGAGCGCGACTTGACGGCGGCCGGCGACCACACTGGTAGAAAATGGGCCTATGGTCCCGGTTCGGTTGGGCCATCAGTCCCGGTTGCCCAACCGGGACTGGCCAATCGGGACTAATGCTAGTCCCGGTTGGGCCACGAACCGGGACCAATGGTGGCCACGTGGCCAGTTCTGGCTGGGCGTGGGGGGAGACTCATTGGTCCCGGTTCTTGTTACGAACCGGGACCAATGAGTGCTTTTTTTTTTGGTATTTAGGGTTTAGGGTCTCCCTCTCGCCGGTGCCCCCTCTCGCCGGTGCCCCTCTCCCTCTCGCCGGTGCCCCCTCTCCTTCTCGCCGGTGCCTCCTCTCCCTCTCGCCGGTGCCCCCTCTCCCTCTCGCCGGTGCCTCCGTCGTCTCCCCCTTCTTCGCATCGCCGACGTGCTCTCCATCGTTTCCGTACGCATATTATACGCTCTACTATATACACAGTACATGTTGATGCATATATAATTAATATTCGATCTCTTGCGAGAATACAACTATTTAATTACATGGAGATAGATCAAGCCATCAAGGCATATGTAGTTCATCGTCCGAAGCAAATGTTCTCCCCTTTCATCGATGACCTCCCTAAGCAGAAATCCCGCCAATTCCTCTTGAATTGCTCCTACGCGCAGTTCTGGGTCGATCTTCTCCCGCATTTTGCTGAAAGCAGTTGTTCTCCGCTCAGTGGTCAACTCGCGAATGAACTCGCAAACGTAGAATCCACATAAATTACTCCCCGGTGGCTGCTGCGGACTTTCCACCGTTTTATAAGTTAGCTCATCTTTGAATGGACCTTCTACCTTCTGTTTGAAAATTGTCCAACACCTGCTTTGGCAAAGAAAATGAACAAAGGAGTTATTAATTACTTGACATCAGGGAACGAACGAAAGAGGGCGATATAATGCGATAATGATTGAAATTACTTGTTGAGCATTTCTTTCATGTCGGACCACAACGCTTGGTCCCAACTTAATGAGTCGTGGACTTCAACTGTGGACTTGTCAGGTTGAATGCTTAGCAGAATCCAGTGGAACCTGCGGACGTTTACATAAAGCAGACATGCATAGCTCATCAATTACACTTAACATCGAGAAAGCCAAATAAAAATATGTACAAGACAGAAACACTCACCTGAAGTTGTAAGGAAATAGTATTTCCGTACAGAAATGTTGCATGGTTAAAAAGGTGGTCAGGTCATGCTCCACGTCTTTGGGGTGATTGACTAACGTATGTGAATTCACGATATATGGGTCAACGAACCCAACCTCAAAAACTTTAGATCTTTTGCATTCCAGCATCTTCATTCTGCATAATAGCGTACAAAAGGATATATATATAGTCAGGATAATATAATACAGGCAATGAACGAGCTGAGCTAGAGACTTAATTACGAAAATAAATCACTTACAGACAATAGCAAGAGAGGATAGATTTGTCGAGGGCGCGCTTTTGGAATAACTGGAACAGTTCAGTCAGTTGAACCTGTATATGTAACGTTTGAAGAAATGCTCCACTCTAACGTCCAGCGGAAACCACTCTTTCGCGTCCTTCTTTGATGTGTGCACCAGGTACCAGGTATGCAGATTTCGCATATGTGTTGATAGACCCGTCAGCTCCTCATTACTGACCATAGGCTCCCCTTGGACATATTTCCGTGCCATCTCTAACATTGGCGCATATTCATAGCCTAAAAGTTGACCAAGGCTCATACCCAAGGCGGTAGCCTGTTCCTTGGCCTGCGATACAGTGACACCAAGTTCTTTAGCAGCAGCTATGGCTCTGGGGTCCAATAATTCCAGGTCCTTATCCATAGCGACTCTGAAGTCCTTGTCGACATCGGAACACACTATGAGCGGGGGGACCGATTGATTTTTCTGCTGTCCGAGCTGGGCAATTTGTTTCCCGCTTTTTGCACTTCTTCCCTTGTTCTGCTCAGACTGGGCACGTGCTAGCTTAGTAAGTTCACGACCATAGTCAGATGGCAGATTCATCGATATCTGGGATGGCTGCTCAAGGAAGGACTTTCTCCACTTTTTGGATTTTTCATCGTATACCGGCTTCTGCTCGGGCTTTTTTGGTGCAAAAAAAGCCTTATTGTAGGCAGCCACCTCCGCGGCGTTTTCCGCTACAGTCCTGTCATAAGGTCTAATGGGAAGATTCTTATGAGGTACTGTTGGGAGGGGCGACCTTTTACGTTTCGGTGATCGCTTACCCCTCATAGTACGAGCGGTGGGCGGAAACGGCTGACGCGGCGGCGGAGACGGCTGACGCGGCGGCGGAGACGGCTGCGCTGGAGACTGGTGAGGCGGTGAAGAGGACTGTTGCGCTGGAGAATGCTGAGGCGGTGAAGAGGACTGTTGCGCTGGAGACTGGTGAGGAGTCGATGGCCTTGGCTGCCAGTTCGGAAGCACGATGAATTCCTTTGGCCATAGAATGGTCGCTTTCTTGGCTTCTCCAAGTTCAAGCACCTCCCCATCTTCACCTGCAGGGTGTTGCAGCTTCAGCTCCTCATAATCTTTCATCACTTCATCCACCGCGACAACAGCGTAGCCATTTGGAACCGGAGAGAAATGGTAAGTTGGATTAGGTCCAATTGGTACGACATAGCCGACCGCCACCTTCACGGTTAAGTTAAAAACTTTCACATGCATCTCACAAGGTGTGCTCTCCGTGATATCATCCACTGGGTAGCGACGAAGTGGAGCCACTGCATCATCATTACCATCCTGGAGCTCCGTGGAAGCCACGCTGCTTTTCCGATTCGATGGGCCACCGGTACCATCGCATGCAGCTTCTACCATGTGCCGTTGAGATTGGCCGCTAGTACCTTGCTGGCTAAGCACGGCAATTTGTTCCTTCTGCAGCTTTAATTCTTCTTCTATATTACGCAGCCGGTCTGCAGCAGCGCGTGCTTCCATTGCCTCCCTTTCCTTTCTCCTCTGATGGCTTCTATCAGGAAATTTCTTCCTGTGCTCGGGAATCGCAATTGTCTTGGGCTTGGAGCCAGGTACGCCTCGTAACCGTCCGTCGTGTTCCTTATTCCCAAGGGCGCGTGTGAGCTCGTCATCCTCTCTATCGGGAATGAACCGTCCCTCTTCAACATCCTTTACTGCATTTCTAATTTCTTGGATGGGTAGTAGGGGATTATCTTTGTGTCTTCTGTTATATATGCACTTCCCTTCTGCGTCCAACGTGCCCCCATGCCCGTAAAACCAATTTCTTGCCCGTTCGATCCACTTGAGTGGCTCTGGAGTGATCCCATTAGCCAGCAGGTCCGCCTCAAGTTTCTCCCACTTAGGCATGCTACCAGCGTAGCCACCAGGCCCCATAGTATGGTGGTACATCTTTAGAGCAGCATTTGCCGCATTTTTTGCAGACTTTTCCAGAGCTTCCTCTGATTTCTTGTACGCCACAAATTCTTCCCAGTAGTCCTTTATCTTCTCATACCCTTTATCGAAGTCTGGAGTCTTATTTTTCTTGACAAACAGTTTGTTCAATCTTTTCTTCCAGTTCTTGAATAGCTCGGCCATCTTCTTAAGTGCCCAGTCCTTGACTTTTTGCTCCATGATTTTCCGGGCAATCTTTTCTGCCTCATCTGGATCCTCCTCATCTGAATCCACCTCTGGCGCCGGCAGGGTGAAATTAACCATGAGCTTTCTCCAAAGTCTTTCTTTGCCCTCATCGCTGACATATAGCTGTCCTTTCTCTTTGGCCGATGCCATTCTCGAACGGTGATCGGGATGAAGTCCCTAACAAGAACTCCGCATTGCTTTACCATTTTATTTTTAACACCAGGGGGAGCAGTCGGTGTGCCGTCTTCAGCGACTCTTTCGATCGTGTACCTTTCTTGGTCGCCCAACTTTTTGGCTGGGCCTCGTTTTGTCCTTACAGAAGATTTGCTCGATCCGGAGGGCTAAAAGAAGAAAGAGCGTTAATATATGTATATAGACATCAGAGCTTAATTAATACAATCTTCGGCTTCATTAATATATGTATATGCACCTCGCCGGAGTTTGCAACATTTAATGTTCCACCGGAGCCTTCGGCTTCTCCCTCGTCGGCTTCTCCCTCGCTGACTTCTCCCTCACCCCGGCCGTCGGGTTCTACCTCACCGGAGCCGTCTCTTCGGTTGAGAGACTCATCTCCCTCACCGGAGTTGTTCAAAAACTCCGTGGTGACATCGACAATATCTTCCGGCCCGCGGATTATATCCTGGAGGATATTTTCCTGATCTTCGTCTCGTTCCATAGTTTCTGCAAATTAAGAACAATGCACAAAACTTTAGTTGGGTAACTTGTTCCATATGTCAAGATACATCTACAATATCATCTCATTTGCAAGAACCCGTAAATCGTATCGTCCCGTAAACTCGTAAACTCGTATCGTAAACCCGTAAACTCGTATCGTAAACCCGTAAACTCGTATCGTAAACCCGTAAACTCGTATCGTAAACCGTAAACTCGTATCGTAAACCGTAAACTCGTAAACTCGTATCGTAAACCCGTAAACTCGTATCGTAAACCCGTAAACTCGTATCGTAAACTCGTAACAAAATTGTTTCCCTAACACAAAAAATCCTAAGTGTTTGAATTTCTAAACCTAAGCAAAAAATCCTTTAATTCATACATTCATACATCATATATTCATACATTTAAAAAATAGCAATTTCTTCTAAACCCTCACCGAGAGGGGGCGGCGCGAGCGGGGGCGTGGAGGCCGGCCGGCTTCGGGCTCTTCACGTACTGCCGCACTGCAATGTCACTGCAAATTTTTAAACAAAATTGCTAAGTTTCAAAATTTCATTGCAACTAAAAACAACTTTATCTAAATGACTTAGCAATATTTCTAACAAAATTGCTACATTAATAATAACCTAAAATAATCTAAACAAAATTGCTAAGTTTCAAAATTGCTAAACTTTCAAAATTGCTACACTAAAAATTGATAACCTATAATAACCTAAACAATAATAAGCTAAACAAAATTTAAACTTTACCACAATACTAAGCTAACAAAATTGGATTCACATTTTAAACTACCACTGTACAAAATTAAACTACACTAAATTAAACTACAAATTAAACTACCACTATACAAAATTAAACTAACACAATTTTTTAACATTGTTTTCTAACTTTTCTTTCTAACTTTGTTAAATTTTCAAAATTTTATAACTTTTCTAACTTTGCTAACTTTGCTAACAACTCTAAAATTTCTCACATTTGCTAACATAGCTAATAACTCTAAATTTTCTAATTTTGCTCACATTTTCTAAGTGGGAGCGCGAGGCAGAGGAGCGTGAGGCAGAGGAGCTCGAGGCAGGGGAGCGCGACGGCGGAGAGGAGGACCGAGGAGGAGGCCGGCGAACGGAGGGAGCGCGACGGCCTCGGGCGCGACATACGGCGGAGGAGAGAGATGATCGGAGGAGGGGGAGGCCGGAGCAGGGGCGCGTGATGGAGGCACCGGAGCAGAGGGCCGTGCGACGGGCTCCTCTCCTTCTTCTCAGCACGGGCGGCCGGCGTGCGGGCGCGGCGGCACGGGCGTCGAGGGCACGGCGTCGAGGGCGAAGTTGGGCAGCCTGACGGCGTGCGGGCGCGGCGGCACGGGCTCCTCCTTCTCTTCTCCGGTCCTAGCGTTTCTGCGAATGAACCGGGGAAGGAGAAGGGCAACAGTTAAGTAGCAGGGGTCTTTGGTCCCGGTTGCTGGAAAGAACCGGGACCAATGCCTCTTTGGTCCCGGTTCTTGCCAGCAACCGGGACCAAAGAGTGGGTCATTTAATGCCAGATCCAGTGGCGCGCCCATGGACTCTTTGGTCCCGGTTCTTTCCAGCAACCGGGACCAAAGAGTCCTTTTTCAAAATTATTTCGAACTTTTCAGTTCTGAAATGTTGTTCCCGCCTTTTTTTTTCTTATTTAGGTGTTTGAATATGAATTTCAAATGGTTTTGAATCTGAAAAAACTTTCAACATGAAAAGTGTTTAAATTTGAATAAATAATCCAAAACCATTTTCTGTTTTCTGAAATAATTATTCTAACTATACAAACTATTAACCATTTTGCCATTTTCAATTAAAAATATATTAACTTTATTGCATATTTTGAATTGACAAAACTTTCAACGTGAAAAGTGTTTGAATTTGTATAAATAATCCAAAATCAATTTTACATTATTATTGTCATTTTCAATTTAATATGGATAAATTCATATCTTTAAATCCGTAAGTCGAAATTCGACAAATAATCCGTAAGCAGAAGTAAATGCAGAACAATTTCAGTAAACCTATATTTGTAAGATGAATGTTTGGTGTTGTAAAATGCAGAAGAAAGCAGATAAAAATTATTAATTCATTTATCTTAATGCATTACATAAAAGGTTTAATACATTATTACACATGATACAACGTCTCACAAGCGCTTGAAAGAAACACACCCCTGATCCAACATCACCAACATTATTCTACATAAACGGACTTGCTGGCTCGAATGCCGTAGGATTAGGGGGAACGGCGGGAGGAGCCAGCCCCGTGGGCGGCCGCCCGGTTCTCGCGCGCACGCTCGACCTCGTCCAGAAGGCGCTGCGGCGGGCGTGGCGGATCCATCTCGTGGAGACGATGCGTTCGTGGCTAGGAATGGTGGATTAGGGTTTACCCCGTCGGCGACAATATATAAAGACCTCCAGGGCAGCGCTGGGGGAGGACACGTGCCCAGGGAAGCGCTGGGGGAGGACACGTGTCGTGACCGCAAAGCCCGTCTTTAGTCCCGGTTGGTGTTACCAACCGGGACTAAAGAAGCACACGGATCGTGTGTTTCTTTCAAGCGCTTGTGAGCCGTTGGATCAGGGGTGTGTTTCTTTTGAGGGATTGTGAGCTGTTGGATCAGCAGTATCACGACCACTTCGTGAGCCACATGACCCGGTTGGTGTTACCAACCGGGACTAAAGAAGCACACGGATCGTGTGTTTCTTTCAAGCGCTTGTGAGACGTTGGATCAGGGGTGTGTTTCTTTTGAGGGATTGTGAGCTGTTGGATCAGCAGTATCACGACCACTTCGTGAGCCACATGACCCGGTTGGTGTTACCAACCGGGACTAAAGAAGCACACGTACCCTATATATAGCCGCCCTCCTCAGACAGGTTACTCACTCACACAAAACATTCCAGCGTCACTCGGAGAGGCATCTTTGGGCAACCAGCGGCAAGACGTCTCTGATGACCTGCGACCGTTCCAAACGGTTGCAGATCATCAGAGATGTGTTGCCGGACGGTTGTAGATCATCAGAGACGTCTTGCCGCTGCTTGGATCGAAGTGGCGCTCAAACACAAAACATTCCAGCGTCACTCGGAGAGGCATCTTTGGGCAACCAGTGGCAAGACGTCTCTGATGACCTGCGACCGTTCCAAACGGTTGCAGATCATCAGAGACGTCTTGCCGGACGGTTGTAGATCATCAGAGACGTCTTACCGCTGCTTGGATCGAAGTGGCGCTCAAACTCACGAGCCACCGTCGGGCTGTATGCAGGGGGAACTGTGTTTGGACGGTCGAAGCTGAGGTTTGAGAGGTTCCCACGGGAGGTGTGGGAGCCGACAACCACCTACCACGCGTGTTTCACCGGTCGTCATGCAATTAATTAACAGAAAACAAAAAAGAAAACTCACATGTGATATAACCCATTTCTTCTAGATGGAAACTCCCATTTCGTGTATTATGGTTTTCACCACATAAAGGTTTAATACATTACTACACATCACATAAAGGTTTAATACATTACATTGATTTACATAAAAGCCATGAACCCTTCTTCGCGTATGTCCCTGGCCTATGATCGCTTCAGCCGTAACCATGGAGCATCTTCATTATTTAACGGGATGCTTGGGTCAGTTCTCACTGTGAAGGGCGGAATTTCATCAAACTTATCATAATCTGCTGACATGTCTGTCTTGTCCTCGACTCCCACGATGTTTCTTTTCCCTGAAAGAACTACGTGACGCTTTGGCTCATCGTCTGATGTATTCGTTTGCTTGTTTTTTTTTTTTTCGGTCTGGAGGACATGTCCTTCACATAGAAAACCTGAGCCACATCATTGGCTAGGACGAATGGTTCGTTCTTGTAACAACCAAGATTCTTGAGATCCACTGTTGTCATCCCGTACAGCTGGTCTACCTTTATCCCTTCTCCATTCATGTTGACCCAACTGCACCGAAACAAAGGGACCTTAAAAGTAGGTCCATAGTCAAGTTCCCATATCTCCTCTATGCGACCATAGTATGTGTCCTTTTGCCCATCGTCGTTTGTTGCATCAAAGCGGACACCACTGTTCTGGTTGGTGCTCTTTTTATCTTGGGCGATCGTGTAAAATGTATTCCCATTTATCTCGTACCCTTGGAAATTCAATACAGTCGAAGATGGTGACGCGGCCAACAAGTAGAGCTGATCTCCGACAGTGGTGTCATTCATGAGCTGTAATCGCAACCAACTGCCGAAGGTCTCCATGTGTTTTTCTTTAATCCAGGAGTCATCCTTCCCCGGGTTCTTGGAGCGTACATAATTCTTGTGTTCCTCGATATACGGAGCCACGAAGGTGGAACTTTGTAGAACTGTGTAGTGTGCTTGAGTTAAAGAATGCCCGTCCCTACATATCAGTGCTTTCTTTCCTAGCGTGCCTTTTCCACTCAGTCTCCCCTCATGCCGCGATTCAGGAACACCAATCGGCTTAAGGTCAGGAATAAAGTCAACACAGAACTCAATGACCTCTTCTGTTCCATAGCCCTTGAGATGCTTCCTTCTGGCCTAGCACGGTTATGAACATATTTCTTCAAGACTCCCATGAACCTCTCGAAGGGGAACATATTGTGTAGAAATACAGGACCGAGAATGGCAATCTCGTCGACTAGGTGAACCAGGAGATGCGTCATAATATTGAAGAATGATGGGGGGAACACCAACTCGAAGCTGACAAGACATTGGACCACAGCCTTCTGTAAACTTGGTAGAGTTACTGGATCGATGACCTTCTGAGATATTGCATTGAGGAATGCACATAGCTTCACAATGGGTACTCGAACATTTTCCGGTAGAAGCCCCCTCAATGCAACCGGAAGCAACTGCGTCATAATCACGTGGCAATCATGAGACTTCAGGTTCTGGAATTTTTTCTCTGCCATATTTATTATTCCCTTTATATTTGACGAGAAGCCAGCCGGGACCTTGATACTGCTCAGGCATTCAAAAAAGATTTCCTTCTCTGCTTTGGTAAGAGCGTAGCTGCTTAAGTATTGACGCCCTTTATCCGTCTGCTTGTTGTATGGGTCTTTCATACGTTGCTGGTCTGCCCGTGCTTCCGGTGTATCTTTTGTCTTCCCATACACGCCCAGGAAGCCTAGCAGGTTCACGCAAAGATTCTTCGTCACGTGCATCACGTCGATTGAAGACCGGACCTCTAGGACTTTCCAATAGGGTAGCTCCCAGAATATAGAGCACTTCTTCCATATGGGTACGTGGTTGTCAGCGTCATTCGGAACAGATAGACTGCCAGGACCCTTTCCAAAGATTACTTCTAAATCCTTGACCATGTCATATATAACATCACCATCAGGGAGGTTAGGCTTCTTCCGGCGATCTGCCTCACCGTTGAAATGCTTGCCGGGCTTTCTTACGGCATGACTGTTCGGAAGAAATCGACGATGCCCCAGGTACACATTCTTGTTTCCCAAATGTATACTTTCAGTCTTATCTAAACAGTGCGTGCATGCATTGTATCCCTTGTTTGACTGTCCTGAAATGTTACTAAGAGCAGGCCAATCATTGATGGTTACGAACAGCAACGCTCGTAGGTCAAATTCCTGTTGTTTGTGCTCATCCCACACACGTACACCTGGTTCGGACCACAACTGCAAAAGTTCATCAACTAATGGCCTTAGGTACACATCAATGTCGTTGCCGGGTTGCTTCGGGCCTTGGATGAGCACTGGCATCATAATGAACTTCCGCTTCATGCACAACCAAGGAGGAAGGTTGTAGATACATAGAGTCACGGGCCAAGTGCTATGACTGGAGCTCTGCTCCCCAAAAGGATTAAAGCCATCTGTACTTAGACCAAATCTTAAGTTCCTTGCGTCATCTGAAAATGTCGGGAACTCTCTGTCGATTTTTCTCCACTGGGACCCATCGGCGGGGTGTCTCAACTTCCCGTCTTTCTTACGCTCTTCTTTGTGCCATCGCAACAACCTGGCATGCTCTTTGTTTCTGAACAGACGTTTCAACCGTGGTATTATAGGAGCATACCACATCACCTTAGCAGGAACCCTCTTCCGGGGGGGCTCGTCATCGCCTCAACATCACCAGGGTCATCTTGTCTTATCTTGTACCGCAGTGCATTGCATACCGGGCATTTATCCATTCTCGTACTCACCGCGGTACAGGATGCAGTCATTAATGCATGCATGTATCTTCTGCACATCTAATCCTAGAGGGCAGATAGCCTTCTTTGCTTCGTATGTAGTCTCGGGCAATTCGTTATCCTTTGGAAGCTTCGGCTTCATTATTTTCAGTAACTTCTCAAATCCCTTGTCAGAACAACCAGTCTCTGCCTTCCATTTCAGCAGTTCCAGTGTGGTACCGAGCTTTGTGCTGCCATCTTCGCAGTTTGGGTACAGCAACTTTTTGTGATCCTCAAGCATGGCCTCCAACTTTAGCTTCTCCTTTTCTGTATCGCATTCTCGCTTTGCATCAGAAATGACCCCACCAAGACCATCAGCGGGCTCATCTGATGCCCGATGTTCACCTCTTTCTTCTTCAACGTCTTCCATAACAGTATCACCGCATTCCTCAGGGAACATAGGATAGTTGTCATCATCCTCCTCTTCTTCATTGTCTTCCATCTAACCCCTCTTTCTCCGTGCTTGGTCCAACAATTATAGCTGGGCATGAAACCTTTCCGAATCACGTGGTCTTGAATGGTTCTCGGGTCAGAGTACTCCCTGACGTTCCGACACTTCTCACATGGACAAGGCATAAAATTATTCACTTTGTTTGCCTCAGCCACATCGAGAAATTTATGCAGGCCTGCAATAAACTCGGAACTGCGTCGTTCGCCGTACATCCATCGCATCCGTGCATCCATCTGCATCATATATATAATTAAGTTTATCAAATACCATTACAATAACATCTTGAATAGTGAAATGACCACCGTACATCGACACGTGCAATATTTCTGTATCAATTACAGATGAAAAGGATAAAGTTGCTAACCTCGGCCGAGGATATCATCTTGTGTGAACTTAAGTGTGGTCGGGCATTTCATCGAACACATCTTGTGCGTGGCAAAGGAAAAAAAAACTAGCACCCACTTCCCACCAATCCAACCAGAAAAAAAAGAGGAGAGAAGAGGGGGGGTGGGTTATTTATAGGCAGGGAGGGGTATTGGTCCCGGTTCTTGGCACGAACCGGGACCAAAGCTCCGCGGCACGCCACGTGTCGGCTCTGGAGCTTTGGTCCCGGTTCGTGCCAAGAACCGGGACCAATGCACCCAACCGAACCGGGACCAATGGTCCACGGGCCCTGGCAGCTCGAACCGGGACCAGTGCCAGGCACTGGTCCCGGTTTTTCACTGAACCGGGACCAATGGCTGGAGCGGCCCTGGACCAAAGATGGTTTTTCTACTAGTGCCAGGTCGGGTGGCCGTACCTGAGGATGGCGGGGATACTCGCTGCACTAGCCGTGTAGACCAGAAGTTCAAACTGATGGAAAGGGATAGGTTGTATATTTATATTCAACTAAACATGCCCATATGTTGCTACGGGTGGATTTGAACCATGTAATGTTTTTTCATATACTGAAATGATCATATACATGTAGGCTAAACACTTGCACACATACTAATAGTCCAAAATGAGACATGACGTTCCTTTTGGTGTAGTATTCTGAAATTCGTAGAATGATGAGAGCAGTAGTTAGAAGGTGGTATCCACTGAACAAAAATCTAAATATTGGCATTCTTGGCAACGCAATGAAAATTGCATTAATTTATCCATGTTCATTCAAATAACTGATGGCAATTTGATAAATTAAAAAGAGAAACTTGGGCATATATCAGAAGAAAATATTGGGTCTTATGCAGACTACAAAATAAGAACGATGGAATGCGTTCTATTTTTTCAACCATAATTTGTTACCTGGTGATCTCAGAAAGCAAAGCCTACCAATGCCGTGTTCTACCCATTCAGGACGGTCTTCACATATATTGAAAATCCACACCGTAGGGGTTCACCCCTACGGTAATGTCTTCAAAAAAAATATTTGCTAGTCCCGGTCATGCACGAACCACAGATGCTTCTTGTTCTTCATAGTTTTTTTAGATACAATGCCGAAAAGTCCCGGCGATAAATTAATAGCGTCACACGGTGAGTAAGATACAAAGTGCTGAACCCAGCATACAACACCACCCTGCACACACACAAAGAAAACAGAACTACTAGGCGATTATGTAGACGTCGAAGAACACCGCCACTATCCACGCAAGCAGATAGGCTCAACAAGAAGCTTCATAGAGAGACGCCGAGGAGATTACATTTGACCACCAACGATCACCGCCACTGACCATAGAGCTATAGACAGGCTCAACAGGGAGACCTCAAAGAAAGACACTGAGGAGATTACAGGCAAACGACGACGAACACCGCCACCGACCACAGAAGCTGCGGATAGGCACCAGGTAGCCAAGCAAGAAACTCCGAAGTGCAGAACAAGTTGTAAACCTTGCAGGGAGAGAGCACGGCACGAAACCGCACCACCTCGGGAAGCAACGCTCCGTGACCTCCAAGACGGTGTCTTCAAGAAGAGCACGACGCCAGTGTGCCGCCACCGTCCGATCCGGGATCTTGGGCTTTCACCCGGTGTACGAAGGAGTACCGACAGAGAACCGCTGCGACGCCTTCAAGAAGGGAACGGCGTCCATGGACGTCGCCGTCGTGGTCCGGGAAGACCCGGACGAGAGTTTCCTCTCGGCATAAACTCTCAACCTCCGACAATGGCATGAAACACCGCCGAAACGGCCTCCATACCGCTGCCATGGAGTGTCACGCCGACGACCACGCCGCCCTCGCGACATGTTCACCGACCAGCACAAGAACCATGGCACGCCGTCAACCATCATGGTTCCCACCTTCCAGGGCCGCCGCCCCGGTGTACAAACTGCCGCGCCACCGAGCTGCAAAGCAAACGAACCACTGTCGCTGCAGGGGCACCCATGCCCCGGCAGACATGACTAGAAGAAGCACCAGCAAACCCGCACCACCGCGAAGGGCACACGGGCCCTCCAGCAAGGACGACGAGCAGCAGCCCCCATGGCTGCTGTCGCTCCTGGATCTAAAGGTGGGAGATGAAGGGCGAGGTTCCCTCCCGGGATCGCCGGCCTGCAGCCACCGCGGCTGCCGGCAACGCCCAATTCGGGACAGGACACATCGATGGGCTCGCAGGGCCCAGGGCCCCTGCCCTGGCCCGAGATGCGAGGCGGTCGGAGCTCCCGTCCGACCACACTGCCAGCGCCGTAGTAGACACCTCCCAGCAGGATTCGTCCCCGGAGGCCGCCGCCCGAGAGCGCCGCCGCCTAGATCTGGACCACCCGCAGCTAGGGTTCGCGAAGCTTCAGCCCGCCGAGCGCGCGCAGGTACCACCACGCAGCCACCACCGCAGCACAACCCTCCCGCACCCGCCGGCACGGAGGAGAGCAGCGCCGCCGCGCCGCCTGCGCGACCGCCGCGCTCGCCAAGCAGCCACAGCCCGCGCCGCAGCTACCCAGGGAGTAGGAAGAGGGGCCCCGCCGCGCCGACACCGGCCGGGCTTTGCCCCGCGGCGCTCTCCAGCGGCGGCGAGGGGGAGGAGAGGTGGGGGAGGGGTGGAAGGCGGCGGCGGCTAGGGTTCGCCCTCCGGCTCGCGGGAGCGGGGCAGGGCGAACGGTATCGTCCAGCTATGTTTCCTTCTCGTTCTTCATAGTCTCACACCGAATGCACTGGCAATGAAAAGGAGGAATGTAAGTTACTTTATGGTTTTTCATGAGAACCAGGGGTAACCTTTTTTGTGAACTTATTTTCCCTACACGAGTCACTATTTTGTATAGTGAAACCACGTTTGCATTATTTGTCACCTCCTAGTTTGTATAACAAATGTCAGTGAGCGTTTCCTGGTGCACTCAAGTGACACTGAACTCCCACTGACAGAGTTTAATGATCATGATCTTATAAAGTCGAAAAACACCCTGATGGCGAGATTGTCTCCAGATTCCCCTTATTCCTGACGCGCTGCCGAAATTGCTGCCAGCTAGAATTGGCCTTTCAAAAAAAATTGGCCTGATCTTCTAGAGAAGTTTTATCGCTACAAGTAGTTACCATAGAAAGAATTCAACTGAGTATTCATCATATAATTGTACAGCGGTTGTATAGCAGAATGTCACATGAATTGCTCATGTCATTTTCTGTTTCTCGGCTCGGGTAATTGCAATAGTGAACTGTCTTCCGAAGGCCATGCCGTGAGGCTAAATGGATGCGGAGGACGAACCAGAACCCGAGCGCCCCGAACATGCCAGCCTAGCCGACCACACTCTTCTGCAGCCTGTCGGCCATGCCGACGTGCCTTTCCTTGCCGTTCTGCCTGAGACAGGTGCCCTGCCGGGATGCCTGTCCAACGGCTGACCACCTCGGCGATCTGTTCCAGGCCGACGGTCTCGTTCAGCATCAGTTTCTCCCCGGTCTTGCCCTCCAACTTGGCGACGGCGGCGTAGATCTTCTGGAGCGCGCTGTACTTGAGGTCCGCGACGGGGGTGAGGCCGCTTGGACCTCCCGCAACGTGAACTGCATCTTCTCGCGCCGCTGATTCAGCTTCCTAATTCATTAATCCAACTTCACGAACAATTCATTAATCCAACTTCACGAACTTGTGCGGGGGACGGAGCGACAAAGGAAAGTTTTGCAGGAAACAGTCCTCTCCTACCTGTTAGCGGCGTGCCAGCGAGAAGCTCGACTGCGTCCCTTCCTCCCCACCTCGTCACCAAGTCGAGGATCTTGCGGACGTCTCCGGACGAACTTCTTGTCGATCGGATCCTAGACGAAGAAAACCCTCAAAAAGTTTGATCAATTCCCAACTTGCCGCCGAAGATTAGGCTGATCGAGTTGGTCGATGAAAACCTGCGTGGAGCGTTGTATATATAGGGACTGTCTATTTGTCAAAATCCTATCGGAACTGCCTATTTGTCAGTCGACTTTTTTTATTTCGGTCGCAGTCTAATTTTTAAGCCAATCACTCGTTGACAGGTGCAAAATCTAAAGAGTAACTCTATGCCTATGCGTGCGTCTGCCTTCCCCTTAACGGGCCCTGTGTGAAGCCCAACTCGAAAACCCACTGCTGCATCCTGCCTGGACAACGAGTCCCAATATCACGTACATTAGGATGACTCCAACGGGGCGACGCAAACGGACGCGCGTTTGGTCCGCGTTTGGTCCGTTTGCGTCGCCAAAAGGACCCATGTCCGGCCCACGTCCGCCCCTTTCCGGCCACTGCCCCCAACAGGGCGACGCATCGAGTCCGCCCTCTGTTTTTTTTTCCAGGTAAGCAGGCCCTATATGGGCCATCTATTATATATTAAAACACAAGACAATGGATGGCTAGGATTAAGTGACGGAAAAAGGACAGCCCAGATTTACCGTAATCATATCTCACGGAGAGTTCAAAGGTCTATGAAATCACGCAGCTAATAAAAAATATTGTGCGCCGTGTGTAAGAAGAACTCCAACAAAAAAGGTAACAATTTAATTCCACCGCCCTTATCTCAGCGAGTACTCCTATGTCACGTCATCTTTTAACCCATATATTTTGTCCGCGTCGAAGGGCGTGCAGCAGCAATCAGTAGTTGTTGTTTCGATCTGGAGACATCAACGGACATCCGCGAGCTGAAGACAACGCCGTCTCGATTCAAGGAAGCTAGCACGACGGTATGCCGGCGATCCCGTTCCAATGAAGCTGACGAACAAACGAGGAGCTCTGATCGAGTCAACCTCAAGCTCTTCGACAACTCTGTTTGGCGAATTGGCGATACCAATCTGGTGTGAAGCTACAATTGGTGAAGACCACGAAGCAGGTTTGGATCGATGGTGACATCACGAGGCAAACACAGGTGGGACGCCAAGCGTCCATAGGGAATTTGGTGATCAACGTGAGACTGCAGTTTGCATTGCTGGATTTCTAATGCATGAAGTCGATTCCGATTAATATTTTGGTGCAGGATTCCAGTTATATTGCCCGTGTGCATGAAAGTGTAGTCGCCGTGGTCGCCTATGCCCGCAGCTTTCTTTGTTCGGAGCAGTGGCGCCATGACAATCTTCCGTGACTACTAACGGGAAGCAATCCAGTTCTGATGGAAAGCTAGCCAGTACAGATCGTGTAGGTACGATTTCTCTGCAGTATTGCTCCTATAATAGTTCATCATGCACCTTTTAAACAGATCATACAAGAGAGAAGCGGATCAGACCGGAAAGCCATGGATAAGCTGGCCCAGCAGCAGTCTCAACACTTGGTCCTTTTCCCAGCATAAATAAAGCGGTCTTTGATGAGCTCAGGGTGATAATGGCAATATCACGCCCATGAAGGTGGCTCGAGGTGACGGCCATCTCGCGCCAATGAAGCTGACAAACTCATAAATCAGAAGGTGCAATGAGTCTACCAAGGTCTTCGAGGAGTTCGTACAGCGATATATATATACATCTGGCAAGAAGCTTTTTGGGGGATATCAACAACAACATCAACATCAACAGGAGGCGATGGACATGTCAGGGACTGGCAGGTCGCCGGTGATCACGCTAGGCGATCAGGTGTCGGCAATGGCTGGCACCTCCAGTGGCAGCGGCCCTAGGCTCAAGGGCAAGGCGAACGTCCACGACGAACCACACAAACTAAAGAGAACGCGATGAGATGCACAACTACAGCAGACAAGCTACTAGCTAGATCAATCGGTACAAAGCCATGATCGATCACGTGTGCCTAGATGGAGTATGCAACGCAAAGTCCTGAATGTAACACATATGCACATTCGAGGTGAAGACCATGAAGATTATTAAATCTTAACCAAGACAAGAAAAAAGCTTATGATGCAATAGTGGAATCAGTTGACACAAGGCTAGGAGAACAAATATTTGAGAAAGGCTACAGTGGCACGAGAAAAACCTATCTACGGAAAGAAAGCAATAATGACGAAGCTTAAACGAGAGAGAAAGGTAATACTTTCTGTAGAATCATGCAGATCTGCAGTGTTGCTTCTCCAAGATGGAAGAACATCACACTCAAGGTTCCGTGTTCAACAGATTGTCGCCGAAGAATCAACGTCTGAAATAAAACAAGGTACACGTTTGATTTAACTGCTAAACAAGACCTCACATATACTGTGGGATTACTGTTTTTCTGATATGTAGTCGATCTCCCATAAAATATTGTGTCAGCTTTCTGTTCAGTAAGTTTGGTTAGTGTAAATTAAATGGATGTTATTTCAAAATCACTCCACTATTGGTGCCAATAAATTTTCTAATGATAGTATTATTTTCTTTGTATGCTGCACCAAAGCATATCCGTCTGCAGGAAAATCCCTTCTATTAAGTTTGACTGAATGTCCACTACAGCCTATATTTTTGGCGAGAGAGCATAAAATTGTTGCTGCGTCTTCTTGCCATCTAATAAAGCTTAGAACCTTGGTTCATGTAAAAACATTACAGCCTTTGTTTAGATATTTTATCAGCTCTTTTATTTTTGCAGGTGTTATGCCCTTTTGGATTTTGGTTTGTGGAATACATGACAGTAGGATACAGTAAAATCTTGGGCGAATGTGACACTAGATATATTCTTAGGTTCACAACGGAAAAAGCTATGAGAGGTCATTTGGTTGGATGGCAATGGTACTAGGAGGAGACTTCACACAAATACTACCAGTTATTACCAAGGTGAGGCAAGAGGAGATTGTTCATGCTTAATGCAAAGATCGTACCTATGGAATCACTTCAAAATATTTAGGTTATCAACGGATCCAGGACAACAAAAATGTCGCTGAATTTGCAGAGTGAATACTACAAATAGGCGACGGAAAAAAAACATAAGATGAAGGAGAGATTGGATTAAAATGGTTAAGACACTACTGCTAAAAACGGAAATCCGAAAGAAGAAATAGTCAGAAGCACATAACCAAACTCCCTGCAAAAATACTGGAGCGGGAATTCTTATTAGAAAGAGCAATGCTATGTCCACGGAATAAAACAGGCAGGGAGCTAAACGAGAACATAATGAGCCGGACACAAAGGTGAAGAGTGGAGATACCCAAGCCTGGATACCTGTGCAATGCAATGAAGAATAACATGAATATGGAAAATATGTATATCCTACTGAGTTTCTCAACACCCTGAAGTTCCTAGAAATGCAGGAAGGTTTGTCAGTGATGCTCCTACACAACATAAACCAAGCTGCAGGTTTATGAAATGGCGTGAAATTGACAATAAACCAACTTGGAAACGTGTACAGCGAGGCAACAATTATTATAGGAACACATGTTGGCGAAAAGGTATACATACCATGGATCATCATGTCACCCAGCGACTCAAAATGGCAATTCATGCTGAAACGACGCTGCCTATATCCATCCTCAGTCTAATTCGCAATGGCCATAAATAAGAGCCAAGGTAAATCCTTGAACAAGGTTGGAATATATTTGCCTAAGCGAGTATTCGGCCATGGGCAACTATATGATGCATTATGAAGTGTTACCAACAAAAAAGGATTGAAGCTGCTGATCGATGATAATGAATGTCCAAGTGAAGACAAGGGAAAGGATATTTCTAAGGAGATATTCTAATGTACAGTGGAACGCAAGTTATTTAAATCATGATTGTTGGACTGGAGTGCTGATCATCAACAAAGAGTAAGCAAGACAAATTATGGTAAAGAAAATTGTAGACAGGAGTTGCAAATTTCCAATTCGCCCTATTCCTGCTTGGTTACATAGAGTTAGAGATATCCTTGATATGCCTTAATAAGTACACATCTATTTCTTGGACATGATTCATTTTAAATAGTTACAGCATATTTCTTGGAACTTCATGTATCCATATATTATTTAAATATCCGAGATCAAACAATGGAATCACCCGCGGTACCCTCATTTCATCTCTCCCATGCTACGGACCCCCCGACGACACAATCATAAAATAGAATATGTGGCATGAATAGTACCAAAATCCACAGCTCTCTTATATCGTCTTTCTCAAGAAACGGGATATTATCTCTTTCAGCACATTTAAAGTGAACTGACAATTCTTCCATGCTTCACATTTATTTCCTCCACGTGATTCATTTTACATAGAAAACATGCATATGTATATGATCTTCATATTTTACATTTCTTATGTATGTACTTTCGAAGTAATTTCAGATAACAAGTATCTCAGCTCAATCAATGTACGTAATCACAAACGGGATTCTGCTCTCATCTATCTCAAGCTGCATGCCTCCAACACTGACAAACAACAACTAACATCACTCTTATGGATAGTACAAAATCTAAATATCCCTTATATCGTCTATCTAAAAAATGGTTATAGCATAAAGATTTTATCTCTTATTTCTCATCTGGGATAAAATTAAGATGTGGGATGGAGAAGGAGGATGGGTTTACCTGCGCCTCCTTCTTTGCCATCTCAACGATACAAAAGCGTAGTCAGATGAACGCTCTATTGCTACTGTTCTGTTTCCAATTGACACAACCCATTCCTGCTGAACTTAGATCCAATCATAGAATCAATGAATAAAATATGGATCATCCTGTAACCGAAATTGAGGAAAATAAAAAAAAATACAAGTAGAAATGTGGAAGCAACCGTGTAGCACTGCAGGATGAGACTGGACTGGCGAGGCATGTGCCTCCTTGCCGCTGAATGCGGGCTGCAGCTGTCGCCACTGAACGAGGGCGACGCGAGAGGCGAGCCCGAGCCTCGAACACCCGAGGGAGAACAACCGGCGGCGCCGCGCGCCGTGTTTGGGACGTCAAATCGAGCCATCGGGGCGGACGCGGTGGCGCTCCGCTCGGCTCCTGTGGCGCAGCCGCGCCCTCTGCATGTCGACCTTCCAGCAGTGCGGACGCTCCCGGCGAGGGCTGGTCTCTCTTAATTTTTCAAATCGGTGACGACGACATGCAGCCTCGCCGGCGGGCACGCAGCAGGCCATATCCGCTCTTTCGAGATGCACGAGAAAGTCAATGCACTGGGACATTGGGACATTGGGTACAGTGGAAGGATTTTTCTTGCTGAACTTTCACGAGAGATGTAGAGATGGCACTATGGCAGGTGCGTGATTAAGGAAAAAGGTTGACTATCGAAAAAGATTTTAAGTGATATAGAAGCATTTATGCACAAATAAATAAGAAGAAGGTTGGATAAGACACAACATGTATGACTTTGATTTAAAAGGTAACCATAGCCAGCTGAAAATATTGGGTACATAGATGTATTTCAGAAATGAATAAATGTCGATAGAAAAAAGGTGGCTAGAGGAAACATCATGTAATTACTAAAAAGATCTAAATTCAAATTGGGAGTTAAAAAGAGCTATTTAATGTTTTGTAAATTGTAAGGATGACGAGCATAACGAAGTAAAGACAGGTAGAAGATAGAAAAATATATAAAGAAAGCAACGCAATATTTTGTTGGACGCAAATTACATTGCAAAGAAAAACTACATAAGCTCCAAAAGAAATTTAATCCATGCAATTTAAATGATCTTGAAATAAAAATAGAAATTATCTAAGAATATAATGAAATCATATCTAACATTTTGAAATCTTTACATTATGTGTTCTCAAAAATGTGAGAAACATATTTAATGTTCATATGAATCTAATAGTGCAAATGTGTGTATTAATAACACTAATGATTCTTAAAGTATTAAATTTCTACATAAATCTTGGATAATGTCTTTCTAAATTTTAAACAATGTGGCGCGAAAAGGCATAGATAGCCTAGCCGCGCAAATGCGCGGGCCACCCAGCTAGTTTTCATTGATACATAGGGGAGGTGGGCCACAAACAGACAGGGTTTTTGATCATTCTGACCATTTTTTTGGCCATATATACTCGAGCAATTATCAAGCACAATAAAATAAGCTCAAATAGCACAAATAATACAATTCATAAAAGCAATCCGAATAGTTCATCAAGTACTTATTATTACAATCCAAATAGTTCAAACAAACACAAACAAACTGACAAGTAGTTCATCAAATGGAACTACTGCCCCTGATCACCCTGGTCACCCTGGTTACCGTAGTGCTGCCAGACATGCTCCACCAAATCATTTTGGAGCCGAACATGGGACTCGTTCTCACGAATGTCACGGTGGAAGTCGAGGAACTGAGCAAATGTGGACGGTCCCTGGGCTGAACCAACTCACCCCGGAACTGCCATGCCTGATCATTCAAGCCCTCGTCGCGTTCGTCCTCCACGATCATGTTGTGCATGATCACGCACGCTGTCATCACCTCCCACAGCTGGTCCTTGTCCCATGTCCGCACACCTGCACCACAGCCGCGCAGAACTTGTACATGGCTTCCAGGCACGTGGACTCACTCATGCGCACATACTCGTCCACAAGATCGCCGGCAATCCCATACGCAAGCATGCGAATGGCGGCGGTGCACTTCTGGTACGACGAGAAGCCCCTCATACCACATGCATCTGGCTTGCACATGAAGTAGTCATAAAAATGCATCACGCCCACCCGGATGCGGTTGAACAAGGACCTCCTCATCCGGAAACGGCGCCGGAAAACCTTGGGAGGGTATGTGGGCTTGTGGGACGAAAGTAGTCCCCATACAGCTGGATTTGGCCAGCTCGCCGGTTCCGGTCAAGAGCAGGAGAACGGCCCTGCAAGGAGCCAAGGAACACCGGTCGCATCCTCTCTATGTACTCGTTGACGATGAGGGTGGCAACCAGGCCGTCACTGTCATCATCGTCGGAGGAATCGTCCGAGGATGAGCGCTGCATGATGTGGTTCTTGTAGAACCACTCATCCGAGCTATCCATGGCCGAGGGACGTACCTGAGTAGCCGGGGCGAACGGCCGAACACCTTGTGGGCGGCGTGTCTATCGCGGGGCGCTGTGGACGCTCCTGGCCGCAAGAATCACCGGTGACGGTGGGGAAGCACCTGCTCCGGTGACGGCGGGGAAGCACCTGCTCCGGTGACGGCGTCCCCGGAATGGCCTGCGGTGCCAAATCGAGGGTGCGACGGCGGGTGGCGGCGAGAGGGACGGAGGAGGAGGAGATTGGGGTGGGGATGGTCTGATTTGCGGGCCAGGGGCGGACTAGGGGAGGACACAAAAGAGCCGTTTCGCGTCCGGGGCCGACGCATCGGTGGCCCAAATTTGGGCCAGGGATGCGTCGCGGCGGACCAAAAAACGGACCGCGGTCCGTTTGCGTCGCCCCGTTGGGCCGTGTTTTTGGCCCTCGCGGACACGAACGGATGCGCGCGGACTCGATGCGTCGCCCCGTTGGAGTCATCCTTACACACCCACCAATTGCCCACCCGTTAAAAAACAAACAGGGGATCGATCGTATAGATAGAAGATAGTAGATACTTAGATACTATATTAAGACGAGTCCCAATATCACATTCACATGAACAGTGTTCTTTTTTTGTTCTTTTTTCTGCGATCTTTTTTTGTTTTTTTTAAATTTTTTCTCCCAAGAAATATATGCGCGTCGATGAGTAGGTTCCATTCCCCTGAACGGCTTCAAGTTTTGTCGACTCTAGCTCCTCAATTTTCGACTCTAAATTCATCGATTCGCTTCCACTGTTCATACTGTACGGGGCCGATCCGCGCCGATCTGGCTCCGACGGCCCTCCTTTTGATAAAAACATATACACGAACTACATGCGTGCCGACGAATAGGTCCCATTCCCGTGATCGGTTTCGAGTTTAGTCGACTCTAACTCCTTAATTTTAGATCCAGATTCGCAAAAACATTCGACGAATTTTATCAAATCCGTCGCACTCAGTCATCCGTTCTGAATTTTCCTCTGACGCGTACATGCATATCAACCTACGACACAAATTCCATGTTTTAACCTTCTTATTTTGACGGACATATAGATGTACCATTTTTTACAATAAAGCCCTCACGTTCTCCAAACATTGTGAATCGGCCCTCCGGAATGAAACTTTTTTGCAGAAAATACCACGCGTGCCGCTTTTTCCCAGAAAAGTTCTCACGTTTTCAGAAATTGTTACACGGCCTCCCGGAATAAAATATTTTTTCAGCAAAATCCCCGCGTTTACCCAAAATTGCAAATCGGAGCTCCGGTACAAATGACCGATCCCCCCCCCCAATATATTTCTCCCCCCTTTTAGTTTAAACCCATTTTTTTCCCGCACTTCTTTTTACGAACATTGCGCACGAATAGCGACTTTAAAATTACTTATCTATTTTTCCGGTCACGCGGAAATAATCCCTGCGCCTTATGAATAGATTTTTTTGGGTGACATACATGTATGATCATAAGTACTAATTCATATATCATATTTGCACATCGTATATTTATATCACTCGGCTATAGCATAGGTGACTTTATGTAAATTGTAAGTTGTTCACATACAAAAAAGGATTTTGTGATCATAAACACCCTTCTCAACACCATTCAAATTCTGGATTGTTTTCTAGATAAGCATCCGCAACCAAAGATTATTTGTGTGGTGAACAGTACTAATTAATCTGATGCTTCGCCTGTCGTTGGCATGTGTCACAGGATATTGCCCCTCTTAGCTCTTCTCTTGGTGCGTCGGCTAGGTCTGTCCGTACTGGGCTTCACGGTGTGTTGTCTGGTTTCCTGTCCCCCGGCGGCGCCGTCTCACCGTTCTTCCTGTCAGCCTTTGCTCCTATGGATTCCTCTAATTTTGATTTGTGTTTTTCTTGCTTTCCTTTCATTTCACTCTATTTAATTCTCTGCTTATGTAGTGCCTATTTTGTTTTGACCTTTTATAAAATACCTAATCCTATGATGCAAATGATGTTAGAAGAAAACTCAGCTATGTGGCGACAATTAGTCTAGACATTGGCGCCCAAATGGAGCATCAAATCCAAGGCATTTTTAAGAATACATAGCGTTTTTTTTTGACACCCAGCTTATTTCCATCAATATCCAACCTGTGTTTGCACTCATGTCTCATGGATCACGATATCTTTTGTCCGGTCATGATAAATCTTTTGTTAGGTCTTTTGTACAGTTGTTTCGTACTTTTAGCTTACAAATACAAGGACTGTAATCTGATCTTTTTAACACATGTTTAACTTCTCGCTAATTGTACAGTATATGTCTTTTCTTCTGACACTTTAATAGTTGATACATGTCTTTTAACTCCCCATGCAAACTTTGGTTATGGTCTATGAAGATGATAACTTTTTTAATTAAGCACTGCTCGAAATATAGCACTTTTAGAAGTATGTTACTTCATATCAAATGCAAGGGTCACCGGTTCAAATCCCATAGTCGGCTTTTTTCTTTATCGAGATTCTACGAACGAGAATCTTCTTTTTTACAAATTAAATGGAGAATCCAGCAATTTTTATGTTTTCTTCTTCACAAATTTGCTTCATACAAAATAATAAAATATATAATATATAAATACATAATACATAATTTTGATGCAATTACATTATTTGTGAACAATTCGACCTTCTCCAATTCATTTATGTTGTGTCACCACACGGGCGCGGCGAATCTCTTTTTTTACAAAATAAATGGAGAATCCAGGAACTTTTATGTTTTCTTCCTTACAATTTTGCTACATACAAATAAAATAAAATATATAATATATAAATACATAATACAAAATTTTGATGCAATTACATTACTTTTGAGCAATTCGACCTTCCACAATTTATTTATGTTGTGTCACCACACTGGCGCGGCATGTCGCCGCGCGAATTTCCCTAGTCTTCTTTAAGAACAGGCCAGTTGCAACGTTGATGTTGCCCGTCTCACCAAAAAAGCAACAAAAAGAAACATCAAGCATCTACTCACTATCCACAAGCACTAGATAGCCTGTGTTTTGCACTAGATCATCGAGCATGTACTAAAAAAAATATAACACAAATAATGCATTCGAGCAGTAGATCATCGAGCATCTACTCAAATATCAACAACACCATCACCAATAATGCTATACAAAATAAAAGAAGTTATAACTGAATAAAAATATCAGAGTGAGACATTACTAAGTTAAGGCTGATTAAATAGATACAAACACCTTTGAGGGGCAGTTCTGGGTAAAGAACGCAAAGTATATTAGATAATGACACTATATCTAGATGATTGAAATCGCGACAAGCGCACATTATAGTAACTCAATATGACTACACCAATACAATCCAGACAAAAGGAAACATACATTTCACTGACGATATACAATGCACATTAATAGTAACTATACACTACTGATATATCATCAAGCATCTAAGAAAATATCCACTACTAATAGAACATCAAGCATCTAAGAAAATAAAGAGACAAAATGAGAGGCAACAATTAATTGTGCTATACAAAGGGACAGAGAAACCACTGAGATATATATATATATATATATATATATATATATAGAGAGAGAGAGAGAGAGAGAGAGAGAGAGAGAGAGAGAGATGAAACACTAGAGATAGAGAAAGATAGAGAGAGACTGACAAACATAACACCATGGATAGAGAGAGAAAGCGACGGTCGATTTCTTGAAAGAGATAGAGATAGAGAGAGATATAGATATAGAGATAGATAGAGAGAGAGAAAGATAGAGAGAGACTGGCAAACATAACGCCATGAATAGAGAGAGAGAAAGTGGCGGTCGATTTCTTGAGAGAGAGAGGTAGAGAGATAGAGAGAGGGGAAGAAACAGAGAGAGAAGTAGAGAGAGAGGAAGAAACACACAGAGAGAGTAGTAGAGACAAAGAGATGTACGAATAGAGAGAGAGAGATAGCGGCGGTCAATTTGACACGATCGATTTTAGGAGGGAGAGAAAGAGAGAGAGGGAGAAACAGCAAGTGACTGAAGCTACCTCCCTCTCTCTCAAGCTCTCGCAAACAAATACGCGGCGAGAAAGCACTAGAAATTCAAAATAGACCCCCTCTCTCCGGGCCAACACAGAGATATCCAAAAACAAATGAAAAAATTGCACATAACACTATACCTCAGTTTTTTGTTAATATGTTACACCTAGCCCAAAAAAACACCTATACCTCAGTTTTTTTGTTAAAATTGCACATACTTGTATCTGACATGCGGGCCCATATTTGTTTACCGTATACCCCATTTATATGCCAAATCTTTAAATGGGCATCAATAGAAATATATAGACATTATGCGCATAAAATTATTTGAACATCAACATAATATTATGCATATCATAAATAATTTTTTATGGGCAACAGTAAAATTTGTAACCTCTACTGTTCACAACATAAATTTTGATTTACATGAAAAAAAAGACCAATCCAATCAAGCTATATGTTCGTGCTTAATAGATCCAAGCTCTAAGGTCGTTTTAGGCTGGGGTGCATTCGTAGAAGATCATCGCTGATGGATTTCCTGCTACACCAAGCGTACAACAACAGTATACGGAGGGGAGGAGATGGGCCCGAAAACCAGCCAGCCCACCCTGTATCCAAACCTGATAAGAAAGTACTACCCGCGAACCAAACACACATGGACAGACAGAGGCGGGGAGACAGCACAAATCATGAAAATAGATGGATGCACACATATTCGACTGCTCGCGAAATCAAAATCAGTCAGCTGAGATACAACAAAATCCTATATACTAGGTGAATGCCCGTGCGTTGCTACGGTTCCTCAAGTTTTTGTTGCTGCAAATGTAAACATAATAGTCTGAAAATTTCATGTGTATGGAAAAAGATAATCAGGTAAAATTCTAAGATGTTCAAGATAGTTTTTTCTTATGAAACCCATGGGCTAATTACAAACATGCAAAATTATCATAAACAATAAACATTGGAAGAAGACATTGTACAATTCGGTCACAAGTATTTGTACAACAATGTAACATCGAGTATAATGTTTTGAATCACACAACATTGGCAAGAATGTCCTGCCCCGGTCACACACATCATCTCGAGCGCGGAATCTACTACTCTAACAAAATACTCAGCTAGGTCGTATCAGAAAGGACCACCGCTACAATTTCAGTATGTCATTTAAACAATGAGATAAAAAAGATGCAAAGTTAAAATTTTACTGCAATGACTTTGACATAAAAACCAATACAAAACAGGGATCTATAAATAACATGCTTTGGAAAATGAAAAGGTCGGTATGAAAGGACAACATCAACACAGTAAGATGGTGCAGTAACTTCCGAAATAGAAAACTACCAACTTACCAATAGTTTACTTTATGCATTGTGAGATAAAAATCTGAAGGAATAAGGAGAATAATTTCGTAACCAGTAAGGTCAGCAGTTAGATGGGTAATATCTTTTTTTTTTTTGACTATCACTACGGCGGGCTCTTAGAGCCAGCCTGAACTTCATCAATCAATTGCCTACGAGACTTTGCAGCCTCTACAAGATAGGTTCAAATGAACCAGAATTTACAAGGGTACATGAGAAGAGAATTAAAAGAAAATAACGCACATCGACAACACAAAGAGAGGGTTACTCCGAGAAAAACTCGGAGATAGTTGATTGATGAGAAGCTCATCATGACCCAAGCACTTCAATCACAAAGGAGGATCCACCGGACATGACAGCGGAGACCCAGCCACGACACTGCACCCTCGACGTAATCGAACACCAACGCACATCCGAGGCCACACAGCGCGCCGACACCACCTGTGTCGGGGGCATGGCCGAAAGGTCGCACACGGCTAGACGACGCCACGACGCATGTGTGTCGCCGGCTGAAGTTGAAGGGCATCACCCTCACCGCACGTGGGGGTCGCCGCCGTAGTCACAGGGCGTAGCACCACCGAGTGCAACCCCAACCCCATCTGGGTTCGATTACCCAAAGGGTGGGCTAGCCTAGAGCATGCACGAAGACCACCCACGCCAGTCACGCCATAGGTCTTCGACAAGGATCCGACGCGACGGTCTAGCAACCGGCAAGGAGAAGCTCCCACCACCTCTGCCACGGCTCACCTCACATAGGAGAGGATATATACCGCACCCAAGGCCGCCATCTGCAGAACCAAGAGCACACCAGTACCACTGGTGGGGAGGACAGAGGTGGCTCACCACCCAACCACGACGACCCCCCGTGTAGGGAGCACGTCGCCACCATGGCCGCTATCTGCGAACCACGGCACCAGCCATCCTCAGCGGCGCCCCGCTGCAGGATGATGGCCAAGTGAAGAGGAAGACGACCCTCGCAACCACCAGAGAGCACCGCACCGGCCAACAGAGGACGCCCGCGTCGGCACAGCCAAGCACCACCAAACCGACGGCACCCCCGGGCCCGGGATCAACGGACGGACCACCGGGGCGCAGAGCACGCACCCAACAAGCAGCAGGGGCCCTGTAGCCGGCGCAGAACCAGGAGCACCAAGGCCCGCCAAGCCCATCGGGGCCCGAACGGGCCCGGCCAGGACGGCACCGCCGCTCCTGCGCCGCCACGCCGCGCCTCCACACACGACGCCTCCGCGCTGCCTCGCCGCGCCGCCCCAAGCCAGCGGAGCCGCCGCCCGGGCTCCCGTCGAAGAGGCCGCCCGCGCCGTACCTCCGCGAGCTGGAGGAGGAAGAAGGGGCCCCACCGCCGCCGAGACGCGCGGGCTTTGCCCGGCGACTCCGACTGGGCGGCGGCGAGGGTAGGCAGGGGCGGCAGTGGGGTTGCTGGCGGCGGCGGCGGCTAGGGTTTCGCTCCTGGCCGCCCGCGGGAGCGACCAGAGAGCGAAGCGAGCGAAGCCAGATTAATTATCAGATGGGTAATATCTACAAGAGTACCAAACTTATCATAACATTTTTTTGGCAGAAATACTTAATATATGAAGTGAATCAGCTTGATATATATTACAGGAGAGAAAATAAGTAAGCTCATAAACATTGGTAAAGCTGACCATAATCAGATATATTAAAATAGGTGTCTGAGTAATTGATCATTTTCTTCCTTCTCTATGACCAGCACGCTCATAGATAGTCGCTAAGTCAATATACGTAAAACCGGGGATAACCATGCCTTGCACGTGCTTCCTCTTGAGCAGGAAGCCTGATAGGAAAAAACGCAGAAGGTAACTATACGTGCATATAGAGTAAGGGAGCTGATCATGAAAAAGGACAGTACACAAACCATTCAAGTACTAAGAACCCACTATTCTCAGCCAACATTGCAACCAGAATACACAAATAGTGGATGACAATTTTTTTAACTAATGTCCCGTACAAAAATTCAACGAAAGTAGTTTGAAATTTGTACAAAAGAGTTATGACTTTGGACTTTGGC
This sequence comes from Poa pratensis, assembly GCA_947311845.1. Taxonomy (NCBI): domain Eukaryota; kingdom Viridiplantae; phylum Streptophyta; class Magnoliopsida; order Poales; family Poaceae; genus Poa; species Poa pratensis. Next base: position 36,904,507 of record CAMZMU010000097.1, on the reverse strand, counting down.
GCGGCCTCCGGCTTGCGCACGAACCTCAACAAGAGTTCGGCTCACCTCATTCGTAGTGCCGAGGGGGATGCACAGAGGGTGACCCAGCTGCTAGCCTGCGAGGTCCAGTCCTTCCCCATGCGCTATCTTGGGCTACCCTTGTCCCTCCGCAAGCTGACTCCGGGGCAGTTGCAGTATTTGGTGGACAGTGTGGCGAACTGCCTCCCAAGTTGGGGGGCTGGTCTGATGGATAGAGGTGGGAGGCTGGCCGTGATCCGCACCACCCTCTCGGGGTCTCTATCTTTGCCATGATATCCCTCGACTTACCACCTGAGACCATTGTAGCTTTGGAGAGGATGCTCAAGGGTTTTATGTGGAAAGGCCGCAAAAAGGTACATGGGAGGCACTGCCTCGTAGCCTGGGACCGCGTTTGTATGCCCAGAGAGCTGGGTGGACTGGGTATACTCAACCTCAAGGTGATGAACATGGCCCTGCGGGCGCGGTGGCTTTGGTTGGAGCGGACTGACGCTACCAAGCCGTGGCGAGAGTTCAACCTCCAGGTCCCGAGGATCGTCAGACAGATGTTCGAGGCCACGACACGTTCGGTGGTCGGAGACGGGGCCTCGACATTCTTCTGGACGGACAAGTGGCTACCGGATGGTCGAATCCGGGATTTTGCACCTAACCTCTTTGGGGTGGTGGCACGAACAACTGTGAGTTCACGACGAGTCCGAGAGGGACTAGGAGGTGGATGACTTGAGGACGTCTCTCCGGACCTCACAGCCCAGGCCATTGTGGAGCTCCTGGATGTGGCCGACAAGTTGGCCGTAGTGGAACTTGTTTCGGGACAAGCGGACTCGTTCGAGTGGATTTGGGATGCGTCGAGAGCGTACTCCTCCCGCTCTTGCTACACGGCGTATTTCAGAGGGTCGGTAGCCATGGCCGGAGCCCCCGCCATCTGGCGGTCCAAAGCCCCCTCTAAGTGCAAGGTCTTTTTGTGGCTTGCGCTCCGAGGGCGCTGTTGGACGGCCGACCTCTCGCTAGGTGGAACCTCCCCGCCCCAGCTCCTTCCCCCTCTGTGACCAGCACGAAGAGACCATCAGTCATCTCTTGGTGGGTTGCGTCTTCTTGCGGGAGGTTTGGACGAGGTGCTGCCTCAGTTGGGGTTTCCCTGACTGGACTCAGAGGTTTGGCGAGACCCTGGAGGATTGGCTCTGCTCGAGGACAGCGCCGAGGAGAGACATTAGGGGCCTGCGGACTGCTCTGGCACTCGTGGCGTGGACTCTGTGGAGCCACCGGAACGACTTAGTTTTTGACGGTGCCACCCCGTCGATACGTAGGATCCTAGAATCGCTTAGGGTAGAAGCTATTCTGCTCCAAGTGCAAGACCAAGGGGCACCCTGCCAAGCTGTGCACGGCGACTCGGAAGGGTCCGACGCCGGTGCGCACTGCCTCGACCCCAGGGTGGGTGGGGTTCGGCATTGAAGGAAGAGGTTTCGTGTATGTGGAAGATGAGGTAGAAGACTCGGACAGAAACCCGCTGAATGCAGCAACTGTGAAGCTGGACGCCAATAACCTCTCAGAGCTGTTGGTGGAGGAGGAATTCAAGGACTTGGTGGAGGAGAATTGGAACTGGCACGCCAAGCAGCTGTATGAAGATACCTTCTCTCTCCGGTTCCCATCTAAATAGAGCCTGAGGCTAGCAACCCGTGTGGGTGGGCTCTGCTTAGGGCATCTCCAGCCGCCCCCCCCCCCCCCCCAGAGCCCCCCCAAGAGGCCTTTTTAGCGCCGCGGCGGCCAAAAAGCGCCGTTTTTGTTCCAGTCGGTCCCCCAGAAGCCCAAATAGCGTCGTTTTGGCGTTATTTTGCGCCGGCGCACCCAGGCGAAACCCAGCCCACTGGGTTCGGTTTGGGGGGGGCGAAATGGCGGGAAAGGCGACGCGGGCCAGCGCTGTCAGCAACGCGGGGAAAAATGGCGCAGAACAGAACCGCCCGTGAGCGGCCGCGCCCTCATCCTCTCGGCTCCCGCGCTGGTCAAAGGCTGCCAGAGTTAATGGCGTGGCCAGCGGCCAGTGAGCGCACCGGTCAAAGGCTGCCGGAGTAATTACGTGGCCGGCGCGCGTCGCTTCGACGTCCAATCGAAGGCCACGCGGCGCAGTAATGGCGCGCCACCACCGCCCCTTCGCCTGGCCGCTGAGCTATTAAATCCCCCACCCCTCGCCGGCCATCCGCACTCTCGCCTCTCTCTCGGCTCTCTGCTCTCCCTCCCTCGCCAGAGCGCAATCCAATGGCCGCCGCCGCCGCCGCCAATGGTTGGACCCGCCACCACCTCCGCAAGGACGAGGCATGGGCGCTCTACCAGGCCGGGTACCCGTGCCCACCTGATATGCGCGTCCCCGGCGCATCCAGCGGCCAGGGGCCTTGGCAACTGAGCGCGGGAGGCATCCCCGTGCCCCCCGTCCCCGCCGGCGTCGAGTTCGACTACGCCATCGCCGAGGTTCGCGAAGGCCTGATGGAGGAACAGGCCGCGGACCCACGCTGGAGGGCGGAGGGCAACGACGCCTTCTGGCAGGCTTATTTCCAGCGCCGGCACGACCAGGACATCGCCGACCGCGGCAACAACGGCCTGGTGGAGGGCCGCCACAACTCCAAGGGACGCAAGCGGTGGTGGGGCGGCCCACACCGCCGCCTCCAGTGGGTCCTGGACTACATCGCCGCCGGCAACGAGCCCCGGCAGACCATGCCGCCGAGGATCGCGTCGTGGACGCCGCGGCGGATGGGAGGCGCGTCCTTCTCCTCCGCCACTTCATCTTCCTCCGGCGCGCCCTCGGCTACAGGTACACGCGCCGCGCCCCCCTCCGTGACCCCCCACTCTCAACTCCGGCCGCCGCGTCACCACGCGCAGCGGCACCCTGCGCATCAACGAGCCCCGCGGCGGCTCCCAGCGCCGCGCGGCTTCTCGTCCTCGCTCCTTCTTACAGCGCCTCGTCAAGGCCAAGACGGAGCCCAAGCAGGAGCCGAAGCAGGAGGTGGAGTGGCCCGGCCTGAAGGAGGCGGAGGAGGCCTCCTTCAACACAATCCAGCCGGCGACGGAGGAATTCGCCGCCGACTGGAGCCTCCGCCAGTTCACGGAGGCCGAGGTGGAACGCCAGCGCCAAGCACTCGCCGAGCTGGAGCGCAGGCGCGCGGAGGCGCGCCAGCACGCCAATGCGGGCCGCCGCCGCATACCTCCTCCGGTGGCGCCGGAGATACCCTACTTCGTGCTCGACCCGAGCGACAGCGACGAGGAGGACGCCGGCTTCAGGCAGGCCCTGCTGTTGAGCAAATTCCAGCGCGGCAACGGCGAAGGCCCGAGCAAGCCTCCCGGAGACGGCTCCGACGACGACGACGACGACGGCGACTACAGCAAGGCGATCCAGGCCAGCCTGGGCATCAACTAGCCCTGTAGATCGCCGAATAAAATGTTTTTACGTTTTTAGTTTCAAATTCTGCTATGTAATCTGCGATTTTTCCGCCAAATATGAATGAAAATCGCCTAGTCTATTTGTTCCGGCGTTTTTGAATTTTTGGGCCGAAACTTGGGTTGGGTTCGCGGCTGGAAAACGCGCCCCCCCCCCCCCCCAGGATCCAGATTAGCACCGTTTCACGCCGCGGCGGCCCAAAATAGCGCCGTTTTGGGCCCTGGGGCGGCACAACGACTGGAGATGCCCTTACCCACTACTCTGAGCCGGGCAGAGGTGAAGGAAGATTGTGTCGAGCCGCCGCACTTTGAGACCCTGACAGTAACGTGGGTGAAGCTGCACGGGGTCCCAGCACCATGGAGGGTGGAGTCACGGCTGTTGGCAGGGACTCTCGAGTTGGGCAGACCTCTGGAGGTGGATGTGGCTACGCTGCAGGGTAAGGAGGCCCCGGTGCGTATGCGCTTTGCGTGTCGGACTCCGGTCCAGCTCCAAAGCCACATTACCATGTTTGTCAACTTGAAAGGGTTCAAGGTGCGGGTGGAGAGGGAGCTGGACGCCGGCGGCAAGGGGCCGGCACCCCCGCCGCCCCCGCACAAGTCGGACGACAAGGACAAAGATAAGGACAAAGATGAGGATCAGTGGAGGGACCTGAGCTCGGATGAAGAGCAATATGAAGACCGCAACCCGAAGAAGGCCAAGAAAGTTAGGAGCTCCTCCCCACTGGGTAACTTCTCTGGAAAGGAGGGTGGGCATCACAAAGCTCATGATTTGACCCCACCTTCCGTGCTGGAGCCGGCGCCTTTGGTCATCCACCAGTACGGCTCCTTCCTGGGGTCATCCAAGGAGTCTGTCCCGCTGGCTGCTCAGGTGGGGGCGACCTCCCTCTCCTTCCCCAGTGGGCAGCCACCGGTTTCTGAAGGGGGTGCTACGGTTGATCAAGGCCTGGTGACGCCGACCAAAGTGACAGGGGTCACAGAGGTGGGCTCAGCAGAGGTGGATTCGCAGAAGGCCAGGGAGCTGAGAAGCAAGAGCAACCAAGACCGGCCATCTAGGAGGCTGGCTCTCCAGTTGGCTGAAGAAGAGCTCAAGGAGGGAGCGGGTGAATCTGAGTTTGGCTCCAAGCTCACTTCGGAGATTTCTCTGACGTGTCGGTTTGGGCTTTCTCGGCGCCGGTGGCCCGAGCCCCCATTCTAAGGCAATTACTCCCTCCGTTCCAAATTAATTGACTTCCATTTGTCCACATGTGGATGTATCTATACGTGTAACATGTCTAGATACATCCATGTGTGGACAAATGGAAGTCAATTAATTTGGAACGGAGGGAGTACTTGCGAGGCGACCAGGAAGACTGACCGCGACATTGGAGAGACGGAGGGACCGGTTCTGGACCGGGCTACCCGTCGTACTCAAGCGAAGAACTCCATAGGTACTTGCTTTCTTTCTAAATTTGCATTTCTTCAAGAAACACCTATAGAGGACTTGATTTCTGTGGCGAAAGATAGCTGTGTTGTGTTGGACCCGACAGGGGAGCAGCGGAACAGGTGGTTTCCATGCTGCAAGCTAGGGAATTGGTCCAGGCGGACTTGGCCATGACAACTGCTAGGCTCGAACAGGAGAAAAAAGAAAAAGAGAAAAAAGAGCTAGCGGAAAGTTCTTCTGGAGCTGGCTGCCGGCCGTAGGCCATTCCGGGGGCATTCTCATGGGGTTGAGAGAGTGCCTGTTTGATGTGGGCAACTTAGAAAAGGGGCAAAGTTTCATTAGTGCGACAGTCTTACACCGGCCCTCGGGCTTGCAATGCAAGATCATTGGAGTGTATGGTCCGGCTGACCATGGCCGATCCAATGACTTTCTTGAGGAGTTGTCGGCCAAGGTGGCCAGATGTTCCTTCCCTATTTTGATGGGGGGAGATTTTAACATGATACGGTCAGCGGAAGACAAGAACAACGACCTTATAAATTGGCTAGGATAGACTTATTCAACCTTCATACTAGGGGCTGGGGTCTCAAAGAATTGCCGTGCACGGTGCGCGGTATACTTGGTCTAATAAACAGTTGAACCCTGTCCGTTCCGTGTTGGACAGAGTCTTTATAGCCCCGGATTGGTGTGCGTTTCCCTACGTGTACCTTGGTGGCTGAAACTAGTCTGGGGTCGGATCATACCCCGTTGATATTTGACTCAGGAGAGGGCTCCTTGGTCCGTAGTAATCGTTTCTTCTTCGAAACAGGGTGGTTCGAACTAGAAACCTTCAAGCCTCTACTGCTTGGAAAATGGTATCAGCTAGCTGAGAAGGTCGGGGGTAGGGACATTGTAGACTGGTGGAACTACATGAGCTCTAATCTCCGACAATTTCTTAGAGGCTGGAGTAGGAATCTCGGAAAGGATGCTAAACTTAAGAAAGATCTTATCCTGAATCAAATTAAGAGCCTAGATGAGCGGGCTGATGCCGATGGGTTAGATGAGGAACATTGGGCCTACCGTCTACATTTAGAAGAGCAACTGCTGAACATTATTAAGATGGAAGAAGAGTACTGGAGACAGAGAGGCCGTGTGCGCTGGGCTTTGAGAGGGGACGCTAACACTGGTTACTTCCATGCAATTGCCAATGGCCGCTGGCGCAAATATCTCATTTCTTCCCTCTCAACCCCGTCCGGCGCAATCACTGAAAAACGGGAGCTACAAGACCATATCTACAGCTTCTATCGAGCTCTGATGGGGTCAGAGGCTCCTAGATGTTGTGGCTTGGCTCCTAACACGTGGGGCCCTGAGAGGCGTGTTTCTGACGCTGAAAACCTTAGCTTGGCACTTACCTTTTCCGAATCAGAGCTGGAGGACCTGGTGATGTCAATGAAATCAGATACCGCACCGGGACCGGATGGGTTTCCGGTCCTGTTCTTTAAGAAGTGTTGGGGTTTGGTGAAGAATGGGGTTCTTCACATCCTCAATGACTTCATTCTAGGTCAGATTGATATTGCTAGGCTCAACTTCGGGGTGCTTTCTCTGATCCCGGAAGTGCAAGGGGATGACTTGATTTCGCAATTCAGGCCGATTGCGTTGATCAACGTCATCTTCAAGATTATTTCTAAAGCCTTTGCCTCTCGTCTGGATCCAATTGTGAACCGTGTCATTAGCCCAAACCCGACTGCGTTTATCAAGGGTCGTTTTATTCTGGACGGAGCCTTGGCTCTCCAGGAAATAGTGCATGAACTCAAGCAGAAAAAGCTGGGAGGGGTCCTGTTTAAAATTGACTTCGAAAAGGCGTATGATAGGGTTAATTGGGACTTTCTCACGGAGGTCTTGCGTCGTAAAGGGTTTGAGGCAGGAGTGGTTCATCGTTTCTCACAGCTTGTCCAAGGGGGACAGACGGCGATCTCGATTAACGGCGAGATGGACCCACTCTCCCCTTTGCTCTTTAGCTTAGTGGCTGAGGCCCTTTCTGCTATTCTCTCCAAGGCTGCTAATGCTGGGCACATCCAGGGGGTTGTGCCACACTTAATTCCGGGAGGAGTCACTCACCTGCAGTATGCGGATGATACTCTCATCCTTATCCATGATGATTATCGTGGGATAGCCAATCTGAAATTCCTACTCATGTGCTTCGAAGAGATGTCGGGCCTAAAAATCAATTATCATAAGAGTGAAGTTATCGTGATGGGGAAACCAAGGGTAGAGCGCCAAAGGGTGGCGGATATGCTGAACTGCAAGTTGGGCTCTTTTCCGTTTGTTTACCTAGGTTTGCCTGTAGCGGACAGAAAATTGACAATTGACCAATGAAACTTCTTGGTCCTAAAATTGGCAGCTAGGGTCGAGCCATGGGTGGGGAGGTTTCTGTCCTCAGGGGAGACTGATCCTCTCTAACTCCTGTCTCGCTCGCTTGCCGATGTTTGCCATGGGGCTGTTCTTGCTGCAAGACGGGGTGCATGGAAAGCTGGTCTCCCACCGTGCTAGGTTCTATTGGGAGGGGTCGGTTCCGAAAGAAAGTATCACCTTCTGAACTGGCCAGTGGTGTGTAGACCGAAGCAACTTGGTGGTCTGGGGATCATCAACTCCAAGATCATGAACAAGGCACTGATGTTAAAATGGGTTTAGAAACTGTACCAAAATGACGAGGGCCTCTGGGCAAATCTGATCAGAGCGAAGTATTTGCCTAACAACGATATCTTCGCCAGCTCGAGCCAGGGGGGCTCGCAATTCTGGAAAAGCTTGGACAAGATTAAACATCTCTTTAAGTTAGGGGCTAAACACTTGATCCGCAATGGGGTGCGGACTCAGCTTTGGACAGACTGTTGGCATGCGGAGGGCTGCGTAAAAGATAGGTTTCCCCGAATTTTTGCGGTATGTGACAATTCTCAGATCTCTGTAGCAGCAGCTGTGACCAATTCTATACAGCTTAGACGTTCGTTAGACCAGGCTGGGAGAGAGCAATGGGAGGAGCTCCTCCAGCTGGTAGCTCAGGTTGTGTTGCTGGAGGGGGAGGATTCCATTTCTTGGTCGTTGGACCCCACCGGAAAGTTTACCGTGGCCTCTATGTATGCAAAGTTGGCCCAAGGGGCAACTGTGGCGCATTTTAAAGACGTGTGGGATGCAAAGCTCCCTCTTAAAATAAAAATCTTCACCTGGCAACTTGCCATTGACAGATTACCTTCGGGTCAGGTGCTCGCTCCAAGGCAGGGGCCTTCGGACTGGTTCTGCAAGCTGTGTGGCGCCGCGGAAGATGCCACACATATGTTCTTTTCTTGCTCTCTTGCGAAATTTGCTTGGAGTGTCCTGAGACAGCTCCTGGGGAATCGTTGGTGCCCCGCTAACTTTGCGCAGCTATCGGCCATTCTTAGTGGTCTGTCGGGTCAGACCCGTAGGGTGGTTTGGTCGTTATTTGCCGCCCAAAGCTGGGCGCTTTGGAATATTCATAATAAGCTGTCTATTGAAAGCAGGATCATTAAACACCCGGCTGATGTTATTTACAAAACTCTGATTTTTTTTTTGCAGCTGTGGTGCCTAAACGCCAAGCCCAAGGACATCCCAAGGCTCAAGAGGCTGGTCGCTGGGCTAAATCTGTTGTATACAGCAAATCGCCCGAGGAGTCCGAGTAGAGCAGCCCCTTGATGCTAGCTGTGCGTGTTGGAGCCGGGGTGGCTCCCCTTGTTTTAGCCTTATCTCCGTGTTACTAGATGTGTTTTACCTTGTTCGCTTATGATGGCTAAGCTGTACGCCGCAGCATGTAACCGAATATTGTGACCCTGGGGTCTTATTAATTTAAGGCCAGGCACTTGTGCCTTTTATCTAATTCATCTTCCACAACAAAACCTGTTAGAATCAGAAAAATCCCAAAAGATCAAAACCCAAAGAAAAATAGAGGGAAGGAGCAAGGAGGCAGCAATCGAGGGAATAAAATGGTGCACTTCTTTGCAGATTCTTACTGGCATCTGTAGTTTCTGCTCGCAACCTACCGACTAGCATTCGCAGCCGGAGTACTTCGGGCATGGCGACCGAGGATGCGACACTCGTTGCGTAGGCGGCGCTGGCACTCGTGCAGCTGCGGCAGTGGCGTGCTCACGGCTTCAGTAACCCCTTCATATTCTACTCCCAGTCCGGGTGATCTGGTCTGGCTCGCCGTGCAAAGGCTGGTAGCGGCGGCGATCTCCACGTTTGGCTCTCGGGTGTCTTGGTCCGTTTCCCATGGAGGACTTGAAGATGCGAGCGTTGCAGATCGTCCGCAAATCGCGCGATCCAGTGCAATGCATGCAGCTGATGCGGTCAAGAGCGGCCGCCTTCTTTGACTCAAGTGCGACGAGCCGTATGGGTAAGGACACAATGGTGGAAGGTCAAGAATCAGTGGCCCGGCCGGCCGCCGGCCGGAGTCTCCGTTCGCTTCCCTGGTGGCTACCCAAGTTCTGGAAGCAGCGACAATTCCATGTGAGGAGCCCGTATGTGAAAAAAAGGGAACCACACTCAGCTCGGGCCTCTCCTTCCTAGGGTTCCCACCCCTGCGCCGCCGCCTCGCACCTCCCCTCCCCTTCCCTCCCCTGCCTCCCGGGTCGCTCCGCTCGAGCGGCTCCGGAGGCCTCCCAATCCCTCACCAAAAAGCACCCAAAACAAGAGCCCTCCGGTCGCTCCCGCCGCCGACCTCGGCGGCGGTGGCGGCACCCTGCCGTCAAAGACGGAGGGCTGTGGGCGGACCGGCGGGCAGGGGCGCTCGTCTCAGGCGCCGGTCGCGTGAATCAGAGTTGCGCCTGCCGGCGGGGCCCTAGAGCGGTGGGGCGACGCCGGCAAGGAGGAGCAGGGCAAGGCGGAGGGGCTGGCGGCACCCAGATCACCGGCGGCGGCGCTCTGGAGCTGGGCACGGATCGACACATCTGGACCTGTTTGGACCCGAGATGGGCTCAGCCGGGCCGCTCATGCAGGAGGCAGATCGAGCCCTGCGTCCCCGAGGTGAAGGAGGCCCCTGGGCGCCAGAAAAATATGCTTGATGACGTGAAACACACGTTCGTTGGGACACCCCAAGAGGAAGGTATGATGCAGTGCAGCAGCGAGTTTTCCCTCAGTATGAAACCAAGGTTATCGAATCCAGTAGGAGTAGGAGCACTTCAGAAGGTTGTCGATGATGCCGTTACCCAAATCACCGACACGGAACCTGCACGCAACACAATCAAACTACTTTGCCCCAACGTAGCAGGAACGTTGTCAATCTTCCCGGCTTGCTGAAAACAAAAGATTAAACGTATGGTGTGGAAAATAGTATTTAATTGCAGAAAGTAAAAGAGAACAATGTTTGCAGTTGGTGGTTTTATCAGTGTAAAAGAATGGAACGGGGTCCACAGTTCACTAGTGGTGTCTCTCCATAAAAGATAACTAACATGCTGGGTAAACAAATTACAGCAGGGCAATTGATAAAATAGTTAGCGCATGACAATGCATATATATGACAAGATGACTACTATGAGATTTAATTGGGCATTACGACAAAATACATAGACCGTTATCCAACTGCATCTATGACTAATAATCCACCGCCAGGTTAACATCCGTGTCACCCGTTGGTATTAAGTTGCAAACAACAGATTATTGCATTAAGCAAAGCGCGTAATGTAAACAACACAAATGACCGTAGACAAAGCATTGTTGTGTTATCCCTAGTGGCAACAGCACATCCACAACCTTAGACGTTGCTGTCACTCGCCCAGATTACCGGAGGCATGAACCCACTATCTAGCATAAATACTCCCTCTTGAAGTTATAAGCATCTACTTGGCCAAATCATCTACGAGTAACGGAGAGCATGCAAGATCATAAATAACATATAAAGATAGATTGATAATCAACTTGATCATAGTATCAATATTCATCGGATCCCAGCAAACACAACATGTAGCATTACAATAAGATGATCTTGATCATGATAGGCAGCTCACAAGATCTAAACATGATGGCACAAAGTAGAGAGACAACCATCTAACTACTGCTATGGACCCGTAGTCCAAGGATGAACTACTCACGCATCACTCCGGAGGCAGGCATGGCAATGTAGAGCACTTCGGTGATGATTCCCCTCTCCGGCAGGGTGCCGGGAAGAGCTGCCGAACCCTCCCGAGCTAGGGTTGACGACGGCGGCGCCTTTGGAACTTTTCGTGGAATATGGCTCGGGTGTTCAGGGTTTTCTGGACGAAGGGAATAAATAGGCGAAAGAGCGGCGTCGGGAGACGGCCGAGGGGCCCACGCCACCCTTGGGCACGGCCAGAGGTGGGCCCGCGCCTAGGCCTGGCGTGGCCGCCTCCTGGCTCGCCTCCATCTCCCCTTTGGACTCCGTGGACACGTCGGTGAAATATTGCGGCACGTTGATTTTCGTCCAATTCCGAGAATATTTCCTTAATAGCTTTTCTGGAATACAAAAACAGCAGAAAACAGGAACTGGCACTGTGCCATTTTGTTAATAGGTTAGTCCCGGAAAATGTATAAAAATGCTATGAAGTGTATACAAAACATGTAACAATTGGTATAATATCAGCATGAAACATCAAAAATTATAGATACGTTTGAGACGTATCAAGGCGCCGTGGTGGGCAGGAGTGGATGCCGGAGCGGCGGCTCCGGGAAGGTGGCTGCGCCTGTGGTGCTCCGACCGTGTGGGCGGTGGGGTTGCAGGCGGTGTGAGGAGGCCCATGGGCGCGGCGGAGGCGCCGTGGTGGGCAGGAGGTGTTGCTGGACGCCGGAGAGGCGGCTCCGGGAAGGTGGCTGCTCCTGTGGTGCTCCGACCGTGCGGGCGGTGGGGTTGCAGGCGGTGTGAGGAGGCCCCTGGGCGTGGCGGAGACGCCGTGGTGGGCAGGAGGTGTTGCTGGGCGCCGGAGCGGCGGCTCCGGGAAGGTGGCTGCGCCTGTGGTGCTCCGACCGTGTGGGCGGTGGGGTTGCAGGCGGTGTGAGGTGGCCGGAAGTGGATGTCGGGGCGGCGACCCCGAGATGGCGGATGTACGCCGAGGCGGCGGCCTCGGGCAGCGGTGCTGTGGTAGCTCCATGGGGCAGGGCTTCGACTTGGCGCAGCTTTGGGTGGTGACCATGAGCGGCAGGGGCGGAGGGTCATCGGCTCGGTCGGTGCATCCCAGAGGGGATGGCTGGACGGTATGTCGGGGCTGCGGCCCGGGCATGGTGTGGCGGCCGTGGTCTGCGGGCAGTGATCCTGTGTAGCTCGGGCTACAGGCAGCTGTGCCGTGCGGCGTTGCTCGAGCTCGAGCGGTGGAATGTCAGGGTGGCGGCCCCGGAAGGTGGTGTCGGTGGGGTATGTAGGGCCTGCTGGGAGTTGGATGTTGGGACGGCGGCCCCGAGAGCTTCGTAGCTTCAAGGGTTTTGACCTTGTGTCATGTGGGCGACAAGGTTGCTCTTGACGTTGGTCGCTGGCGCGTTTTTTAGGCGTCGAAGTTGCAGCGACCGTGGTGTTCAGTGTCAGGTGTTCGCGTTGCGCGGTGGTGTTCCAATCCTAGTGTAGATAGGTTGTGTGGCCGTGGAGTGTGGTTTTGGCTCGGTTCCCCTTAATTAACCGAGTTTTGTATGGTTTTTGGGTCCGGTTTCCCTTATTAACTGGACCGATTCTTTCTTCTATAATGCAATGACAGAGCTCCTGCCGGTTACGGTCAAGAAAAAAAAAGGATTTGATGAGTGCTGCAGCGGATCAAAATTGATGCATGGTTTGGAAAAGTTGACTAGTGTTGAGTCTGTTCGTAGTATGATCAAGGCACCATGGTAAGTGATGATTTTGATATGAGCAGCTGTATGGTAGGTGGTGTTCCTGATTTGAATAGGTGTCAGATGAATTACTTGCTATTGGCGAGTATCAGTGATGCGGCAACACAGGGGGAGTGTTTGGAGATGCAAACAATGCAACCTATGCATTTTTTCACCATTGATCCTGGAGTTTTGAAGTACCAATTGTGTCTGACTCATCACGGTGAGAAGATAGAGGAGGAAGAGAAGGGAGCGGAGAGTGAGCCCATTGTGCATGACATAGAGGGGGAGGATGATTGACATGATCTGCGTGTTGGTCCTGACGCGCTGGTGTGTACAGGTCAGAAAGCACAAGCGAACCCAGGAGGCTCGACTGAACTGAAAAAATTGAAAAGGCTCAAGGGGGTGAGATCAAGCACAGCTACAGAAAGTAACACGGTGATGGAGAAAAACAGGCAGCTAGAACCGAATGGTTTGGAGGATGAAGAGATAAGGAAAAAGCAACTGGTTGATGTGGTAATGGAAGAGTCTAATGCTCAAAGGATATCATAAAAGCGGGGCTGTCGGAACAGCTCCGCAGTACCCAATGAGAGTAGCAGGATACAACTGCCGGGGTTTGGGGAATGACCGGGCAGTTCGTGGTCTTCAGAAGAAGGTGGACCCCGACATCCTTTTTCTGTCCGAGACAAAATTGGATGAGTCTAGGATGGAGAAGTTTCGATGAAAGCTCGGCTTGCCTCACATGATAATAAAAGATTGTGAGGGGAGAAGTGGTGGCTTGGCGTTGTTTTGGCGCCGAGGAATAAATGTTAGTCTGCGATGGAAGGGTAGAATGCACATTGATGTCAATGTGGAGGACGAGGATGGTTTCAAGTGGAGGCTGACAGGGATCTATGGAGAACCAAGGCATGACAAGAGGGAGAATACATGGAGGCTACTGCAGACCCTGCACCACCAATCAGATCGACCGTGGATTTTTATTGGTGATTTCAATGAAATAATGTTCAGTTTTGAGAAGCAAGGGGCTGCCCCAGACCGCAATCACAAATGGAGAATTTTCGAAATGCCTTAGATTTTTGTAACCTCCATGATTTGGGTTTTGAAGGTGACATGTTTACTTGGAGAAATAATAAATTTCATGTTGATGGTTATATTCGTGAACCTTTGGATCGGGCTGTGGCTTCACCATCTTGGCGCTCCCGTTTCCCGGGTTACAAGGTGATAAACGGAGATCCTAAACACTCGGACCATAGACCAGTTGTGGTCATGCTTGATGGTGGTGTCCAGGCAGCAAGAATAAATCATGGGCGAATGAATAAACGTTTTGAAGCTGGCTGGTTGGCAGAGGAGGGTTGTGAAGAGGTGATCAAGAATGGTTGGGATGTGGCCGGCTTGAGAGGGGAAGCGGATGTCATGGGAAAGCTGCGGGTAGTCTCTTCCGAGCTACATAGCTGGAGCAGAGAGGTCATTGGGGATCTCCAGAAGCGCATAAAGAAGCTTAAATCTGAACTGGAGGACTGTCGCAAGGGAGATGTTACAACAGTATCGCTAAACAGGGAGCAGGTCCTTCGGTACAGGCTTGAAAAGCTTGAGGATCAATGGGAGACACACTGGAAACAACGTGCACACGTTAATTGGCTCCAAAATGGTGACCGTAATACCATGTATTTCCACTCAGTTGCTTCGGAAAGGAAAAAACATAATACCATTAAAAAATTGACGAGGGGAGATGGTGTGGTGGTAGAGGGGGAGGAGGGCTTACAGGCCCTCGTAACTGACTATTTCTCTGGCTTGTTTACCCCCATGGCAGGTACAAACTCGGCGCCGGTGCTCGCGAACATACAACCCGAGTTACTACACAAATGAATGATCATCTCATGGCCGATTATCGCAAGGAAGAGATTAAGGAGGCACTGGACAGTATAGGGGATCTCAAGGCCCCGGGAGCGGATGGGATGCCTGCAATCTTTTTCAAGAAGTTTTGGGGGATGGTTGGTGACATGGTGGTACACGAGGTTCTAAATGTGTTGCAAGGCGGCAGTATACCAGAGGGATGGAACGATACAGTATAGGGGATCTAAAAAGGTTCTAAATGTGTTGCAAGGCGGCAGTATACCAGAAGGTGCAAAACCCAGACAGTATGAAGGATCTTCGCCCTATTAGCCTATGCAACGTCGTTTATAAACTGGTGTCCAAGGTGTTGGCAAATCGTCTTAAGAGTATTCTTGATGAGATTATTTCCCAACCAGAGTGCTTTCGTCCCAGGTAGGCTTATCTCGGACACCACTATCCTGGCTTATGCGATGTCTCACTTCATGAGAAGGCGCAGGTCGGGTAAGAAGAGTTACATGGCCGTTAAGCTTGACATGAGCAAAGCCTACGACCGTGTAGAGTGGTCGTTCCTCGAAGAAACCATGTTGAGATTGGGGGTTTTGTGGGCCATATGTGGAAAATGTGATGAAGTGTGTTCGGTCTGTGTCCTACATATTTAAGGTCAATGGAAATATCACGGATAAAATTTTCCCAGGTAGAGGTTTACGCCAAGGTGATCCTATATCGCCATACTTGTTGCTCTGTGAGGAGGGTTTTTCGGCACTGCTACATGATGCCAAGGAAAGGGAGAAAATTTGTGGCATCAAGTTAGCACCTTCTGCACCGACAGTAAATCATCTTTTGTTTGCTGATGACTCACTACTGTTATTGGAGGCTACGGAGGAGAGTGCAGCTGAAATTAATACAATTCTTCGCAGCTACGAAGAATCCTCAGGTCAAATAATCAATAGGGACAAATCATCGATCTTGTTTAGTGCTAACACCTCGAGGAGGAAGGAGGAGGCAATCATGCTGTTCTTGGGCTGCGAGTGGAAGCACAAGGGGGGAAATATCTCGGTTTTCCCACATATATTGGCCGGGACAGAGGGCGGGTTTTTACCTATATAAAGGAAAAGATCCTAAAGAGAATAAGAGGTTGGAAGGAACGTTTCCTCTCGAAGGCAGGAAAAGAGATTTTGATAAAAGTTGTGGCCCAGGCGATCCCAACTTATGCAATGGCATGCTTTGATTTGACAAAAAATCTTTGCGATGACATTACAAAACTGGTTTGTAACTTCTGGTGGTCCCAACAAGAGAATGAACATAGAGCTCACTGGATCGGCTGGGAGAGGATGATGAGACCCGAAAGAAGAAGGTGGGCTGGGATTTAGGGATTTGCACATCTTTAACCTAGCAATGTTGTCCCGCCAAAGTTGGAGGTTGCTACAAGCCCCAAATTCGTTATGCAGCCAAGTGCTAAAAGCAAAATACTTTGCTGATTGTCACCTTATAGATGTGCAGCGTGTACCAGGTATGAGCTATGTGTGGCGCAGTATTCTCAAAGGTCTCGAAGTTCTAAAGAAAGGAATTATTTGGAGGATCGGTGACGGTTCCAATGTGCAGATTTGGAAGGACCCATGGATCCCTAATGGAGATACACGAAGACCACGGTCACGACGTGGAAACCAAGTTATCTCAAAGGTGGCTTAATTATTGGATCCCACCACTGGCACTTGGGATGTTGATCTGGTCAAGCAGACCTTTGAGGAATCAGATGTGACTGCCATTCTACGAATCCCAATTTATGAACATGAAGAAGATCACATAGCCTGGCACTTTGATGAGAAAGGGATGTTCTCCGTCAAATCGGCTTACCATGTTCAATCGGTGGCTTCAAGTGACACTAGACAGGCAGGGACATCCGATGGAACTCGTGGTAGCACCTGGAGTCGAAGTATCTGGACCCAGCTTTGGAAGCTTGAATGCCCTGCAAAAGTTCACCACTTTCTATGGAGAATCGGACATGACAGCCTTCCAACTAGAATGAATATTGAGAGGAAGAAGGTGGAGCTTGATACTAGATGTCCAGTCTGCAACACGCTGTTTGAGGATGGAGGTCATTTGTTCACTCGCTGCCGGGCGCTGAAAAAGGTCTGGAAGTTTGTCTTACCTGACAAGGTTAGAGTTCAGCTGGCAGCTTGCACCTCCAGCATGAATTTCCTTGACCAGATTCTACAATTCCCGTATGATCTTAAAATGAAAGTAGTGGCTTTGCTGTGGTGTTGGTGGACAGAACGGAATAAAGCCAATCACGGGGAACGCAGACTTTCAGGTCTGGAGCTAAGCACTACCATTGGAAGACATACGATGGAATGGGCTCAGTTTTTTGGTAAGCCAAAGGCTAATACACAAAGAAACCCAGCACGCTGGTCACCGCCTCAAGAGGAATGGATTAAAATCAACGTGGATGGTTCTTTCCATGCAGACACAAGGCGTGGGGGATGGGGGAGTGTTGCTCGAGACCATGACAGCAATGTTGTTTTTGCGGCAGCCGGCTCCATGCCAAAAGCTAGCACAGCTCTGGAGACTGAAGCTCAAGCGCTACTAGAATCCATAAAAATCTCTGAAAATTTGGGGATTGGCCGATCCATTTTTGTTACTGATTGCCAAGTTCTGCAGCGTGCTGTCACCTCACCTGAGTATGATCTAGCACATATGGGTGCTCTGTTCAGAGAGATAAAGTTTTGCCTCAGACTGAATTTCATTGAAGCTCATGTCATCTATAATAGCAGGTCCTACAACTATCCTGCACATTGTCTGGCAACAAAGGGTGCTGCTGAACTGCCAGGTTACAATGGTATTTGGTTTGATAATTTTCCCAGTGACGTAACCAGGGCTTTGTACGCGATTCTGCCGATGAATGTTAATGGAATGACAGCGTTCCATATATAAAAAAAAGACTCGAACAGTTATTTTGATAACTTATCAGGGGCAGTGGTGGGTAATCTGTACTACTCCAACGAGCACGCCCGTGTTATTCTACTCCGTGTTATCAAAATAACTTATCAGGGAGCAGAATATGAAGGGGTTACTGAAGCCGTGAGCACGCCACGGCCGCAGCTGCACGAGTGCCAGCGCCGCCTACGCAACGAGTGTCGCATCCTCGGTCGCCATGCCCGAGGTACTCCGGCTGAGAACGCCAGTCGGTAGGCTGCGAGCAGAAACTACAGATGCCAGTAAGAATCTGCAAAGAAGTGCACCATTTAATTCCCTCGATTGCTGCCTCCTTGCTCCTTCCCTCTATTTTTCTTTGGGTTTTGATCTTTTGGGATTTTTCTGATTCTAACAGGTTTTGTTGTGGAAGGAAGACGAATGTGAGTAGGAAGATGAGTTGGGAGGCGACCAACCTTACGTGGAGCTTCTTGTCTTTGCTCACAAGAAGCTCGCCGGTGACGACTGACGAGCCCTCGTTTCAATACCCCAAAAAAAAAACCTGTGCTTGATGGAGTACTTTTGCCATGTAGTGGACCCCCATATCTAAAGAGGTAAATGGGGGTACCCCAAGGAGCTCTCACAGCGATTAGCAACTCTCAGCCGTCGGATCGAGCAGTTACGGCGTGATCTGCGCCGTCCATTCGCTACTTTACTTTTTTTACTGCCCAGATCTCTCACTGGCGCTGGGTCCAGACACTGCTGGTCCCGCTCGGCAGAGGCAAAGCGCGTGCCCTTCTTGGTGCTGCTTCCGGTCGTGTGCTCGCACGCACCCACCGTGGGGCCCGGGTCGTGTTCAGAGCGCATCTGGGCCGTTCGTTTTCATCACGCCGTATAAAAAGCCCACCCCGTGGTGGAAACCCTAGCCGCCACGACCCAATCGACGTGCACGTCTCCTACCCAATCCGCTTCTGCGCGGCTGCTCCCCAAAATCCCCTTCCTTCTCGCCATGCCGCCGCAACCACCGCCGCCTTTCTTCTCCTCCACCATGCGGCCCTCCGCAGCAGATGCCGCGCCGCTGCTCCGCTCTCCTCGCATCCTCTTCTTCTCCCACCGCCGACCTCGCGTCACAGAGCACGGGCCGCCGCGCCATGGCGCCGCCGGTAGAAGCGACTTCGTCGGGAGAGCACGGGCCGCCGTCGTAGCTCCAGATCCACCGCCGCCTCGCCGCCAGATCTGATGCGATGCAGTTCTTCTGCAGTAGTTTCGATTTAAGTTGATTCTCTGGTTGACCGTGGTGGTTTGATTTTGTTGGCTTTTTCTTTTTGCTTTGTTTGGCCGTGGGATCCGATTGATTGGCTTTGTCTTCTATTTCTCTCTTTCCTTTTCGTTTGCAGGTTTTCTCCTTTTGTTTGCTCCTTCGGCTTGTCTTTTATGTCAGATTTGGTCTTCTTCCTGATTTTCTAGGTTCTTTTGGTGTTTGCGATTGGATCTCTCCTGTACTTTAGCTTCACATAACTGCTTGCTTTGTTTCTTTCGGATTGCTTTTTGTTCTGTTATTCGTTCCTTTTTTTTTTTTTTGTCTCTTTTGCCCATTCTTGATTTTCCGGTGCTCTTCTTTACTCTTAGATTTTCCTCATTTGGTTTCTTCGTTTTGGATCTGATCTTTCTTTGTTTTTGATTTCTTCTCCTTCGGGTTTTCTGCTATTTTTGTTCTTTCATATTTTTTTGTTTTGGCTTGGTTTAAATTCTACTTTTGGTTCGTTTTGTTGGGTTTGGTTCGTTCCCTCTTCTTCGCCTATGTTGTTCGTTCTTTTTTGCCTCCTTTTCTTTTTATTTGTTTTTGTTTTGGTTATTGAGATTTTTTCATCTTCGCTTTCCCTGTTCTTTTTGTTTTCATCTATACTTCTTATTTTTATTTGTCCCGATATTTGGTTCTGCTTGCTGCTTTGTTTTTCCATCTTTTCTTTTTGAACTTTATGATCTTCCAGCTTGTAGTATTCCGGTTTCTTCATTGTTTACCTCACACAGTTGTGGTGTTCTTTGCTTAATTTTTTGCAGGTCGTCGCATTGCTGGAGATTGCTACTTGAAGACTGATGTTGTTGCTGGGTTTGGGAATCTGTTTCCTTGCTGGTAAGGTTCAGAATCTGAAAATAGTACACTGATAAAGTTTGATCTGCGGTTTCGTGTGCTAGATGAGTTGTGCCTATGAATGTTACAGGCAGTTCTAGGTGTGAGCTATATGTGCTTTATATTACATAAATTAGTTTGTTCTTTGTTAAGATAGTTTAGGTTGCTTGAAGGAGTGTGAGCTACACATTGTTTATATTGCAGAAATTAGGTTCGTCCTTATTCAGATGATTTCGTTTTTGGTGTATGCCCAGACTGTAGTTTATGGTGTCGGTAGATCCTTCAAAGTGGAAATCATGGCTGATATACAGTTACTTGAACACCACAAATTCTGAGGTATAGGATTTCGTTACAGAGGTAAATTGGCTTCTGTGTTTTTGTGGCCTGCTGGCCTTTCTATTCCGATATTTGCTCTTTGTTGCTGCTTTATTTTAGTAGCCCATGGTGAAAATTAATACTGAGTAGTCCCTACATCCACATGGAATTCTTTCTTCTGGTTTTGCCCATATGAGATTGCCTGAACTTAGTTTTCTGATGGAAACAAAATAGTTTTGTTGTGATTATCTTGACAGAATATTCTTCTGTTCTAGCTGTGTCTATCTGTCCTTGCAGGTCACAGGATTACCTTTTAGATGCTTCATGTGAATTAGGATTGCTAGCTTTGTGGTTCAGTTTAATTATGAAAACAAAATAGATTTGTTGTGATTTTCCTGACACGTTATTCATCTGTTCTATCTGTTTGTCTATCTGTCCTTGCGGGTCATAGGACTAGCTTATAGATGCTTTATGTGAATTAGGTTTGCTAGATTTTTATTTATCTCAGCGTGTTAATTGTTACATTGCCGCGTTTCTTTTCTTAAAATGGGTCATATAATCACCTTTGCTTTTGTTTCTTCCAGGTGTGTTGCTATTGTGAGCCGGCGCTATGTCTATCTTTCCGTCAGGTATACAACTCTCTCCGCTCTGTATTTCCTTATTGTTGGTTATGTGCGAACACAATTGAGCATTGGCTCAGGAATATTGATGGTGATGTCCATCTCCAGTTGTGTGTACCTGAAAGTTCCTCAGTAAATAAAGCCTTTTTTAGGGCTGGGTATTTTCTAATTGAGCTAGCTAACTAACTAGAATTTATACTGGTTGAGATTATTACACCCAGTAGGCCATTTAGCCCTCAGAACTGCACAGTGGTCATGCAAGCAATGTTGTCAATAGCCTGCATATATACCCTGTATATTTCTTCGATTCACAGGGAGGAATCTCCTTGGTCCATTGCCAGCACGAAACCTGAACATTGTCGTCTTACAAGCCTAAAAAAATTGTTAAGCATTGCATGTCATTGTCCAAAATGGCTACTGTTTTGGGGAAATCAGTGTAATGTTGATCTTGAATATGTTGTGTCCATTCTACTACTTAATTATGTTCTATTTCTTCTTTAACACGTTGAATGAATGTGGTCCAAATATTTAATGCTACATTATTTTAGGGATAATTTTTGGAGGGTGCAGCGGCAATGCCTTTTGTTCAAGTATTTGCTTGCTACACACTGGTCCATTTGTTCCGCTGAATGGAGAGGTCTGTTCAGATAGAGGTAATAAGTACCATGTTTGAGCTGCTATTTGAGCTGTAATTTTCTTGACCTGCTTACAGTAAAGTTCTGTACTTCCATTTTCTTAAGAACATCGCTAGGGGAGTGCAGATAAATACAATATTTCTGTACCCTCTTTCATGTTGGAGTGGCCGTGCCTTGCTGCTTAAACTACCTTCTTTCCTGTTTAGTGTCAGGTTGTTCTTCCTGGCACATTGCTCTCTAGGTGCGTAGTATTTTCTTTTTGGTTGTAATTTATTTCCATTTAGTAGCCAAATGAAATGTTAAACATGGAAGATTTTGTATGCCGTTGTGAGAGCAGCGTTTTGGCTCCCGGGAGCATATGCTCCCGGTATTTTCGAAAAAATTTAGCAAATTGAAAACTTATCAAAAAATTCTGAAAAAAATCATGCACGTACCTGACCATGTTGCGCACCACCGTGTTTTTTTTCGCGCCGAAATGACATCGTATGCGCCCTGTACAAAAATGACAAATTTCCTGTCAGAAATGCGCAACATGGTCAGGTACGTGCATGAATTTTTTCAGAATTTTTTGATAAGTTTTCAAATTTTGAATATTTTTTGAAAATACCGGGAGCATATGCTCCCGGGTGCCAATGCGAATTTCCGGTTGTATTGGAGATTTCTTCTCACCATTAAGATTTTGTATGCAAGGGATTGTATCACAAACACATAAATTTATCACGTCATTAGGTGTGATAAAAGGCAGCTCCAGGATTATCTATACACCTGTAGCGTTCTAGATTGAATATAAATGCTTGAGATATCCTCCTATTTTTATTTTGGTTTGCTGTTAAGTACATTTGGTTAATCACAATTTGTAGCAGCATTCTCTAGCATTTAGTCAGGATCCATTTTTCTCCTCAATTTCTTTTTGAGAGGTCATAATCCAATTTAGCTACTTAATTGAGATTGGCCCTCTCATTTGTTTGTTCCAGAAATTAATCGAGTATGAAACTCTTGGTGGTTGCTGCCAATTGTTTCATCTAGAAGTTAATTGTTATACCGATTTCCTCTGGTTAATTCAGGTAATGATTTAAAAGTCCAATATCACATGCTTTGTTATCTTTGGGGTATGTGTTTTCCTTGCACAGTCCTGAGTGTCATATTTTTTTGCAGCAGGTCATGAACAATCTCTTCACCACACCGGTGCCCCTGCCACCGGTGAGCTAATTACTTCAGTTTCTATAAGCATTTCTAAAGGGGATTAAAGTTGTGGTTCTTTGTATTTGATTCAGTTTGAATGCAATAATGATGTTAGTTTTAAAACTGAAAGTTACTGCTCGGGCCTATACTTATAAATTGTGGATAGATGTATGCTATGTTATTCATTCTTAGTACTTTGGTATCTTTTCATGATTTGCATAACTACTAGGTGTCATTATTTGCATGGTTCCTATTATGAATTGCCTAAGTAATTGATCATATAGTAGGTATGTATACATCATATGAAGCAAATGTGTTCGTAAAAGTTTCTTTTATCGCACTCAGTTGTTAACTGAATTGCTTGAGGACAAGCAATAAGCTAAGCTTGGGGGGAGTTGCTACGTCCAAAACATATCTACTTTTTCGAACACTTTTGCTATTGTTTTTCCTCTAATTTGTGTGATTTGAATGCAACTAACACGGACTAACGATATTTTCAGCAGAATTGCCTTGGTGTCTTGTTTTTGTGCAGAAAGTCAAAGTTTCTGGAAAATTCCAGAAAAATTCTAGAAATTCTATTTTTCCAGAAGACCCACGGAGCCAGAAGACGAAGCGAATTGGAGGAGTGGTGTGGCCACCCTGTGTGGCCCCCGACGCTCCCCTTTGGACTACTTAAAGACTCTGACCTAAAAACTCCGGGGGGACCGATGCTTTTTCCAGAAAACTTCCAGAGCTTCGCCGCCATCGCAAACCCTATTTCGGGGATCAGAAACTCCGTTCTGGCACCCTGCCGGGACGGGGAATTGGAGGAGATCATCGCCATCACCATCACCACCGCCTCTCCATCAACCATCCATGACTCCCCCATCCATGTGTGAGTAATTCCCCGCTGTAGGCTGAGGGGATGGCAGGGATTGGATGAGATCATTCACGTAATAATTGTGAGATTGTTAGGGCATGGTGCCTAGTATCCCTTATTAGTACTTGATGTCATTGTTGCAACTTATTATGCTTAATGCTTGACACTTAGGGCCCGAGTGCCATGATCTCAGATCTGAACATGTTATTGAATCATGAGAATAATTATTGTTTTGGATCATATCTATAAGTTGTATACACACGTCACTGTCCGGAACCCGAGGCCCCAAAGTGACAGAAATTGGGATAACCGGAGGGGATGGTTGCGACGTGAGGATCACATGTGTTCACGGAGTGTTAATGCTTTGCTCCGGTGCTTTATTAAAAGGAGCACCCTAATTACCAGTAGTTTCCCTTGAGGCCCCGCTGCAAACGGGCTGGTAGGACAAAAGATGTTGTGCAAGTTTCTCATTGCGAGCACGTACGACTAAATACGGAACACATGCATATGATTGATTATTACTTGGATACCTTATTATTATTTATCTGCAATTGCCCTATGTATGACTATTTCATGAATTATCTTATCCATGCAACGCCCGTTCATCCATCCATATGCCTACAGTATTTTAATCCTGCTGTCTACTGCAATTATTACTGCTGTCTTTATTTTACTGCTGCTATTATTTCACTACTGCTACTGTCATAAAACTGTTGCTACTGATAAACTGTGTCGAGCAAGTCTACTTCCAGGTGCAGCTGAACTGACAAATCATCTGTCAAGGCTTATAAATATTATTTGGCTCCCCTTGTGTCGAATCAATAAATTTGGGTTTTACTTCCCTCGAAGACTGTTGCGATCCCCTATACTTGTGGGTCATCAGAAAGCTAGTCACTTTTCATATGCGATTAGTTACTGAAATCAACATCACATATACACTAACATATCTAATCACATACAACAGATTATTCATATCTAGCAGATCAGTATATGGACCAAATATTAGTTCAAACAGAGAGAGACGTTGCACATACGTGTTGACTGGGAAGGTCTCCACCATAGCGTTGTCGCCGTTGTCCATGGCGGCGACCAAGAAGCAGACGAAGAGTCAGCACGGATGTAGTCGAACAAAAGCGAGCAGTCAAAGACCATGATACGTCTCAAACGTATCTATAATTTTTGATGTTCCATGCTGATATTATAACAATTGTTACATGATTTATAAACACTTCATAGCATTTTTATACATTTTTCGGGACTAACCTATTAACAAGATGCCACAGTGCCAGTTTCTGTTTTCAGCTTTTTTTTATTCCAGAAAAGCTATTAAGGAAATATTCTCGGAATTGGACGAAAATCAACGTGCCCCAATATTTCACCGACGTGTCCACGGAGTCCAAAGGGGAGACGGAGGCGAGCCAGGAGGCGGCCAAGCCACCCTAGGGCGCGGCCCACCTTCCAGGCGCGCCGAGGGGTGGCGTGGGCCCCTTGGCCGTCTCCCGACGCCGCCCTTTCGCCTATTTATTCCCTTCGTCCAGAAAACCCTAAACACCCGAGCCATAATCCACGAAAAGTTCCAGAGGTGCCGCCATCGTCAACCCTAGCTCGGGAGGGTTCTGCAGCTCTTCCCGGCACCCTGCCGGAGAGGGGAATCATCACCGGAGGGCTCTACATCGCCATGCCTGCCTCCGGAGTGATGCGTGAGTAGTTCATCCTTGGACTACGGGTCCATAGCAGTAGCTAGATGGTTGTCTCTCCACTTTGTGCCATCATGTTTAGATCTTCTGAGCTACCTATCATGATCAAGATCATCTTATTGCAATGCTACATGTTGTGTGTGCTGGGATCGATGAATATTGATACTATGATCAAGTTGATTATCAATCTATCTTTATATGGTATTTATGATCTTGCATGCTCTCCGTTACTCGTAGATGCTTGGGCCAAGTAGATGCTTGTAACTCCAAGAGGGAGTATTTATGCTAGATAGTGGGTTCATGCCTCCGGTAATATGGGCGAGTGACAGCAACGTCTAAGGTTGTGGATGTGTTGTTGCCACTAGGGATAACACAACAATGCTTTGTCTACGGTCATTTGTGTTGTTTACATTACGCGCTTTACTTAATGCAATAATTTGTTGTTTGCAACTTAATTCCAACGAGGGACACGGATGTTAACCTGGCGATGGATTATTATTCATAGATGCAGTTGGATAACGGTCTATGTATTTTGTCGTAATGCCCAACTAAATCTCATAGTAGTCATCTTGTCATATATATGCATTGTCATGCGCTAACTATTTTATCAATTGCCCAGCTGTAATTTGTTTACCCAGCATGTTAGTTATCTTTTATGGAGAGACACCACTAGTGAACTGTGGACCCCGGTCCATTCTTTTACACTGATAAAACCACCAACTGCAAACATTGTTCTCTTTTACTTTCTGCAATTAAATACTATTTTCCACACCATACGTTTAATCCTTTGTTTTCAGCAAGCCGAGAAGATTGACAACCTTCCTGTTTCGTTGGGGCAAAGTAGTTTGATTGTGTTGTGTGCAGGTTCCGCATCGGTGATTTGGGTAACGGCATCATCGACAACTTTCTGAAGTGCTCCTACTCCTACTGGATTCGATAAACTTGGTTTCATACTGAGGGAAAACTCGCTGCTGCACTGCATCATACCTTCTGCTTGGGGTCTCCCAACGAACGTGTGTTTCACGTCATCAAGCATATTTTTCTAGCGCCGTTGCCGGGGAGATAGAAGACTTCAGCAAGGGGAGTCTCACGCTTCCAATCTCTTTACTTTGTTTTTTTGTCTTGCTTAGTTTACTTTTATTTTATCTTGTTTGCTTTTAATTATCAAAAACACAAAAAAAATTAGTTTCCTGCATCTAGTTTATTTTCAGTTTAATTTCCGTTATTTCATCATGCTTCTCCTAAGTATACTTTAAAAGACATATCTGTGGGCAGTGGGTCTATCGTTGGAAGAGATAACATTGAGGAATTCTTTAGTCACATTAGCAGGCTTAAAGATTTTGAAGATAAATCCTTGGTAGAACTTGCTCCGAATTATGAAATTGCTACGGCTTCTCTAGTTCACATGTTGGAAGCTAGGTTTGTTAATCTTAATCCTATAATGCAGCACATGTTTCTTAAACTTCATGATATGGAAGAAGGTGAAAAGAAAGATTTTGTTTTAGAAACCCTGCTTAAAGAATTTGGTGATGTTGCTGGGGAAGCTAGAAAAGTTTTTATTCGATATAAGATGCTCGGCTATTGTATTGATGTTGTTAATATACTTGGAAAACTGGAAAAAGATAGGCTTAAGTACACTAAGGGAGCCAATTATGAGGGGGAAGTTAAGATACCAATACCTTTTAAGCTTATAGGAATGCATGAGGCATTAGAAAAGAATTTTGATTGGATTGTTCCAGAAAACCCATTGGATAAAGATAGTGTGCCTAAAGTATTGAAAGGGGAAATTCCGAAACTTATCACCACTAATATAAAAAGGGAGAGAGGTGGCAGATCCAACAAATCCTGGACGTTTAACTCCTAATCCAACGATTCACATCGTAACCGTGATTTGCGGTAAGCGGAGCGGAGCGGAGAGCTGAACGCTAATCAGGGACACCCGTGATTGAAAAAAAAATCCCCAGACGCCTCTGCACTCACAGTCCACGCGGCCGCCACTGCCAGGGACACGAACGCCACGTCGCCGGACCGCCCGCCGGAGGACGCCGCAGCCTCACCGCGCCGCCCTTCGTAGTGAGGACGCCGCCGCCGACCGCCGGAGTACGCCGCCGCCTCACCGCGCCGCCGCCCTGCCTCCACGCCGCTGCGCTGCACCCACGACGCGTGTTCCCGGAGGCCGCCACCCTGTCCGTCGTGTGGACGCTGCCGCCCTGCCCTTCGTGAGGACGTAGCTCTGCCTCACGCCGTCGCGCTGCCCCCACGTCGTCGTGTTCCAGGACGCCACCGACCGTCACCAGCGCGCCCGTCCCGGTCGCCCTGCCCGTCGTGTTCCAGGACACTGCCTCCCGTCACCTGCACCCAGCTCAACGGCGGACGGCTCCTCAATTGCAGAAAAGTGATTCTATACTTGCTGAGTTCATATTATATTGGTACATATTTGTTGCTATTCTGCACATTTTGAACCACAATGCAGAATTGCAGATAAGTGATGTCTTCAGATTAAACATTCAGAAGTACTATTGAGTGGTAATATACTTGCTGAGTTCAATTATTCATATCTGAATTTTTTTTTTATTTCTTACCGTCTACAGGGATGACAAAGACACACTTTCTTGATCAAGGTTTCTGGCTGGTTGCTTCTGTACTCATGAGGTGTTCATGTGCTTATAAATTTCCAAAACATTTGGCTGAGGCTGCTGCTTAGTTCTAACGACCTAATGGTTATGTAGCTATTCGTAGGTACGGAACATACAGATAATGAACTGAGGACTAAATGCCTTCTTTGTATTTCCTTTTGTTGCCCATTTATTATTCATGGAAATCTCTTTGATCTTGTAGGCACGTTATTTTGTTTCCTCATGCATTCTTAGTGCCTTTTCCCGTGCTGTGTTGAGCCTGAGAAAGATGTCATATTCAGCTTTAACAAGGTGTTCAATTATAAGGCGAAAAAGTATGATGTCTATAATTTCCTTGACGTCCCATTGTTGCAGGTTAGGTTCTTTCTATTATTTTTTCTAAATTTTATGCATAAGGGAGTCAAAGCTTTTCATATTATTAGAGTTTGGTCATGACTGAATTTCTTCAGTAGCCACCATAGTAAATTACTTGTTACGTATGCATCTTGTGTGGCTTTTGTAAAATGCTGCTATGAAGTGCACCAACTTTTGTCTCCTTATATTTCAGGGACCTTCTTCACATGTACAAGGACAACCTACGAATTAAACAGAGTAATAGCCAAGTGATTTTCATTTCTGGAGCTACATAGGTCAGATAGAAATGCATAGGTACTTCCATTTTTATTTTAAAAAGGTGATTGTTTAGTACCGGTCTTTCGGTGGCTTCCTTTAAAAAAAAGGGATACATACGATTCAAGGTCAAAAATATTTGTGAGCCGGCCTCTTGGTTCTTCTACCTATGCTAAGCTTGCGTTGTTGCTAATCTAGATCAAAGAAGTGTGGGAAATTTTAAACACATTCAGTTTGACCATAGGGTCATTTTGTTATCTGAACTGATTTTATCATGTTATAAAGTTTACACACTTGTTGTGAACAGCAGCTGCAAAATGCCAAATTCAGCCAGCATGCCAAATAAAAATAAACCACTTATTTTCTACTTAGCATTGTCTTTTGATGTTGAGTTATGCATCATATAATCCCACAAGAGCTCCCTGTTTGCATGTCGAAACATTGCATCTTAACACATTTTCATAATCTGAATTGTTCTTATTGTCTCATTCAGACGGGGGAAGTTTTCTGCCACGAGTGATCACCCTTTCACCTTTTTTAAAATTTTCTGCCATAAATCATGACGTGCATTGCACGTGCACTTTTACTAGTATAGATAAGATACAATGCATTGTTGAGAAAACTTCTGACCTCTCTTTGGATGCTTCTACACTTGGTAATACTTGATGCATGCTTTGTGCCTAGCTAAAAGGCGTTAAAGAAAAGCGCTTATGGGAGGCAACCCATTATTTTTATTTCTGCAATTTTTCTTTTATTTGAGTCAAGGTGTTTGTTTACTTCTGTAACAACTCCTTTGTATCTTTACTTTCTCGTATTGTTGTGCCAAGAAAAGTCTCTAATGATAAGATGATGCTAGATTTTGATTGCTGCGCAGAAACAGGTTTTTTCTGTTCACTGTAGGAAATTCCTAAATTCATAGAATTGTGATTTAAATCTGCAATGTTTTGTGCGTAATCCTGATGTATGTACGCATCTTTCATTAGTTCAACGTTTTTCGATCTGAGCAACGTAAGTGACTCGGAAAAATTCGTCTTTACGGACTGTTCTGCTTTAGACAGATTCTGTCTTTTATTTTGCATTCTCTCTTTTACAAGTGTTAAGTGGGATTCTTTTTTGGGTGGAAGAGTCTCACATAAGACTAGTGGCAGTAGTTAATGTTTAAAATAACGGTCATGTTTGCGTCCTTACAGAACATGTGAGTTTTTGATTTGATGCACTAACCCTCTAATGAGAATTACGTTGAGTTTGGTGTGAAGAAAAATTTTCAAGGGTCAAGAGAGAAGAGTGATATAATAGGATAAAGAAGAGTGAAGAGGTTAATCTTGGGGAGCCTCCCATGGATCTCCCCAACATATTTCAAGAAGACTCAAGCGTCTAAGCTTGGGGATGCCCAAGGCATCCCTTTCTTTATCGGCAAAATTATCAGGTCATCTTTAGTGAAACTATATTTTAATTCGTTCACATCATATGTGCAGTTCTTGGAGCGTTTGTGTGCTTTTATTTTCAGTTTGTTTGTTTTTATTTTCTGATCACAACTTGTCGGATCCATTCTTGTTTGGGAGAGAGACACGCTCCGCTTTTTTATTTGAATACTCCTATTCTTCACTTATACTTGTTGAGTATTCCCATCTAGCGTTGTTAAGCTTTTAGCTCTTCTTTTCATGTATCTCTTGTTCAGAGCTATTAGTTCTTTTAAAGAAAGTACTCTCTTGCTTCACTTATACTTGTTTGGAGAGTTGATAAATAAATTGATTGGTGTTTGGTTGGAACAGAAAATGTTGCATGTGGTAAATGGTATAATGGAAAAGACTTACATACTCTTGTAGATCACTATCTTGGATAATTTGATACTTGTCAATTGTTTTGAGTTACCAAGTAGGTCATGTTTAAACTTTTGCATCGTGTAAGTAAAGCCCATTAGTGGAGAACTACCGTAAAGCTTGTTGAAATTTGGTTTGCATAAGTGGTTATTCTAAGGTCTAGATATTTTTTAGTAAAAGGTTTTGGTTAATAAGGAAGAGAGTGTGAAGTCTTATAATCTTTGCAATATGTTGTCATATAATTCTTAGTGTACCGGTTGATAGTCTGTGTTTGCTTAAATAAGCTTGCTAGCCTAAACTCTGTACTGAGAGGAAATGCTTCTCGTGCATCCAAATCCTTGAGCCAAAATCCATGCCATCTATGTCCACCATAACTACCTATATGTGGTATTTTCTAGCCACTCCAAGTAAATTTTTCATGTGCTACCTTTAAACTATTCAAAACTGTTATTACTCCTTATTTGTGTCAATGTTTACCAGCTCATGAGGAAGTAGTGGGCTATTCTTTATTTCACTTGTCAAACAGACTTTACCTTCAGACTAGCGGCATATACATCCGCTTATCTACTAATTTTGCAAAAAGAGCTGGCAACGGGGTGCCCAGTCCCAATTAATTACAACTTTAACCGCTTAATCTCTTCACATTTTGTTAACTGAATACTCAGTGAAACATCTGCATGTGTAAACAAAAGAGAAGGGATGATCTGCCTTGCTGGTAGAAATAACGTCCATGGGAGCCGCTCTTAAAAAGTTTGTTTGACAGGGGAATACTGTTTTCATCCGCTACCATTCGTTGACAATTAGCATACACCACTCAAAATTTATGTTTTTACTCTCTATATGATTTCAAAACCTTAAAAGGATCTAGCACATGATTTAATCCATGCTTCCCTCTGCGAAGGGTCTTTCTTTTACTTTTATGTTGAGTTAGTTTTCCTACTTCTTTCTATCTTCCACACGCAAACACTAGTGTCAACCTTGGTACAACAATTGTTATATGCTATATATTGGACTTATTATATTGCTTTATATTGACAATATCCATGAGATAAATATGCTGAAGTTGAAGCAAATGCTGAAACCGAAATCTTTCTTTGTGTTGGTTAAATACCTTTTACTTAGAATCTATTGCTTTTTGAGTTAACTCTTATACAAACTTGTGGATACATGTCTCCAAAGTACTATTCATGGAAAAGTTTTGCTTTTATGATTCAGTTGTTTACTCATTACTTATTTGATAGCAAACTCTAGACCATTGACTAGGATCACTTCATTCACATGTGCTCTATAATATTATATGATCAAGATTATGATGGGTAGCATGTCACCTCAAAAATTATTTTGTTTTATCGTTTACCTACTCAAGGACGAGTAGGAACTAAGCTTGGGGATGCTTGATACGTCTCAAACATATCTATAATTTTTTATGTTCTATGCTGATATTATACCAATTGTTACATGTTTTGTATACACTTCATAGCATTTTTATACATTTTCCGGACTAACCTATTAACAACATGCCATAGTGTCAGTTCCTGTTTTCTGCTGTTTTTGTATTCCAGAAAAGCTATTAAGGAAATATTCTCGGAATTGGACGAAAATCAACGTGCCCCAATATTTCACCGACGTGTCCACGGAGTCCAAAGGGGAGACGGAGGCGAGCAAGGAGGCGGCCACGCCACCCTAGGGCACGGCCCACCTTCCAGGCGCGCCGAGGGGTGGCGTGGGCCCCTCGGCCGTCTCCCGCCGCCGCCCTTTTGCCTATTTATTCCCTTCGTCCAGAAAACCCTAAACACCCGAGCCATATTCCACGAAAAGTTTCAGAGGCGCCGCCGTCGTCAACCCTAGCTCGGGAGGGTTCTGCAGCTCTTCCCGGCACCCTGCCGGAGAGGGGAATCGTCACCAGAGGGCTCTACATCGCCATGCCTGCCTCCGGAGTGATGCGTGAGTAGTTCATCCTTGGACTACGGGTCCATAGCAGTAGCTAGATGGTTGTCTCTCCACTTTGTGCCATCAAGTTTAGATCTTGCGAGCTGCCTATCATGATCAAGATAATCTTATTGTAATGCTACATGTTGTGTTTGCAGGGATCCGATGAATATTGATACTATGATCAAGTTGATTATCAATCTATCTTTATATGTTATTTATGATCTTGCTTACTCTCCGTTACTCGTAGATGCTTTGGCCAAGTAGATACTTGTAACTCTAAGAGGGAGTATTTATGCTAGATAGTGGGTTCATGCCTCCGGTAATCTGGGCGAGTGACAGCAACGTCTAAGGTTATGGATGTGCTGTTGCCACTAAGGATAACACAACAATGCTTTGTCTACTGTTTACATTGCGCGTTTTACTTAATGCAATAATCTGTTGTTTGCAACTTAATACCAACGGGGGACACGGATGTTAACCTGGCGGTGGATTATTAGTCATAGATGCAGTTGGATAACGGTCTATGTATTTTGTCGTAATGCCCAATTAAATCTCATAGTACTCATCTTGTCATATATATGCATTGTTATGCACTCACTATTTATCAATTGCCCAGCTGTAATTTGTTTACCTAGCATGTTCGTTATCTTTTATGGAGAGACACCACTAGTGAACTGTGGACCCCGGTCCATTCTTTTACACTGATAAAACCACCAACTGCAAACATTGTTCGCTTTTACTTTCTGCAATTAAATATTGTTTTCCACACCATACGTTTAATCCTTTGTTTTCAGCAAGCCGGGAAGATTGACAACCTTCCTGTTTCGTTGGGGCAAAATAGTTTGATTGCGTTGTGTGCAGGTTCCGCGTCGGTGATTTGGGTAACGGCATCATCGACAACCTTCTGAAGTGCTCCTACTCCTACTGGATTCGATAAACTTGGTTTCATACTGAGGGAAAACTCGCTGCTGCACTGCATCATACCTTCCTCTTGGCGTCTCCCAACGAACGTGTGTTTCACGTCATCAGACCACAGAGCAAGCCCAAGGGTGACTCGAAAACAAAAGGTACACAAAAGAAATCCTCGGTAAAACACCGAGCCGGTGCAACGAATAGCCGACCAGAGCCAAATGACCCTCGACGATACGAAGAAACCAACGAAGAACATGACCTATACTAGAGCAAATGCCAGTCGGATCACGACGACTCCCAATAAAAATAGAACATGCCTAACGATAACACCAACATTTTTCATTACCACGGGATACACACCAACTATATATCCAGTCGCTAGAAGCTAGTCGTGCAACGTAGGGGCGGAGCTAGAAAAAATCACCCTGGTGCACAACTTTAACAAGGACCCACCAAATTATTAGCTGAAACAAAATGAAAAATATATCGTTATTTTGAATCAGATTGTTAAATTTTAATATCTAATTAAACTCTCTCATTTTCATGAATCCATCAAACAATTGATCAGTTGTGACATCCTTCATTTCTTTCTTTACATAGCAAATAACATTATAACTAAAACTATTATGATCGAGATGATTGTGTAAATAAGTTGTCATAAATTTCTTTGTAGAGAAGCATCTATCCATGTAACTGCATTTGACAAAGACTAATCTTTGAAAAATTCCGGCGAAATTAGAGGATTAAAAGAACAAGTTTTGCACTAATAAAAACCTATCATTTGGGATAATTAGGGATTTAGAACGTCTTGTTGATAGTACCTTGGAGCTGGGTTGGGATTAAAGGAGGTGGGCGGTGGCTGGTTGCCTCTCTGGGGATGAAAGGATGCTCGATCGCAGGAGGCTGGAGCGCAGGGCGCGGCAATGGCCGTCCCCGTCGGCTGATTCCTATAAGAGCCGTCGAGCAGATTGAGTCGATGGGAAGATGAAACAAACGTGCGTGGTCAGTTACAGATTTCTCGTCGCCTCCCACCTCCCACTATCTCCTAATGGGCCGCGTGCTGTGCTGCCCAATAGGCCACACGCTCAAATCTATAAAAGGCTGCATATTAGAATTCCTTTGAGGCCGTTTCAAAAAATACAAAAATCCTTTGGAACCTGGTGCACCGATGCATGTAGAACCTGATGTACATGCCACCTACATACGCTAATCGCCACTAAAAAAATAATTTCGAGCACTGAGTAGCTCCGCCCCTACTGCAACACACACACGAGCCAACCGTCCCTTTTCTGAAATGTCCATGTACACATCAGAAGGTCAAAGAGCCACATGATAATTCCTTAGTCGAGAGCATCAAGTCGGAAAAAAAATGGGAATCACGGCCTCTGACCCTAATGGCACCACAGAAACAAATCCTCACATACCCCATTTTGACAGACATAGAACATTATAAGTTAAAGATGCGGTTAAATAACGGTTTTTTCATGTTTGACGTAACGCCTACATAAATTTGCACTAAACATTATGTCATAATTTCATGATCATATTCTTGTCAAATACTCAGGTGTAATTTTTTCACCCAACAGTGTTTATTATTTAAGAAGAGACACCACTAGTAAAACTATGCCCCATCCATCCTTTTACATTGTTTACTTGCTTTTCATTATTGCTAGCTCGCTGATCTGTTTTTACTTTTGTGTTCATTTCAATTATCTTCCACACTATACGTTTAACCATTTATTTAAGAAGGTACTAAACATTAACCATTTATTGCTAGACCACTCAAGGGTGGGAGGGGGCACATGCTCCCCCCCCCCCCCCCCTCCCCCACAACCCCACACACACACCCCCGACTTGTGCGAAGGTCCGTCAATCCCCCGGGAGCATGATGTTGTCACCACGGGCATACTACCAGGGGCCTGCATTGTTGTCGGCGACGAGCGCGCGATACAGGCTGGGGAAGGAATGGAGCGGGACGCAGGACTGTGAGAGCAGCGCAAAAAATAGGTTTGATGGATCGTCAAGGACCGCCATATTTACTGTCATCGGTGAGGTCTCAAAGAAAATTGTTATTCATGTTGCATGTTTTGAACCCCGTATGGATTTAATTCTATTATCTGCATCATAAAATTCGCAAACCTTGCATAACTGGTTTCTACGGGATATCAAATGTCACATCTTCCATATGAAGATAGAGTTTGGAGGTCGACTTTGTTACTCCTGTTTATTATCTTGAGTCAATGTAAAAGATTACTCAGATATTGTTGTCTCTTAAGCTAACTTTACACTGAAGTTAGCATTTTTCATGGATGTTAAATCTTAGCAATTAAATACAACAATGTATAAAGATAACGAGGTGGTCTCTAACAATCCCAATTCATTATCTAGGGATCTCACAGGCTCAAGATTGTGGACTGGAAACACGTGGATGAAATAATTGAGAAAATACTTAGTAGTTGGAAATAGAAATATTTGTCAAATGGCATAGTGGCGGTGATTGATGAGGATTGTTGAGGGCGCAAGAATAGTTGATGGAGCCAAGAAAATAAATCATATTTTAAATTTAAGCCTAACAATTAAAGGCATTATTATTGTTTTTTCTCCAGACGAGAAGGGGGTGGGGGGCATGTGCCCCCCTCCCACCCCTTGAGCGGTCGACACCTGTAGTGGTGGAGGCTAGGAAGTCGAAGGACGAGCGGATATATGGAGTGCGGGTACGTATGTGGCTACGTGCAAGGTTTCTTTGTCATGGGGGATGGGCAAAGGTTCACGCGATCAGCATGGCGCTGCTGACATGTGTGCATGAAGGTGACGAGGTAGCCTTTGCTGAAGTTTCAAAAATTATTTTATACACCAAGTTAGGAGTTTTTTTCAACGGAAAGTTGGACAAGAGCGTTTTCTACCCCAAGTTCGGGATCTCCCTCGGAGCTACATCATTCGTCCACTGCTTTTGATCACTGATGCAAGCTCGGTGGTAGTTGAGGAGGCTATCATTCTGATTTCTAGTCCGAAGTATCGTGTCTTCTTTTCAGAAGCGACCACGACCATCGCTTCAGTAATTTCAACACTTGAGCTGCATATGTTCAGTGGTTCAATTTACTCCACTCAATACAAGGCACAATCATCCCTTAGTATGTGTGCAAATATCAGTTGATTACCATCATGTTCATTAGAGTTGATAGTGTTGTTTTTCTATCTAATTGCTTTTAACGCATTCATAATTTTATTCTTTACTTGCAAAAATTGTAACATAATGTCTTATATTGTTTTTGAGACAAACAAAAATATAATCTTGGTTCCAGCTTCCATTAAACCACAATAATCCTGATTCCGGGATGAGACGATGCCACATTAGGTTAAAATGTATCGTCACTTAATCAAATGGCCACAAAGGACAAACAATTTCCATAATGAAATAAAAATAACGACCACACAAGTATACCATCTACTTTATTCTAAAACCAGAGAGAATGACATCAGGTATGCATGGCAACTTTAAAGTTCCAATCTTTATGTGATCCTTGTGATTTATGGAGGCTACAGTCAGAGTAAAATCATATTAAAAATTTAGAGCATAGGCTTATCGAATGACTAGGCATCATGTATATTATTGAGTTAACTTGGAATAGAGATTTCTAACTTCCGAGGTCCAGTGGTGTCTTTATTCAAATTAAAAAATCATATCTACAAGTTTTTAAAATTCTAGAAAAAAATCATGCATGTTGTTAATGATGTATCCACAAACTTGCAAAAAAAAGCACAATTTGAAATATATATTCAGAGCTACATAAAAATGATAAACATGTGGGGATTTGAGTACACACACTTTCAAATCTACAACATATTTAAGCTTTTATCATATTTGTGGCCCATATAACAAATAATTTCGCATTTTGACTTTGTATACTTATAGGATGCATCATTGACAAGATCGAGAATGTTTTCTCAGATTTTTTAAGACTTGTAAATATAGTTTTTTTTAATATAAACGGATTAGTTGAACTTGGGTGCCAAAGTCATGTTTTCCGTAACCGGCAATAGTAAAATTCCTCATGTTCTAACAAATATATCAGACTTGGCTAACTTTTAGACTGGTATTATGTATGGACGTTTGCATGATATTGTTGTTCAAAGTTTCTCATGTGCACTAGGTCGTTTTTCACAAGTATACGACATTCCAAATCATATCCTAATTTGCTTGTAGCCTCAGGGGAGCGGCTTTTGAAAATTAATGCATACAATATGCTTTAGTTCTAATTATGATAAATTCATTGCACTAGAAGACAATGCAGTTTGTTGTCGATTCATCATGAATTCAAGCATATCATCACGTATGACCCCCTAGAACTAGACAACACAATGTTTAATACTCATATTGGTTCCAAAAGAACAATCATGTTTATCACATGTTCTATTTTCTCTACAACTCCTCTAACGTTCTCATATTCTCATGTTTTTTATCCATCTTCTTCTCTTCAAGGTGCTTTATTTATCTTCTTTCCTGAATCTACACATATTTATCTAGCATATACAAATCGATCTTACACTCGAAAAGCACCACAAAAGAGAGAGAATCATGCATGACTATTTATTGGATTTTGAGGTCTCGTGTGGCAGTGGTGGAGCTTGATGAATATCATAAAAGGGGCCAAAAAAATTAAATGATAGCCAAGGGAAGGGGGAAAGCATAAGTATTTTGTCAAATGTATGGTAAAAAGGTGTTCAATACATAGTAGTGGGCCCCTCCTCGGCCCCAACTAAGCTCCACTGCAGCGCCTGCGGACGGTTAGTAATGATCAATTTTTTGCTAACGAACATGTTTTATACATTTCTGGCACCAAAAGCTGTTTTTCCGAAGGCTGGACACTAGGCAAGTAATCATATCCACTCCCGCCATTTATACGACAAACCAACGGTCGTTGTCCCAATCCAAACAATCGCCTTCTCCGCATCCCACGTCGCGGTGCCTGTCTCCTCCAGCGCGGCATACGCCACCGCGCCATGGCATCTCTTCATCTAGTCCTCCCGCCTCAACTACTCTCTGGTAACGGGCCCCCTCTCCTCGTCCGCTTCCCGGCGAGGCCGAGACCCCTCCTGTTATGTCCCGTTGCCGCCGGCGATCACCGGGACGTGAGATCGATACAGGCTGCTTGTGGTAGCACCAAACCCTAAGATGCTTGTGGTAGCAACTACACCATGAGGAAGAGAAGATCCAGAGAGAGGGACAGAGGAAGGAGACGGGTTCAGGTTCTTCAGTTCTGTTCGATGGCGCCTCGGTGTACTGTTGCACTGCTTATATGCTCTATCGCTTCCATCATCCAGGCCCAAGACAACACACAGCCCAAAGCCTATCTTGGTCAGGCCCATGTCTTCAGGACACGTACATGACATTCTCGCCCCCTTAAATTCTGGCTTGCCCTCAAGCCGCTGTCAGAAACACCACCTGGATCCCACGACATCTTCCGATCCTTGCTGTCGGGTGAATTCTAGTCAACCGCGGATATTGAGATGTTGTCCGAGTAAGCTGGCTGCCTGGTAGGAACCCCTCACATATCGGACAGGGACTGGAACTATTACCAGGTTGTAGGCCTTGCAAGATGAAACAAACTCATTCTGAATTCTCTGGTCTTCAAAGAATTGAAATTTTCCGTTGATTTGTAGCTCGTCTCCAGCAACAGAATTGATCGAATTTATCTCATGCATATGCCTCCACTGAAAGTGCATTGCTTTTTCTTGTACTGCCACAATTAGACTCGGAATTCTTGGAAACCATTCGTTTCAAGCAAATCGTGACATCTTGAGCTGAACCAGTATCACTGAAGAATCTGAACTGTAAGCTGGTTCTTAACCTGCAAATCACCCCATGCCAAATGCTGCTCCTGATGCTTCAATAGAGTGTTTGCTCCCGAACTGAAGGTATTTCATTGCCATGGTGGAATATATTCAAGAGAGAAACGATAACCTTGCTGTGCTGAAGGTTCAGGGCTAATTGCACTTCTCAAGCGAGGCACTTTGTCAAATGCACAACCTTGGTAAAAAGGAATTCCTACACATTGGTCTACAAGCTGACTTGGTTGCCACAATGGAGCATAAACCATGTGACCGTACCCTCCATTTGGCCAACTACAGTACAGTAATTTGAGCCAAGTAGAAAATCTGAATCGGGCCTTACCATTCCATGATGCCGCACCCATGGCAATAAGCTTCACAGTACCCGGATCCCACTGTCTTACTGTTGCCTGGGTGTTCTCTAGTTCTCTGGTCTTGGACAATAAGGAAGCAACTGAGGTAGGCAACTGTAGAAATTCCTGACATAGAATGGTAGCATCACTGATGGCAAGAAGCAAACACATCTCGTGGTCTCCCAGGTCCAAAGAACACTCAGGATATGCAGCAAAACACCGATTGTCGTTAATAGTAGTAGAATCAGAGTTTCCAACAAAACTAGTACTGGGTAGCAGCTCATTTGTTGCATGGAATGCTTTCTGGATGCAGCAGATAGGTTAACCCCTTAATCATGAATCCTTGCCTCTCTGTAGCAAAATAGATTAATGGCCGAACTACACTACTGCACTGAGTTGGTGCCCAAAGTTTCAGCCACGTATTATGCATACTTGAACTCCTAGAGTCCCAACAAAAAAGTGTAGGCAATTTTAAGTTCCACTTGCAGTCAAGCCCCTTGTACTTTTCTGGCATGAGAAATTTGCTCAGTTTATGTTTAGCATCGCTGAAGAAGTGCACCATATGCAGCTCCTTACTACCAGGATTAAAAGCATTTTCACACCATGCCTTCTTCTCTGGCGGCATAAGCTCGTTGTTGCAGTGCATATCATGTTGATGCTCACTTTTCTCTGGACTAAAGCCACTTAATCTCCCTGGTTGGATTTTACTCAACACTTGCCAAGCGTCTACTTCTTGCCTTTCACAAAGGTCCACACTATTATCATTCTCCTGATGCATCTCCAGGACAATACCGGTTGTGTAACAACCAAACTGCAGTGGACACCAATCACCAAACATTGCATCCATTAGAGCATTCAGCATGATTCCTGGGTCCCACTGAAAACGGAGCACAGTTGCAATAATTCTAGACTTGCTATCTTCCCAAACATTAACATCAAGCGGCAGATTCATGAAATAAATCTGGATGATTCGAGCGCAATGTCTGCAACACTGTACCCAACATGCATAGCATAAACCTCCAAGATCCCAACTACAACTTAGCTTGAAAGCAAGGATTTGAGCTGTCATCTCCTTGATAATATGACTAGAGATGCCTGGTTTAGTGCCATGAACTGATCTGAACCAATATTGCCGAGCTCATGTGTGTAGCCAGTGGGTGGGAGCAGCCTAGTCAAACTAACCACATGAAAAGTAGGACTCACTGCATATCGAGTTCCCTGAATCGCATGGTCAGTAACGAAATCATGCTCTATGAACAATGACAATTCACCAACTTGAGTGAGTACGGTGTCATCAAGCTCCTCATCCAACGCCTTGTCCTTGACTCCTTGGTCACCTTATGCATGGAATCCAAGTCAAGCTCCACAAAAAGTGACTCGCCACCATTATGAGTGAACACCTCATTTAGAATCTCTTCATCGTAGACTATACCCTTGAGATGATTGTCCTCTGGTGGATAGGTGAGGACATGGGTCGAACAGCCTGTAGGCGTGTTCATG
This sequence comes from Poa pratensis, assembly GCA_947311845.1. NCBI lineage: Eukaryota > Viridiplantae > Streptophyta > Magnoliopsida > Poales > Poaceae > Poa > Poa pratensis. Next base: position 36,864,088 of record CAMZMU010000097.1, on the reverse strand, counting down.
CCAGCCCAAACCACACCTTGCAGCGTGCAGTTCCCGGCACCAGACGAGGTCTCTGTAGGGAGATGCGTCGTGCCGCTCATCGGGATGGCAGATGGGGAGAGATTGTTGCCAAAGTTGCGAGCCGGGCCCGGTGTCGAGCACCTTGTGGGCATGGCAGAAGGGTGGACGGCGTCCGCATGTAGAACACCATCAACACTGACCCGATGCATGGAGGTGAGCGAGGGGAACAAGGGCTTGGTTTCTGGCTTCTCCCATACTCCATCCTGCACAAACATCGGCGTGGCCGTGGTGGACGCCTGCCCTTCCTGTTCCTTGACCTCCAATCGACGCAGAGAAGAAACCAGCAACGCGCGCGACTCACTGAGGCTCGCCATGATTGCGGCTAGCCTCGCCTCCATGGTGGTCTCTGCTGTGAGCATCGTTTCCACAACACCAAATCGAAGCGAAATTTTTGGGGATTTTTTTTTTTGGTGGATTTTTCTGGAGGATGACCTAGCTCTGATACCAACTTGTTATGTCCCGTTGCCGCCGGCGATCACCGGGACGTGAGATCGATATAGGCTGCTTGTGGTAGCACCAAACCCTAAGATACTTGTGGTAGCAACTACACCATGAGGAAGAAGAAGATCCAGAGAGAGAACAGAGGAAGGAGACGGGTTCAGATTCTTCAGTTCTGTTCGATGGCGCCTCGGTGTACTGCTGCACTGCTTATATGCTCTATCGCTTCCATCATCCAGGCCCAAGACAACACACAGCCCAAAGCCTATCTTGGTCAGGCCCATGTCTTCAGGACACGTACATGACACCTCCACAGCGGCCGCGGCAGCCACGGGCATCGGCGTCGGCGGTGGTGTCCGCGCCCTCGGACGCCGCGCTGCAGAACTTCCGCCGCTGGATCTCTTCCAACGGAGCGGAAACAGGCGCGTGGTGGCTCCGGCAGTCCGTCCTGAGGGCGTCGGCCTCGTGGCGACGCGGAACCTCCCCGCGGGGAGGACGTCGCCGACGTGCCCAAGAAGCTCTGGATGGACGCCTCCGCCGACATCGGCCGCGTTTTCGACAGCGCAGGTGACCTCCGTCCGTGGGTCTCCGTGTCTCTGCTCATCCTCCGGGAGTCTGCGCGCGGAGCGGACTCGCTGTGGGCGTCTTACCTTGCCATCCTCCCGCGTCAGACCGACTCCACCATCTTCTAGTGAGGTGGCGCTGATCTCTCTACATGTGTTTGATGAAATGCTCTTTGCTGCTTCTGCTCGATCTTGTATTGCGCGTTCTGATGCTTTCCAATGGTTGCTTCGTGCCTCCAGTGCAGGTCGGAAGAAGAGCTCTTGGAGATACAAGGTGAGCGTGCAATTCAAAATTCATGCCTTCTTTGTAGAAATTTGAATTTCTTTTATGGGTTAGATGTAGAAATTTACTTTGTATGCTTGCTTACCTTGCTGGCAGGAACGCAGTTATCGAGCACAACAATGTGTTTAAAAGAGTATGTGCAAAGATAATGTTGAAGCTGAGATCATAGTCCCCAATAAGGATCTTTTCCCTGGTACCATAGCATTTGATGACTTCCGATGGACATTTGGGGTACTAAGATCAAGGGTTTTTCCAGAGCTCCGTGGAGACAAGCTTGCTCTCATACCATCTGCTGATCTGGTAAGATCGTCGGTCACAAAACTTGCCAACATGTTCTTGTGTTGCTAATCCATAGAACTCCAAGACAACTCTCATTGTTCCAATAGGCATTCTTGTAATTTTTGCAATTATTTTGTCATGCTAACCGTTTCTAATATTTTCCATTAGAGACTGGTTTCATGAGTAATAGTACCCCTGAAGACCGGGAATACATTCAGTTATAAACTTATAATCATGTCGGTACTTCATGAAATCAGATAAATCACAATGGTGATATTACCTAAAAAAAACCTGTTCGGAGATCAAAGGAAAGGGCTTTCTGGGCAGGGATGTCGTGTTCTCTTTGCGAACACCACTGGACGCTAAATCTGGAGAACATGTATACACAAACTTGCATTATTTTTTTATCTAAATGCCCTCAAAGTGTACATTCCATAACTAGCAGTTTTAATGATCTCAAGTGAGTAAGCTAAGATATGTGCTACTTACAAAAGAAATATACCTTGACAGGTATATGTTCAGTGTGACCTGGACAAGAGTAATTATGAATTGGCACTTGACTATGAGTTCACCGAATGGAATTAGTCAAGGGACTCATATACTCTGACGCTGGAGATATCTGAATCTGATCCATTCTATAAAGACAAACTTAACATTGCAGAGTTAATTGGAATGGGGGAGACTGCATACTTCGATGTTGTCCTTGGCGAATCACTTCCTCCTCAAATGATTCCTTACCCGCGGTTACTTTGTCTTGGAGGAACAGATGCATTTCTCTTGAAAGCTCTCTTTAGAAATAAAGTGTGAGACCACCTTGAACTTCCTGTGAGTCGTGATAACGAGGAATCAAATATGCCAGGTCATCCAAAAAGCCTGCGAATGGGCCCTTGCTGCCTATCACACCACAATAGAAGAGGTGAGCCTACTAACAGAATTTTATTCACTTCCTCTTATTTGTTGGTTACCTCCTAATTAATCTAATGAAAAATGCATAAAATATTTAGGATGAAGAACTACTCGAAAGAGAAGATTTGCACTCAAATCGCCATTGAAGAGAGGACTGGTGAAAAGAAAGTACTACATCAAATCAATGATATTTGTAAGGAGAGGGAGCAAGACATAGCTGACCTTGAGTACTACCAGGAAAGGAGGCTCAAGGATCTTGGTTTACTTGGTAACAGTGGTGAAATTATCTTCTGGGAGTCCTAGAGACAGCTTTGTAACATGCCATTTTGCAATACTAGACTAAAGAAAAAAGAGATGGATTCACACATAGTTAACAAGCATGGTTAAAAACCAACCTTTGTGCCATAATCAAAAAATTAAGGTAGACGCAGAAATAAAATTACCATGAACATTCAAATTTGAAATGAAGACAGATTATCAATCATAATTCTATCAGGTGCATGACGTGATTGATAATTGCATAAATACAAAGAAAGCATCTTCACATCTCACTTGTGGCAACAAACTATAATCAGCTGCAAAGCTGTACACTCATATATGACTATGATGATATGGATCTAATGTCCGTTCTAATCCTAGTGCCGCATGTGCTGCATGCTTGCTTCAACATCTCTCCTTTGAACGCGGCTACCTCAGAGCACAAGCAAAATGATATATGAAACAGCACAAAAGCGGTTTAGTGTGCTAGGTCACATTTTTTTGTCATTTGCTATAGCTGGGCTTCATGCTTTGGTAATTATAATCTTCTTCTTTTAAACAAGCTTACATAATCTTCAGCAGCTCCTGTTAATCAGCATGTCACTGACACATTCCATAGGGGCCGGGAATTCCATTATTTTCACTTACAGAGCTGATAGTCCAAAATGATGCCCTTGCCTTGCTGACTGAACCTACATCTGCCTTGAGAAGCAGGTTCATCTAATAATTTCTTCTTTCGAACTCGTAAGTAAAGTGCTTTTGAGACGGTGAGCCTTCAATATGTTCCCAACGAATGGTTCGTCATTGTAACGACTTAACAAGTCACTGGTCCAGAATCTGTGAACTGGGCTTGCGTGGAACTGCTCTGAAGTCTTGAAACTCTTCAGATGAGCGGAAAACTCACGTTTCAGTTTTGAGACCATTTGGTGAATCCATTGACCAAATCTCAGGGCAGACTATGGCATATCCCATAGGCTTCGATCAGCGTAGAGCAACATGCCATATAAGACATAGCCAAGCATGCACTGTCTCCAAATCAGTAGCGAGTAAGTGAAGCTATCAGGCACCATACCAGATTCTATCATGCAAGAGAAGAACCTACCAGCTTCATGGTATTGGCCATCTATATAAAGACCATATATCAAGGTCATATATGTCACACTGTTTGGGATTGAATGGTCTTCCTCAGCTGTAGAGTTCGAAAAACAGGAACGAATGTCACCATGCTTCTTCTGCCCTGAGTAACTTCAGGACGATACTGACTGCATCTTGAACCCTATTCTTTCTGCACAGACCATCAACAAGAACTGACACTGTGGTTGAATTGGGAGAAATGCCTTTCTGCGTCATCTCCTTCTGCAACCTAAAAGCAGCATCAATGTCACCATCCTTGGCATGGCCATGAATCAGAGCCGTATACAAAACATTAGGTTCAACCCCTTTGGCTATCATCTCTGTGTATATAGCCATTGCTAATTCCATCTTTCCTTTTTTTGAATGTCCATCTATCAAGGATGTGTATGTCACCACATTGGGCTCAATTCTAACCTCACTCATTTTTGTGCATGCTGCCAGGGCTTCTGCTAGATTTCCATCCTTCCAGTATTCATCAATTAGTGCGTTGTAGGCAGCAGCGTTAAGGTTAACACCAGAGTGCTGCATTAATTCAAGAAACCTGGTCGCTACCTGCACTTGACCTCCATCACAGAGGCCTCTTACAATTATGCTGCAGGTGAACTCATCTGGGTGCAAACCTAGGCAAGCCATGTCCTGATAAACTGTTAATGCTTCTTGTGCATGACCAGACCTGAAAGCTCCATCAATCAAACTGTTGTAGATGGGCACAGTGGGAGCAAGTCCATACCTTTGCATGTCAAGCTAAGTATTTTTCACGTCACTTATTCTGTTCACCTGGAAGAAACCGTCAATTAGTGTTGTAAGGATCACCGCATTGGGAACAAGACCACTCTTCAGCAATTCCTGGTACAAAGCAAGTGCCCGTTTGACACCATCTATCTTGCAGCGGCTGCTCATCAGTGCATTGTATGTGTAATGGTTAGGTTGCATCCCTGTTTCCTTCATGTGATATTTCAGTTAGGCAAAGGATGTCTTGGAGGAAGTGATCACAGTGGTTATGGATGGGAAGGTAAAATCAGGCAGCATAGATGAAGCCTGGACGAGGGATTTCGTCAAACAGATGGCGTGCGGGAAGTTCTTGACCGCGGCCAAGCTGTGGACGGCCACGAGCTGGGCGACACAGTCGCTTGAGGTGACCGGGGTTGAAGCGGCCGCCGCGGCGGTGGAGCTGGAGAGTAGCGAGCGGACGGCGGCTGGAGGAGAGGAGGGGGCGGGGTAGTGGCGAGAGCGGCATGAGGTTGACATTGGGTGCGCGGCAAATGTGAACTATTCGACTGGGGAATTTTGTTTACCTGCTTGAGTTTGCGAGCATTAGGACTATGGAGTGCCGTTGATGCAGTTTGAGGACGGAGCACGGGTCAAAGAATATTGGGAAAATTGGTGATGTACCGTTAGAAGATCCCATATTTTTTACCGTAACCGGCAGGAGCTCTACCATTGCATTATTAGAAGAAATATTTGATTGCATGGTTAATTACGGAACCGGCAAAGACCACTCAAAAGATTTGACTTTAGGAAAACTAGTTGCTTTGCACGTCATCAAAGTATAACATAGGATGCATTCTTTTAAATGGTATTCCTCTTTTTATTGAGTTACTCCTTCCGATCCAGAATATCTGACGCAAACTGTATACGTATTTGTACTACGGAAGCACATTCTCCACGACAGTTATTTCGGATCAGAGGTACTCCCTCCATTAAGACTTTCTAGCCTTTTATCATTTTTTCCTAATTTGTTGCTACGTAAGTGAATCAATACACCAAAACAAACAGGACAAAAGTCAAGAAAGTTAGAAACGCTACTCAAAATTACAATTAAAGGGAATAACCTCTTCTATATTCATCAACCGAACTAGATTTATTACAAACCCGGAGGGTCCTGAAATTTGAGATTACAAACAAGAACCAAGAATACCCACTATACTATAGCAAAACAAATTTGCAGAAATTGTACAGCTTTCACCCTTTTGGGGAAACAATATCAAATAACCAGGTAAAGCCCTCATTGGATCCTTCAGGGCACAAACCAGATGGGATATTCGCACTTGTGTTGTCTCAGAAAATTGAGCCTTACGAATGTTGTTGAACATGTCATATATGGTCATCAAATTTAGTGTACTACAAAAATGAGGAAAGGCAGAGATGTAGAAGTTGCTAACCATGCCTCTAAAGACGAACAATGATCATGATGTTGCCGGGCTTCACAATAGTAAACCTGAAAAATTACAATTTAAAACAATTGTTTTGGAAAAATACTAATGCAATGAGCCTCTATTGGATCACAAGACTGAAACTGTGAGAAAGTGATTGCAATGGTGAATGGTGACCATTAAGAAGTCACCTGAAGGTGGAAATCAACCATGTCGCACTGTCATTCACCAACTCAGATTCCCGTATGGCCCCTTTACAAGAGAAACTCCCTCCCCGTCGTGTTCTTGCCTGCACTTTTTAACGACCGGTCAACCAGAAAACTATCAACACATATAGACTTTTTGATCGACACGAAATTGAAGCTGCAGCACCATCTATCCATTCAATGTCATCCCACCTAATGTCAGGCATCTCAAGAATATCTCCGAATGGAGGTATGTGTGGAACTTGGCCTGCTCCGTACCGAGTTCCTCATCGACCCATTCTTGGCGACGGCAACGTCCCCATCCTAGCCATCCTGGTATCCGCCAAAGAACCGTCGCTGGTCTAGCCATCCTGGTATCTCCTCCATGCAGCAACGTATCAATTCCAAAGGGTGCTCTGAGATATTGTCAGCTGGCAGGTCAACAAAATGAAATTCCAAATACGTTTGGAGAAAACAAAATTCCCACAATATATTAAACCATGTTAAAAAAAATATACTAAAATTCAGTACCAGGCTACCAGCCAGTGATTTTCAAAATTGTTCTTTGAGATAAGGCATGGCAAGGCAAATCAGAGACTAAATTCTATATTGCCGAGACTTATATCCACCCACGCAATGTAGCAGGAGATGCATTGATAAGGTAATTCGAAAACACTCATATCAATAGCCAGGTGCTATGCAGTGCATCCTACTACTTGGGAGGTTTTGGCAATACTGACTCTAAGAAGACAAATTAGTATAAGTTCTGATACACAATTTATGACATTATCTTCATAGCAGAGATAGAGAATTGGCCGGTATTGACTAACAAAACCAATTTGTACTCAAAGTTCTGAAAAACTTTGCAAGGTGGATGGATACTAATTACGACTGAAGTATACTGTATAAGTTCTTCCAAGGAAAATCTGGTCATAATGCATGACATTGCAAACTACAACATTCAAGAGCACAATTCGCTCAGCGGGCAACACATAGATTGAATAATATACAATTCGATCATCATTATGCAGGCACAGGTTTACTATGTATAATTAAAATAAATAGATGCATCATTATATGCAAAAGTGTATTAAGACCTGTAAAACAAAAGTTCACCAAAATTAGCCTAAATATATTAGCTGTGAGCCCACAGCTGAGAGCAGGAACCAAACGTCATTACCCAATCAGAACTCAAAAGAACACTGCTAATATCTCTGATAATTCTTGAATGCGCTGATTATTGTGGCTTGGACCTCACAGACTTTGCGCCACTGTATAGGTTATCCACAGTTCGACATAGCTACAGAATGTTGATTAGTGATTACAGTGTCAACATCTCACTCAATCTGCATGCAAATAACCATATGGACAAATTAATATTTACGAAGGGATCTGAACTTTAACAAAAAAACTGGCTGCCAACAACAGCCATCTTGATTATGTTATCGTATGAAAGTTGCAACAAGCAGAGTCATAAAACATCGTTGTATCTCATCTGACAACAAAGCTATATAGTAAGAATTTCAGCCTGGACGAAATTAAAACGGGTAATCAGCGATGCTCACCTGCTCCCATACTCCCTAGCTTCAGCATCTACATCAGATCTCTGAAATGTATGCGGCCGCCGGACGACGGAGATGGTGTTCTGAACTTTAGATGGCTATGGATGCCCCGGCAGCGTTGGGGCGACGACAACAGTGCGTAAGAACAGCGAAACGCCCCCGAGCTCGAGCCTCGAGGCGTGGTGCTGTGTCGTCGGTGGTGCCTCGAGGCTGGGCTATTCCGCGTGTTGCGGAGGCGTCCAGGCGAGCGAGGTGGCGGTTGCGGCGTCGAGGCGTGTGTCGAAGGGAGCAATGGAGACGGCATCGGAGCAGGTCAAGGCAGGGCCGCAGGGATCTGAGTGCGGCGTGTGCGAGGTGCAGGGCAGCAGCGGAAATGAGGAAAGACGGAGAGGGATTAGTGATTTAGCAGCGGATTTAGCGGAGTTCTGATTAGATTAGACAACAATCTATCTATCTATACCTCTTATAAAGTAAAACCCCAGTGTATTAATTATTTTTCTATCTCAACATGCAAATTATCCACATCACCCACTATTTTAGCCAATCATTTGGCCATGTCATCTCCACTAACAATAATTATTAATAGTACATCTTTCATGCATATCCATGTCATCCCACTAATACATTCATTAAAGCCAATATTTTCTTGCATGCAACATATCGACGACATCTACTTTTCATTTATCCAAATATCCAATTGTCCAAGTCACCAATTTTTAATCATCAAATACAACAAAAAATCAGGTCAATTAAATTTAGCCTTTCGACAATTGTGATCAATTGAATCTTCCATATTTATATAAAACTTCATATTTCATGGGTCTTATATGCCTTATTTACACAATAAAATTCCTAAAGAGATTTCCGCCGCAACGCGCGGGGTATATTTCTAGTTTATGACATGGTGGACGCGGGGCGCGGAATGTTTCATCTGGCAGAGTTTTCGTCTGCCTAGACAAATTGCTACACGCAGTTTTCGCCGAGGTTAGTATAATCTGAACAGTTAGATCAAATTAAGTGGGCTAATCGTGAGGTTGTACTTGGTTCCAACTGTTTTGTGTAGCGGGTTTATAAGAGCTTTATTCAACAAAAGTTCTTGGATCATCAGCCATGATGCTAGTGACCAAGAAACTAGGTACAGAGGCATGCCAACTATCTGTCATCTGCAGCTTACAAGCATTTCTAGCACACAGATGAGCAGACTGCACTTAGCAATGAATATGTTTGCTTGTTTAATAGTAGTAGAGAAGTAGAGATATCACCGAAAACATTCCACGTTATCAATTTCTACCATCGCCGTGAACTCCACGTTACCTGAGCTAAAAAGTTGTATCAAACACTTGATTTCTTGCCCAAGTCCATCTTCTTCCTCCCATCTTGCCTAACTCTTTCTTCTTCCTCCCATCTCCCCAACTCCCGGGAGCCCTCCTCTTCTCGTGTTGTTCATGAGACATGAGCTGAACCAGGCGCTAGGATATTGACATGTTGTTCTTCGATCGGCCGTTGTCCGAACATCCGCACCCACGGCCGTTCGACAGCGCTCTTCTCGCCGTGCACCCTCAGCTGCACCATAGGCGCCGGTCATCGAAGAATTTATGCGCCGGTTTCTTGAAGAACAAACACACCAGCGCTTAACGTGCCGCCTTCTCGAAGAACGTTGCGCTGCCTGCGTCCCCGGTCGTCGGCGTCCCGCGGCAGCGCGTCGAGTCCGCAACTTCTCGAAGAACGCCGCACTGCCGGTGTACCTGCTCGTCGGCATCGTGCGCGTCGAGTCTACAGCTTCTCGAAGAACGCCACATTGCCCGTGGCCCTCCTCTTCGTCGACGTGCGGCAGCGTGTCGAGTCCCATGAGTCGTGCGGCGACGGGCGCTTGTCCACCACGATCCCTGCACGGCTGCGCAACCATCGGCGACATCCGGTTTTCTCGCGGCCGGAGCGTCCCCTTCTTGTCCACAACCGCGGGGCTGACGAGCGACAGCCACCGGACTGGCAACTAAAGCGATTGGTGGCCACCATTCTTCTCCACCTCCGGCTACCATTGGTCCATGTGAGGGAAGTTAGCTCCGGCTGAAAGATCGATGGGAAAAGACGTGGGAATCAACGGAGAAACTGACGGAATGGTAGAAATCAGTAACGTTGTGAACTTTCAATGGTATTTTCCTAAAGCCAGATCTTTCGGTGGTATTATCGTAATGATGAGATCTTTTGATGGTACATAACTAATTTTCCCAAGAATATTTTAAAGTGAGAGTTAGCACATTTGTAGGACTAGTATCTACTCTCCTCCACGTCTTTACAGGACACATCTTATGATTCCACTTATTTTAACTCTAAGGTCCTGACCTCCCCTCCCGTACCTCGAATTTTGCTGCGCCACCCAACTTGGAGACATGGCAGCCCACATCGCGCGTCAACCTGCCTAGTGTAACCGGCGGCCTTTACACGCGCCACCGCGACGCTTGGTTCTCCGGAGGCTTACCATCTGTGTCGACTCGGCTCACCAAATCCGGGGCTCGCTAGCCTGATCCCGAATGCCCTTTATTCTACGAAACAAAATTACTCGTGGGTTGTAACGGCTTGAAAAAAAATCCTCTACCCGGGGTAAAGTAACAAGTAATAAGAAATATTGCCTCCCTACAAACTGCAGCACTATCAATGAATATATTAGAGAAGGATTTTGTAAATCCTAGAAGCATGAACGTAGCTTATACACATGAATTGACAATTCTTCAAACAAGGGGAAATCATGGGATTTTTTTTTGTTAATACCACTCAAATTTTAACATGACACAAATTATACACATGCTTCAAATCATCATCATCACCACTAATATAAAAAGAGAGAGAGGGTGTGGATCCAATCAATCTCAGCCATCCAACAGACATCTAACGCTTCATATGCCTCCCGTGATTAGCGCTAAAACACTTCCGAACGGACATCCCACCCCGCTACAACAGGCTAATCCGCCAAAATAAATCCGGAAACTGCCAACAGCCTGTTCGCCGCCGTCCGCCACGCCGAGCCTCCAAGTCGCCGAGCCGCGAGACCTTCGCGCCGCCCTGCACACTACGGCCACCGCCCCCGCGCGACCCCCGTCGATCCGCCACGACGCGACCCCGTCGCCACGTGTCCTCCAGCCTGTCCTGCATGCTGCGGCCTCCAGCCCGCCATGCATGCTGCGGCCTCCGCGCCGCCCTCCGCCTGCGACCTTGTGTCGCCAACACCACTCCTCCTCACGCCGTCTCCTTGCGGCCTTTCTTCTCCAGTAACGCGGGTGACAATGTAACGACACCCTGCTACGTCGTACCGTGCCTCAAGCACATACCGCCGCCGTATCCACCGTGAGAATCCCTTGCCTCCACTCAGGCGTCGCCTGCCCCATGCCACTCAGGTGCGGCCCACATGAGCTTGCCTCTGGCTCCGCCACTGCAGGTGCCGCTGTCTCCCTGCCCACAACACGCCACTTTGCTATCCCCTCTGTGACGCCGTACTCCGCGTAGTCGCACACCACAGTAACTGGAACTCTCTTCTGTAGCTGTCTAACGTCTTCGGTACAGCAAGAAAGGCTGAAACTACTGCTCTGTTGATGTCTGTCGAAACGGGAAAAACATAGGTTATTCCCTTTTGTTCCGCTTGGATTAGCTTAGAATATAGGATTAATAGAATAGTCCATGTTGTCTAATTATCGTCAATGAAAAATCAGGGACATCCATAGCATTGCGTATTGCTTCTGGATACCAATCTCCTGGACCATCGCTGCTAGCACTCTGTATTCAATATGTTTGGTTGCAAATTTGCCATGCCTTCCTGGTTCTTTTTAGAAATGGAGATGCCCCGGCCTCTGCATCGAGCGATGCATATAGTCATTTATTACCAAAATTATGTCAAGTATAGTTTTACATCTCAAACGATCACAAAAGATTGAGACAATCCTCAACCGGGCAAAGAAGGCAAAGCCTGTAGTGCACTACGAAAGTCGACTAATATGCTGCCACGTATGCCGGGAGAAAAAATCCTGTGCCACCAACAGGAGCCGTGTGCATCCAGCCACCATAAGGTCTCGCTGGTCCGAAGAAAGCAAGAATGTCCATAGCTGGATCCAATGCACCGCCGTATGGATAACCTGTAGGACATGAAAAGTTTCTTTCCTGTTAAAAACAAGATTGTTTATACAATTCCAAATAGACCAACAAATAGCTGAAACGCCAATACGAATCCTAACTTTGGTCTTTTTATCTACCACATTCAACCAATTCCCAAACATATTAGTAATATTGGTGGGGAGAATATTGTAGGTACAGAAAACAACACGCCAAACCAGTTTTGCAAAAGGGCAGGAAATAAAAAGATGTTCAACTGTTTCACTATTCCCACAAAAGGAACAATGAGAGTCACCTTTCCAATTTCGTTTTGCCAAATTATCCTTAGTAAGCATAACTTTTTTATGAAGGAACCACATAAAGACCTTGATTTTCAGCGGAATTTTCAATTTCCATAAGTAAGTTTGTAAGAATCTAGTATGATCGTTCATTAAGTCTTCATACATAGATTTAACTGTAAATATCTCATTTTGTGTCAATTTCCAAGTAAAGGTATCCGGAACATCATTGAGAGTAATATCCATTAGTCTAACACATAAATGAGACCACATGTCCCACTTGTTCCCAACTAAAGCCCTTTGAAAGCCTATGTTCAAAGGTGGACCATTGTGAAACACATCATGAACCGATACATTTTGCTGTTGCACAATGTTATAGAGCAATGGATATTGGTTTTTTAACGGAGTATTACCTAACCAAGTGTCCTCCCAAACCTTGTGGTTTCCCCGTTACCAACTCGAAATGATCCTCTACTAAAGAAATCCTCTTTAACTCTCATAAGACCTTTCCAAAAAGGTGAATCAGACGGTTGTGCCTCTACCTGAGCTAACGTTTTACTATGAAGATACTTGTTTTGCAGCAACTCCTGCCAAACCCCCTCTTCATGTAAAAGTTTAAACAACCACTTACTGAGTAAACACTTATTTTTTTTAGTTCAAGCACCTCAACCCCTAAACCACCCTGATCTTTCGGTCTACTTATGATGTTCCATCTTGTCAATCTATATTTCCGCTTATTTTCGTCACTCTGCCAAAAAAATGGGGATCCATAAAAATCCAATCTTTTACGTACCCCTTTTGGTATTTCCATGAAAGACAAGATAAACATCGGTAAACTCGTTAGGACCGAATTGACAAGGACAAGGCGATCCCATAGGATAGCATCTTACCCTTCCAACACCCCAACTTGCCTTCGAAACGGCTTTCCATTGGGTACCACTCAGAATTTCGAAGCTTCCTATAGTGGATTGGAACCCCTAGATATTTAAAAGGTAGAGAACCAGACTCGCATCCAAAGATTTGTTTGTATTGATCTTCTACCTCTTTTGCCTTTCCAAAACAGAAAATTTCACTCTTGTGAAAATTGATTTTAAGCCCGATAATTGTTCAAATATGCATAGTATAAGTTTCATATTCACTGCCTTATCCAAATCATGTTCCATAAATAATATAGTGTCATCAGCATACTGTAAGATGGATAAGACCCCTTCTACTAAATGAGGGATCAATCCACCTATTTGGCCATCTTCCTTCGCATGTGCGATAAGAATGGCTAACATATCCGCAACGATATTAAACAACATGGGTGACAAAGGATCACCCTGTCGGAGGCCTTTTTTTGTTTGGAAGTAATGACCGATGTCATCATTTACCCGTATCCTGACACTTCCTCCCTGAACAAATTGCATAATCCAGTTGCACCATTCCTGTGCAAATCCTTTCATACGCAAAGCTTGTTGAAGAAATGGCCATTTAACTTTATCATATGCTTTATCAAAGTCAATTTTAAATATAACACCATACATCTTCTTCCTTTGAAGTTCATGGATAGTTTCATGCAAGACCACCACACCCTCTAAAATATGGCGTCCAGGCATAAAAGCCGACTTTGTACCTACTTTTGTGAGCAATTTCGGTAATTCGATTAGTACCTACTTTTGTGAATATTTTAAAACTAACATTGAGAAGACATATAGGCCTATATTGCTGAATCTGAACCGCACTATCTTTCTTAGGGAGCAGAGTAATAACTCCAAAGTTTAGTTTAAACAAAGACAAATTCCCTTGTTTTAACTGAACAAATAAAGCCATAAGATCGTTTCTAATAACCTCCTAAAAGGTTTTATAGAACTCGGCCAGGAAACCATCAGGTCCGGCCGCCTTGTTCAGCTCCATTTGAGAAATAGCATCATACACTTCTTTCACTAAGAAATCAGCTGTAAGAATACTATTTTCTTCTGGTGATAATTGCGGTATATCATGGGTATTACTTTCGTCCATGTTAACATCACTTGGCAGTGAGGGGCCGAATAGTTTCTTGTAATATTCCGAAATATATTTTTTAAATTTTCCTGCCCAATAATCGTTCCTTCATCTTGTTCTAGCTGAAAGATTTTATTTTTCCTATGTTTACCATTAGCAATAAGGTGAAAATATTATGTATTATTTCCACCTTCCTGAATGTGTTTCACTTTCGCCCGTTGTGCCCATTTAGTTTCCTCATCTCTCCGAAGGCAACAAATCCTATCGTTCGCTTCCCTCAAAGTATCTCGCTCAGATACCGAAAGCGGGTTATTTTCAGCTTTAATATCAAGGTCATCCATAATCTTTAACAATCTTTCTTTCTCTTTCTTATATTTTCCACTTTGATTTTTAGCCCACCCTTTAAGAAAACGTCTTAAGTGTCTTATTTTATTTTGCCACACCTCAATAGGTGTATTGCCTTTAGCCGGCTTAGCCCACTCGGCTGCCACCATCTCATAAAAACCTTCCAATATCAGCTAGGAAAGTTCAAATGAGAATCGTGCTGTATTTCCTACATGTGCATGATCCCCCTAATCGACGAACAGCGGGGTATGATCCGAACCCACCCTAGTTAAAGCCTGTACCGTAACTAGGGGATATTTTTGTTCCCACTCGGTAGTAGTAAGAATTCTATCGAGCTTCTCAAAAGTAGGATTTTCTCGCCTACTAGCCCAAGTATATTGCATGTCCGAGAGTTCGAGCTCTCTTAGCTCTAAGCTCAGAATTATCGCATTAAACATGATTGGCCACCTCGGATTATAATTATCGTTGTTCTTTTCTTCAGGTTTTCGAATTATATTAAAATCCCCACCCACCATCATTGGTAGCGGTTCATTTTCACATAATCGAACTAGATCTGATAAGAATTGGGGTTTGTGTTCATCTTGGGCAGCCCCATACACCGACACTAAGACCCACTAGAAGCCATCACTTTTAGACTTCAGAAAGAGTTTAACACAAAAATCTCCGACCTCAACATTTGTAACCTGAAGTGTGCTTACGTTTACCCCTAAAAGCATCCCACCCGATCTACCTCTAGGCGGTAAACAGAACCAACTAAAATCTTGCCCAACAGCTAAATGACTCAAAAAAGGAGTAGCAAAATTAGATCTCCCGGTCTCCGATAACGCTAAGAAATCCAATTTTCTCTCCCGAATAGATTCTTGAACAAACAAGTGTTTTCCGGGGTCACGAAAACCCTAACTGTTCTAAAATAGCCCTCTTAAGCTATGCATTCTTACACTTGTTTTGTATTTTAATTCTCGCACTCCTCCGCTTATTCGAACCGGAGTAAACCCTCCTTTTCCTGGTCTTCTTGACCGTTTCTGAGAAGGCTGGAAAATCCGAGTGATCTTCCAGCGTTCTATCGATTTCCTCATCCTCTAAATCTTCTGTTAGAGCCGAAGCCCTATTAAGGACCAAACTGTACGGTTGTTCAATCTCCTTATCTTTCACATTTTTATTCAAAATACTAATCGAACGATCTAATTCAGATTGTTTAATTGTCTTAGCCGACTCAATAATTTGTTTTTCTGTTACCCCCAAAGAAACCCCCAATCTCGCCGCCCTATCCTTAATTTGCTTATCAGAAAAAGCCAGAATAGAATGCGTATGCTTTGCAGTACCTTGTATGTAGTCCCGCTATTCCGCCAAAGCCATGGCGCGCCCCATTTGAGTGTCATCGGCGTTGTGCTGCGCCCTGATGCGCACACTCGACCGAACACCCAACTCCTCGACGTCCGGGACACCACCAAACTCGACAATACTCTGCCTCGACACCGTCTTTTCGGTCTCACCGAAGTGATTAATCGGAAAAGGTGGCGTCGAGGGCGAGTACACCGGCGCCCTAGCTCGTGGCGGCTCAGCCCCACTCTATCCGGCACCCCCTCTCGGGGTACACGGAGAGTCCAGAGCCTCCTGCATGGAGCTCGATCCAGCCCCACCTCCTGTGGTGCATGGAGAGCTCCTCGTGGAGTACGAAACCCCACCTCCGGAGAAACGAGGAGAGCTTGTCATCGGGCTCGATCCCGCCCCACCTCCTGTGGTGCGTGGAGAACCCGACGAGAAGCACGAAGCTCCGGCCAGCGTCCCCAGCGAAGTGGGCAGCGGCGTCCCCTCCTGCTGCACCGAAGCGGCCGAGGGAGGCAGCTCCTCCGTGGCCGGCTCGACGACGGACACAAGTGGCTGTTGGTGGCCCGACCGCACCAACCTCACCTCCTGCCCTATGTAGCTGAGGTACATTATCCTCCACCATCTCCATCTTCTTCTCGAAACTCTGAGTCAGATTGTAGTTGGATCTCAAGGATGCGAACTCCTTCCGTGCGTTATCAATAGCACAACGCACCGACGGCGAGAACACCACTCCCACCTTCACCGCTGCGGTGGGTGGTTTAGAAGCAGAATCACCTTGTGGTTCACTAACTGTGGCTGACTCCGTTTGTGCTGCATCCTTGCTCAGACTAGTATTAGGATAGTACTTAGCCACCGCCTCCTGAAAATCATCCCCGAGATCATCATCCTCATCATCGTCATCACCATCTGTCCGGTCAATTTTTCCTTAAATCTTCTCTGAATGTTTTATGTTCCTTTAATCTCCTCTGAAAAAACTGTTCCTTTAAGCTTGCAAAACAACTAAAAGTCTTAATCAGTACTCCCTCCGATCCGATAAATGAGTCGTGGGAAAGGAACGTACGCTGTACAAACTCTAGCTATAGCTGCGAATCTTTTTATGGATCGGAGGAAGTATTAGACTTGCCTCACGCAGTAGACTGCATCGTGTACATAAAGGAATATTGTTTCTGCTATATATTTAGAGTGGCCATAGAAAGAGAGCAAGAGACACATAAGTGCAGTGTATTACTTTGTTCGAACTAAAATAGATATATAATTTTGCACACAAGAGATTGTGGAGGGTTGCCTCCTCCCGTGCAGTTATGACTACAATTCAGTCACGATATAGATTATAGAGCCCCATCCTGATAGTAACGTTCTTTTTCTTTTGTAAGTGATGTAAATACTCACGCCATATCCATGCATTTTTCTTTAGAACCATGCAGGAGCACTGCATTTGTAAATATAGATAGAAGAAAAGAAGCCAAAGAAATGGCTGAAGTCTTGCAGAAACGGCACCATGCCAAAAGAGAGAAGAAAATACAAAGAAGTTAAACAAGCGACCTAACAAGGCTAAAGCGACCTCACAAACAGCTGCACACAGAAAGCATCGTGCAGCCCATAGCGACAGAGAAATAACAGGAGTAACTACATCGTCACATACCCCTGCCCAAAAAGCCTACAAACTAAAAGTTATCAAAAAACTAAGCGACCTGCACTCAGTGGCGGACACAGCGTCCCGGCAGCCCGGGCAGCTGCCCGGGCTTCCGGCCGGCAAGCCGTATTTTCATAGTATTTGTACAAAAACTAGCATATTTTCATGGTATTTGTACATTTTGCCCAGGCTTTAAAATATTTCTGGGTCCGCCACTGCCTGCACTAGCTAAAACCCACTATTTAGCCTCTGTCTTGATATGCTCAATGAGTATATTGGTGGGTTTTATAACCTTGTCAAATACTTTTCTGTTCCTTTCTCTCCAAATCTCCCAAGCGACCAAAATGATCAACGAGTCCAACTTTTTTCTATCCTTTCCAACGATCAAACTTCTAGTTTTCACCCACCATTCTCTCAGGTTGTGTTGAACAGAAGGTGCAAACCTATGCAGATTTGCCCAACTAAAATATGGCCCCAAATAATGTTGACAATCGCACATCCCATGAAAAGATGTTGGGCATTTTCTCCATTTTCCCGCAAAAAGAGCAATTTGCAGGGTGAGGTAAACCCCTCTTTTCCAATCTATCTGCAGTCCACACTCTTTTGCGGATGAAAAGCCACATAGCCAGCTTGCATTTAGTCGGCGCCCAAGCTTTCCAAATAGCCTCGGCCAGATCGCATGTGATATTTGCTTTGAAGTGCGCCTGATAAACCGATCTGGTGGAAAAAACTCTTTTTGGATCCCACGACCACTCCCATTTGTCTTCCGTGAGAGCTGAAAGGTTTACTCCTTGGCATTCCTCCCAAATGGCAAGAGTTTGCATGAAGGTGTTAATTGTTATCGGCTTTCTTATATCCTCTATCCATGCCCAGACCGCCGACTGATTTACCGCCCTCGACCACTTCTGTTCCTTTCCACAGAAAAAGCGTCTAATTTTGTCTATGGCCTTGAAAACCCATGCTGGAGGCTCAAGAGACAGAAGATGAAAAATAGCAATCGCACTCAAAACCGATTGTACTAGGATGAGTCTTCCTCCATGCGTGGCATATGTGTTCTTCATGATGCTAGTCGGTTTTTTATCTTGTCAATGAGGGCTTTAAAATCCGTTTTTCTGGCCTTCCGAGTGTGCAGCGGTAATCCTAGGTATGTGATAGGTAGCGGAGCGACCTGACAATTTAGCCTGCTGCTTATTTCGTGCAAGGTTTGCTCGGGGCAGACAAGAGCTGAAACTGAACTTTTGTTTAAATTGCAGACGAGCCCGGATGCCGTGCTGAATATCTCCAATATTTGTTTTGTTACGACCGCTTCTCTCTGATTCGCATTGAGAAAAAGGATAACGTCATCAGCATAAATTAACAGGCGTTGTGGTATCGTCTGCTGGGCATGAACAGCCATCAGAGTTCCCTCTTCTTCCGCCTTGTCAAAAAGATGGCTGAGAGCATCCATTGTTAAAATGAAAAGCATGGGTGATAGAGCATCTCCTTGACTCAAACCTCTAGCGTGTTTAATTCTAGGCCGAGGAGACCGTTGAGAAGTATGCTAGAAGATGTTGTTGATAGGATCATTGCAATCCAAGCACGCCATCTATGCCCAAACCCTTTTTTCTTCAGCACCTCGAGAAGAAATTGCAAAGCCACTGTATCAAAGGCCTTCGCAATATTGAGTTTCAAGAGACAACGACTCGGAATATTTTTTCTTTTTAAAAGCTTAGCCGTTTCTCTAACCAACTTGAAATTTTGGTGTACCGAGCGCCCCTTCATGAAAGCTCCCTGGTTTGAACCCACAATCGTGGGTAGGACT
Source organism: Poa pratensis (assembly GCA_947311845.1). Classification (NCBI taxonomy): domain Eukaryota; kingdom Viridiplantae; phylum Streptophyta; class Magnoliopsida; order Poales; family Poaceae; genus Poa; species Poa pratensis. The sequence goes on along the minus strand of CAMZMU010000097.1, from coordinate 36,844,797 downwards.
GCACTTAATCTGTTGGCCAGAACTTTTGAGATTTTTTTTGCAAGGCTGTGTACCAAACTTATTGGTCTAAAATCTGATGGCAGGACCATATATGCATTGTTGATTTGTTCTAGCCCACGACCATCCAGATTGTGTAAAGCATTAAAAGCTTCCAACAAATCTTTCTTGATTATGTTCCAGCAACTTTGGTAGAAGGCAATGATAAACCCGTCCGGACCCGGGGCCTTTTCATTTGGCATTTATTTTATGGCCTCCCAAATTTCCTTATCCGAAAATATATTTTCCAACTCCTGCATGTCAGTACTTTCCATACCAATATAGTCTTGGTCCAGACTTGCAGTTCTGATTGCTGGTTTGCCAAAGCGGTTTCTATAAAGCTCCTCTAAAATACTCTCGATCTCATCGTGTGTGACGACCAAACAATCCCCCTTTCTTCATCGCAGCAATGTAATTTTTTCTCCTCCTGTGACTTGCATATATGTGAAAATAGCTTGTATTTGCATCACCCTCGCTGATCCACGTAATTCTGGATCGTTGCCGCGCCATTGATCTTTCCACAGCACACAAGCCAAGCAGCTTTTTCATTAAGTTCCCTCCTAAACCAAATCTCTTGAAAGGATAACATCCTCACTTCTTCTGCTTGGTCTAGTAAAGCAATCAACGTGTTTGCCCACACAATTTGCTGCTTGATATCTCCGAACTTCTTGGCACTCCAACTTTGCAAAGCCTGGGCCGTCCTGCGCAGCTTGTGGTTGAAGGAAGCAATCGGGTTGACCTGCCTCACTTCACAGTCGTTCCAAACCTCCTCCACCACCTGGATAAAACCTACTCTCTTGACCAGTGCGATTCAAATCTAAAGCGAGAGCACCTGAAGGTGTTACTAGTAACTGTGCACGCGCAATGCACATGTAATATTAGAATATGTATTTCACAAAAAATTCAATGAAATTACACAAATTTGGTATCTATTAATTATAAGGAAATGACAATCATAACAAATAAACATTTTCCACACACATATGATGCCCGAATAAAACACTTCATTGCTAAACGAAAATCGAGCACTCTACTTTTTATTTATTGTTGTATTATTTTTGGCTCGCGTAGCTGTCTAGCTCTTTCATCTTAGTCGTTGCCTTTTTATTTAACAGATAAGTGATGGATTTATGCCCTCAGTCACGTAACGACATAAATGCTTCACCGAGGAAGCTATACTCTGATAGATCTACCATCAAACTTTCTCAACTTTGACGGAGGTTCTTCAGTTGGATTGATGTGGCCCTTGTATATATCATGCTCCTGTATCATGTCATCCCGTACATGCGCCTTACACCTAAGTCATAAAGCAAAAGAGTATGAGCGATATAACAGAAAAAAACATAGAATATGGTCTATATTTGAGCCTTTACATGAGCATATATAAGATTAAAGATCGGGAAGCAGAGAGCAAATCATCATTCTTTCTATTTAGTGGTAGTGAAAAAAGCACAAGCAGAGATATAGAGCTTGAACATCAAACTGAGCAGATTTTTGGAAGGATAAGCCTGCTTCCGCAAGTTTCTGCAGATAAACGAAAGCTCCCAGTCAATCATCTCTAAATTGGCTGGTCTTGGATGAGCTCGAATCACAATCCATAAAAGCTCTATATGCCTCAGTACCTATCTCTTTCAAACTATTGTCCGACCAAAATATAATTCGAGGTACAGTTCGTGCTTTAAAATGCAGATCATTTGCATCCAGCCAAAACAATCGCCCCTCAGGTTCATTTTCATCCAGCTCACAATAGCAAGAGCGTGATTATCAATTTATGTTCAGTTAATAGAAAGAGAGTGATTAATCAATTAACTTGAACCCAGCGCATTATGATTAATCAATCTAAGTTTAGTTAAGCGATTGTAATGTAGAGACAACTGATGACCGTGCCCTGAACCTGAAGATTGTGCCCTGAACCTGAAGAGTATGACATGAACGGCTGAACCTGAAGGATGCAGAGCCGAACCTAGGCACGGGGCAGCCGTCAAAGCTGAAGGATGCAGAGCCGAATCTAGGCACGGGGCAGCCGTCGAACCTGAAGGATGTAGAGTTGCTGGCGGCCGGCCGGTGCAGAAGACCTGGAGGGCGCCGCGGGTCCGACGTTCCGGTTGGCAGGGCAGGGCGGCGGTAGCTGGAGCGAGGCGACAGGGCGGCGGGCAGCACAGCGGCGGCGGAGGGCAGTGCTCGTGAGTCCTGAGCTTGCTTGCTCGGGGAGAAAAAAGGGAGGGAAATTGTCAAATTGATTAGCGCGGTGCGGTTTAGACTTGATGATGCGCGATTTGCGTGAGGGGTGGGACGGACAGTGTTTTACCACGAAAATCGGGAGTGGCATTCACCGTTGGATTTTCGTTTAAACGGTCAGGATCTGTTGGATCCCCACACTCTCTCCCTTTTTATATTAGTGGTGATGATTTATGGTGGATAACACAAGCGGGCAATGATCCGAAATAGACGATGAGATCCCTAGAAGAAAGCAACCAGGAAAACTTGTGTGCCACTCGATCGACCCCAGAACGCGATCTATCCTGGTAAGCGTTGAGTTCTGCCTGTCATTTGTCCAAGTGAAAGCCCTCCCATTAAGTGCGACATCGTTTAAAGCAAGATCATCAACCACACGTCGGAATTTTCTGTTAGATTTTGGGCCCATTTTGGGCAGCCCAATAAAATTCCTGAAAATCTCAAATTGGCCCATGTGCATGGCAGAATTTTGGAGGTGCAAAGTGGTGCTAAAGTTTAGTCCCACATTGCTAGTTGGAGGAGACAAACACCACCTTATAAGGTGGAGTGTTGTACCACTTGGTAAGCTTGTGAGAACAAGAGGCTCTCTCGTGCGCACTCCTCCTCCTCCTCCGCCGCCGCTCGCACGCACGCACCGCACCGCCCGCCCGTCTCGTCACGACGCGCCGCGGGTTGCGGGAATCGAGCCGAGCTTTATTTTTGCAGTCCGGGAAAACGGTTTGGACGGACGCGTCACAGTTAGTCGGTTCGGGTCGCTCCCGGATCGTGGGCTACTGTAACCGACCTAAAACGTGCGCGACGTGGACTTGGCCCACGTTGTACCCGTTAGGGTTTTCCCGAGCCGCACTATATAAAGTCGTGCACTGCGTGCGCTGCAAACACCCGAACCAATCTAGGTTTTGCCAATCTCGTGCCTTGCGCCGCCACCGTAGTCTACTCCATCCCGTGCGCCGGCGTGCACCGGCGAACGGGACAGCAGGTCTCCGGAACCGCTCGTCCTTGTGATCCTGTACGGGAGAGGGCGAATAAGGTTTTTGGGAAGCGCTCCGCGCGACTGCTTTCAAGTTCTTCATCACGGCTCGACTTCCTGGACGATCTCCGGGTCCGCGGGCGACTCGTCTCCAACGTCGTCTCCTTCGAGCTGCTACCGTCGCCGCTCAAGCTGCTGCCGTCGCTGCTCCAACGACTACTTCCTCTACAACCGTTCGGTACGTGCGGCGTGTTCTGAACTGTTTTGCTATGGATCTGTTGGCGTATGTGTTGCTGCTGTTCATGTTGATTAGTACATCTAGTATGTTCGTATTCTACATGTTAGTAGCTGGTGTAGTTATGTTTAATATTCTGGAATTAATCATGGAATTATTGCCTAATTATCCAACAATCCAAAAACCTTATATGTGTTATAGGCAATTTCCTGAGTTAAACATGGGACATCTATCTGATGCGCTGAGGCCGGACAAGTTTACCGGTGTGGACTTTAAGAGATGGCAGTACAAGACCACACTGTGGTTGCGATCTCTGAAAGTGTTCGAGGCTAGTGAGGGTTTACCTGAAGGAACTATATCTGACGAGGATCAGAACAAGTTCAAGGAAACCAATACTGCCTTTGTGGGACTCGTTCTGAGTGCTCTTAGCAACAAGCTGTTTGATGTGTACATGCACATTACAGATGCCAAAGAGCTCTGGGAGGCACTGAACGCTAAGTTCGGTGTAGCAGATGCTGGCAGTGAACTGTACATCATGGAGAGCTTCCATGACTTCAGGATGGCTAACAACCGTTCTGTAGTCGAACAGGCTCATGAGATACAGTGCATTGCTAAGGAGCTTGAGCACGCTAAGTGTGCCTTACCTGACAAGTTTGTGGCTGGATGCATTATTGCAAAGTTGCCCTCTTCATGGAGGAACTTCGCCACAACTCTCAAACACAAGAGACAGGAGATTTCGGTTGAAAACCTGATAGCGTCTCTTGATGTTGAGGAGAAGGCTCGGGCTAAGGACACTGCTGAGAGAGGTGGTGAAGGTCAGTCTAGCGCCAACATGGTGCAGAAGAACTTTCACCATGGCAAGAGCAAGGCAAAGAGCAAGTCTTCCTTCAACATGCCTACCAAGACTACTTCTTTCAAGAAGAAGAAGAAGATGCTGAACAAATCTGAGCTAAAGTGCTACACTTGTGGAGAGCCCGGACACTTCTCTGTGGACTGCCCAGATCGTGCAGACAAGAAAGGGAAGAAGCATGTCAACGTCGTGACCGCTAGCAATGCTGATGGGTACGGTAATTTACCGACTGTGCTTTCAGTATTTCAATCTCCATGTTGGTGGATTGATACGGGTGCTAATGTTCATGTATGTGCTGACATCTCTATGTTCACTTCTTATCAGGTCGCAGATTCAAGCGTCTTAATGGGGAATGGATCACATGCTTCTGTTCGTGGTGTTGGCACGGTAGATCTGAAGTTTACTTCGGGGAAGATCGTGCAGCTGAGGAACGTGCAGCATGTCCCTACTATGAACAAGAATCTTGTTAGCGGCTCCCTTCTATGCAGAGATGGGTTTAAATTAGTCTTGGAGTCCAATAAAGTAGTTGTGTCAAAGTTTGGACAATTTATTGGTAAAGGGTATGAGTGCGGAGGCTTGTTCCGCTTTTCATTATCGGATTTTTGTAATAAGTCAGTAAACCATATTTGTGGCAGTGTGGATTCGGATGCTAATGTTTGGCACTCTCGTTTATGTCATGTTAATTTTGGTTTAATGAGTAGACTTTCCAGTTTGAGTTTAATTCCTACTTTCACCATTGCCAAAGGTTCTAAGTGCCATAGCTGTGTGCAATCTAAGCAACCTCGAAAGCCTCACAAGGCGGCCGAGGAGAGAAACTTGGCACCTCTAGAACTCGTACATTCGGATCTATGTGAGATGAATGGCGTGTTGACAAAAGGTGATAAGAGATATTTCATGACTTTAATCGATGACGCTACTAGGTTCTGTTATGTATATTTGTTGCACACTAAAGATGAAGCTTTAGACTACTTTAAAATTTATAAAGCTGAAGTTGAAAATCAATTAGAGAGAAAGATCAAACGTCTTAGGTCAGATCGTGGTGGCGAGTATTTCTCCAACGTATTTGATGAATTCTGTGAGGAACATGGTATTATTCATGAGAGGACGCCTCCCTATTCGCCCCAATCAAACGGGGTTGCCGAGAGGAAAAACCGCACGCTGACCGACTTGGTGAACGCCATGTTGGACACTGCTGGTTTATCTAAGGCATGGTGGGGGGAGGCTTTGTTGACTTCGTGTCATGTCCTGAATAGAGTTCCTAACAAGGATAAAGAGAAGACACCTTACGAGGAGTGGTCTGGGAGAAAACCATCACTTTCTTATTTTCGTACTTGGGGATGTTTGGCGAAAGTCAATGTTCCAATTCCTAAGAAACGAAAACTTGGACCGAAGACAGTGGATTGTGTCTTTCTAGGTTATGCTCAGCGGAGCATTTGCTATAGATTTTTAGTGGTTAAATCTGAGATACCTGATATGCATGTTGATACTATTTTGGAATCTCGTGATGCAACATTTTTTGAGAACATGTTTCCTATGAAGGATATGCATAGCATTGCTAGAATTTCTTCTGAGATATTTGCTGAACCTAGTACATCTGTTGATCATTCTGAACAACCACTTGTTGAGGAAGTCCTTGAGAAGGATGACAATGAATCAGCTCCCAAGAGGAGCAAGAGACAGAGGACTGAAAAATCCTTTGGTGATGATTTCATTGTGTACCTTGTGGACAATACTCCCACGTCCATTGCAGAGGCATTTGCATCTCCTGATGCTGATGACTGGAAAGAAGCTGTCCATAATGAGATGGACTCGATTCTTTCTAATGGAACTTGGGAATTATCTGAACGACCCTACGGCTGCAAACCTGTGGGTTGTAAGTGGGTGTTCAAGAAGAAGCTAAGGCCTGATGGTACTATTGAGAAGTACAAGGCACGGCTTGTAGCCAAGGGCTACACCCAGCGCGAAGGCGAAGATTACTTTGACACCTATTCACCTGTTGCTAGACTCACCACCATTCGAGTACTACTTTCCCTGGCTGCCTCCTATGGTCTTATCGTTCATCAAATGGACGTAAAGACAGCTTTCCTTAACGGAGAGTTGGAAGAGGAAATCTATATGGATCAGCCTGATGGGTTTGTAGTAAAAGGTGAAGAGAGAAAGGTGTGCAAATTGTTAAAATCTTTGTATGGGCTGAAGCAAGCACCTAAGCAATGGCATGAGAAGTTTGACAGAACTTTAACTTCTGCAGGCTTTGCCATTAATGAGGCTGATAGGTGTGTATATTATCGCCATGGTGGGGGCGATAGTGTTATATTATGCTTGTATGTTGATGACATACTGATTTTCGGTACAAGCATGATAGTGATAAATGAGGTCAAGTTTTCCTGTCAAAGAGCTTTGATATGAAAGATCTGGGACAAGCTGATGTGATCCTGAACATTAAGCTGATTAGGGATGAGAGTGGGATTACGTTAACGCAATCACACTATGTTGAGAAGGTCTTGAGCCGCTTTGGTTATATAGACAGCAAGCCTTCTCCAACACCCTATGATCCCAGTGTGACACTCAGAAAGAACAAAAAGGAAACGAGAGATCAATTAAGATATTCTCAAGTGATCGGTTCACTCATGTACCTTGCGAGCGCGACAAGACCTGATATCTCTTTTGCTGTGAGCAAGTTGAGCAGGTTCATGTCTAACCCGGGTATTGATCATTGGCATGCACTTGAAAGGGTCATGCGCTATCTGAACGGTACAATGAGTTATGGGATTCACTATTCAGGGCACCCTGCGGTGCTTGAGGGATACTGTGATGCGAACTGGATCTCAGATGTTGATGAGCTCTACGCCACAAGTGGATATGCATTTATTCTTGGAGGTGGCGCAGTGTCATGGAGGTCTTGCAAACAGACCATTTTGACGAGGTCAACCATGGAAGCAGAACTTGCTGCTTTAGATACAGCTTCTGTTGAGGCAGAATGGCTGCGTGAGCTCTTGATGGACTTGCCGGTGGTTGAGAAACCATTACCGGCCATCCTTATGAACTGTGACAACCAAACGGTTATTACGAAAGTGAACAGTGCTAAGGATAATGCGAAGTCATCAAGACACGTCAAGAGACGCTTGAAGTCTGTCAGGAAAATGAGAAACTCCGGAGTAATAACTGTTAGTTATATTCAAACAGACAAAAACCTGGCAGATCCCTTTACGAAGGGACTATCACGTAATGTGATAGATAGTGCATCGAGGGAGATGGGGTTGAGACCCGTGAGCGTTACACCATAGTGGTAACCCAACCTATGTGATCGGAGATCCCGTGAATTAGGACCTGGGAAGAACAAGCTAGTGGTTTAACTGAGGAGAGTTATTTTATAACCCTCTCCGTGGGAAGATGCATAACTCTCACATTCTGTAAGGCAGGTTGGCAATATGCCTTAATGTGTTTTGTTGGCTATTCGTAGCAAAGGTGCTATCCTACAGAGCGACCTTGAAAGAACACACCTATATGAGTCCGACTGTTAAACGTCGCAGTCTATGAGATTTGGGTGATCTCTAGTAAGCTCATGAAGAGACCAGGGAGTATGACGCATATGCTCCACCCGCGGGGTAGGCTACTGGCAGCCACGTACTGGTTATGACTTTGAGTGAAGTCTATTGGCACCAAACTTGCAATTCAAGGTTCGTCCATTGTTCAAGTTGCTGGTAGATGTAGCTTGAAGCTCTAGGCGGAAGTTCAACTTAACAGTCTCTGCTGAAACACTGGTATAAAACAAGAAACGAGGTTTGGCAAAATCTCTAAATGGGAATTTGAGATCTGGTGGGGGATTGTTAGATTTTGGGCCCATTTGGGCAGCCCAATAAAATTCTGAAAATCTCAAATTGGCCCATGTGCATGGCAGAATTTTGGAGGTGCAAAGTGGTGCTAAAGTTTAGTCCCACATTGCTAGTTGGAGGAGACAAACACCACCTTATAAGGTGGAGTGTTGTACCACTTGGTAAGCTTGTGAGAACAAGAGGCTCTCTCGTGCGCATCCTCCTCCTCCTCCCGCCGCCGCTCGCACGCACGCACCGCACCGCCCGCCCGTCTCGTCACGACGCGCCGCGGTTGCGGGAATCTCGCCGAGCCGAGCTTTATTTTTGCAGTCCGGGAAAACGGTTTGGACGGACGCGTCACAGTTAGTCGGTTCGGGTCGCTCCCGGATCGGGGCTACTGTAACCGACCTAAAACGTGCGCGACGTGGACTTGGCCCACGTTGTACCCGTTAGGGTTTTCCCGAGCCGCACTATATAAAGTCGTGCACTGCGTGCGCTGCAAACACCCCGAACCAATCTAGGTTTTGCCAATCTCGTGCCTTGCGCCGCCACCGTAGTCTACTCCATCCCGTGCGCGGCGTGCACCGGCGAACGGGACAGCAGGTCTCCGGAACCGCTCGTCCTTGTGATCCTGTACGGGAGAGGGCGAATAAGGTTTTTGGGAAGCGCTCCGCGCGACTGCTTTCAAGTTCTTCATCACGGCTCGACTTCCTGGACGATCTCCGGGTCCGCGGGCGACTCGTCTCCAACGTCGTCTCCTTCGAGCTGCTACCGTCGCCGCTCAAGCTGCTGCCGTCGCTGCTCCAACGACTACTTCCTCTACAACCGTTCGGTACGTGCGGCGTGTTCTGAACTGTTTTGCTATGGATCTGTTGGCGTATGTGTTGCTGCTGTTCATGTTGATTAGTACATCTAGTATGTTCGTATTCTACATGTTAGTAGCTGGTGTAGTTATGTTTAATATTCTGGAATTAATCATGGAATTATTGCCTAATTATCCAACAA